>CAJQUW010002177.1:0-194860 GCA_907163375.1 Prostheceraeus crozeri | reverse complement strand
CAATGGAAGGGTTTAGATAAAGGCGATCATGTCTTTCTCAAACGACTGCGGAACATTACGTTGTCATAGGCAAAGTTTAAAAGGAGCTGTTCAAGATTATGTGATAAAATTTTCATAAAGATGAGACCGACATCGAAGCAGTGGTCGATGATGCTAGCACTCTATTTCTAGAGTTAATGAATACATTCTCTGATAGCATTATCATGGCGCGATTAGTTGCGAAAATTAAGTTTAGTCATTTTGCGAAGGAAGAGGTGGAAAGTCGCTCTTTCCATTTTGCTTCTTACTCAATGGAAGTGGTAGATCACCCCAAGAATTTTTTAAAAGACATATGATAAAAATTGCTGAACGTCTTAACGCATTTAACATCATGGTAGCAGTCTAGTGATTGAAGCGATTTCAGATATTCACATTCAACTTTCCATAAAGAAAAATTGAAAATGCAGTGGTACTTGATTGTAGCACAACTGGTTTTCGAGCTATGTCTGCTCACTCTCGAAGTATATTCCTTCTGTACATGCGTCTATTATTTAGAAAAGGCTAGCAAATTCATATCTTCAAAAAGACTTGCTATAGACATCAGTAACGGTGAAACTATGTGTTGCGATGTATGTAAGCGAAAGGATGGAAATGAAAAGCGCATCTTCAAGAGATGTAAGCATGCTTTTTGTCAACGCTGTTTCATACGTAATTGCATTCAACTTTGCCAATGTAACCACTGTGATATTGCTCATTTCGAGTGTCACTTATGTCGCAATAGTTAGTACCTATGCAAATGTGGTAAAGATAGGTTTTAGCAAAGACTAACACGGAAAATGGCGAAACGTAAAATGACGAAACGTAAAAGTCAAAAGTTTTCTTCAGCCATTCAAGCTCTCCGACGAATGAAAGCAAATCAGCGATACAATGCTATACGACATGCTAACGATAAATTCATTTGTGAAATTATTTCTCATGTGAGGAAGTTGAGGACGAAGAAATTAGCGCCAAAACAACGAAAGTTACTTAAGCGATATGCTACAAAATTGCGTTTCATCTCCAATCCTAAAGTCGCCCTTCAAAGAAAGAGGAAAACTCTAACACAAAAGGGCGGTTTCCTTTCAGCAATACTTCCAATGATAGCTCCTGCCGTGGGCAACCTATTGGGAAATATCTTTGGCTCTAAGCGTTAATTATGCAAATGTTGAGTCTCAAAGTAATAAAATGGATTTCAGACTTCAATGTGATAAAGTTCTGACTGTATCAGGTCCATCTCATGCAGGTAAAACTGTTTTCACGCTGAATTTATTGGATACAAGAAGGGAGTTGTTTAAGGAACCTATCAATCGAGTGATTTGGTGTTATGGTATTTATCAACCGTCGCTGTTTCAGGAATTGCAAAGTCGCAACTTTATTCGACATGAAGGAATTATTCCAGTGGATAAACTTCAGTCTAATGATGTTGTTGTATTGGATGATTTATTAAAAGAAAGTAAGAATTCAAAAGATGTTACAGATATGTTCACTCGCGCAGCACACCATAAAAGGTGTTTTATCATCTATATTACACAAAATTTGTTTCCTGATGGAAAAGAAGCTCGTACACGAAACCTGAATACACACTATTATGCTATTTTCAAGAATCCGCGAGATAAAAGTCAATTTGAAATTTTAGCGCGACAAGTTGCACCCAGAGGATCAAAAGCCTTAATTGAAATTTTTCAAGCAGCTACTGAAAAACCATACGGTTACTTATTCATTGACTTTACGCAAGAGTGTCCGGAAGAATTTAGATTTCGAAGTGATATTTTGAAAACTCCCATGATTATCTACAAACTATGAGTTCTTATTCTCGCATGATTGTTATTCCTCAGGATGAATATGTACAATTGACTGCCATGCAGCAAGTAAAGCAACCTCTTGCAAATCAAATGTATAGGAAAGAAATAGATTATCAGCAAAATGTTCACATCAAAGATCCACATCGTGCTGTATTATTACAATCGGAAACTGTTGAGCAATTGAAAACTTGAAGAATAAGATGCGTGACTCTGTATCGACTGCTACACCTTTAGCATCTCGCGCACATGCCATATCTCTTTTCAACAGTATTGAACCCCATCTCAATGTAAATGATAGAGGAGAAATCATTACAGATGAAAATAAAGTGATTGATGCTTCACGTTATGAAGACTTGATTCAGTATGCGACACGTAGAAAGCGCCGTCAGGGCTATGTTCCACCTGGTTGGTCATACTTTCTTAAACTATTGAAAAAGCATAATGTGCCAAAATTTGCTTTGAATAATGAGACATTGAAAGAACTTGATTCAACAGTGGCTACTACTCCAATGCTTCAGACGATGAAAATGCCAACAAATTGGTTTAAGGCGTCACCTGCTACATCCCCTCCCACACTCACTAAGCAAACAAGAGGAAGAACTCGACGTAGATCTACATCGCCACTAAAACTGGTAAAAGGAAAACGTAAAACAGCTCCTCCCAGGAAATACATGTTCTCAGACTATTAATATGAAGCAGATGTGTTGCTTGCCATGTAATGAGCCGCCAGAGGTGAATGTCGTTGTCACTTGCACTTGCTGCGCCAGCTCTCATAATGAAACCCCTAAGCAATGTGAACACGATCGCAAAACGCTAAAGCTAAATGCTGCAGTTGTTGTAAATGTAGAAAGGCAAGAAAACAAAAAGATGAGAAGGAGGAAAAAGAGTCAGTCGTCATCGACTGAACGTTTGAAGTCAATCTATTATGATGTAAAACATCCGGCAGGATTTGCATCTATCAAGAAATTATCAAAAGCGAGTGGTCTTCCACAATCACAAGTGAAACGATGGTTAAAGGGTCAGGCTACCTATACACTCCACAAACAAGCGAAAAAGAAGTACCGCACCCGCCATTATATTGTTCATGACATCGATGAACAGTGGCAAGCAGATTTGTGCGATGTTGCCTCCATTTCAAAACATAACTCGGGTAATAATTTTATTTTAACCGTCATTGATATTTTCTCGCGTTATGCGTGGGCTCAACCTTTAAAAACTAAAGAAGGGAAAGGAGTAGCAAAAGCATTCCAAACAATTTTTCGAGAAGGTCGCATTCCAAAAAGAATTCAGAGTGATCAAGGAAAAGAGTTTGAAAATCAGCATGTGACAAGATTATTTGAGAGGCATGACATTGAGTTGTTTAGTGTAAAGAGCGCTTATAAAGCTGCACTCGTTGAACGTTTTAATCGCACATTAAAAAATCGCTTGTGGCGACATTTTACTGCCAACTTGACACAAAATTGGACAAAGGTTCTACAAGATACACTCCATGCCTACAATCACTCTATCCATCGTTCTATTGGACTCAGACCAGTAGATGTAAATGCTGACAATGTAGATAAAGTGCGCGAATCATTCCAACGTAAACGCACTCATGTGAAAAGTGATGTGAAAATTGGCGATAAAGTTCGTATCTCAAAAGTGAAAAGTGTTTTTGCTAAAGGGTACCTCCCGAATTGGACAGAGGAGGTATTTACAGTATCAAGGATTAATCAAAAAGACTCTCCGACCACCTACAAGTTGAAAGATTACGATAATGAAGAAATTGAGGGTAGCTTTTACCGCGATGAGATTGAGGTAGTCACTGAAAGTGAAACATATTTGGTAGAGAAAATCATTCGATGTAAAAAACGGCAAGGTGAAGAATGGTGTCTTGTTAAATGGAGTGGTTATCCTTCAAGTATGAACTCTTGGATGCGTCGTGCCGACATCTTTCATCTAAGTGATCGACAGTGATTCATGCAAAGTTGTAACTAACAATGTTTAGGGTTTGAGCTATGAATCCAACTGCCTCATTTTATTCACGACCCTCCTATGTAAGTGGTGGAGGACAAATTTACATCGGCGCTCGCCGCCAACGTGGAGGTAGCATACTTGGTGCACTGAAATCTGTTGTAGCACCTCTCATATCCAATGTCGGTAGATCTTTAAAACGAAATGTTTTAAGTAATGCCGTTGGCTTTGCTGGTGATGTTGCTAGTGATCTTTCCAGAGGTAGAAGTTTTAAGAGCAGTTTGTTGAATCGTGGAAAGGAACGCGGTTTAAAAACATTGAAGCAGACCTTTGCTGGTGTTACTCAAGGAAAGAAATCACCTAAACGAATGAAAAAAGGAAGGAGGAAACATCGCGGAGCTGGTAAGGTGCGATCTTCAGTCAAAAGGCATTCACGCAAACGTCGCAGAGGCTCTAATCATTCATCAGGCGCTAAACGACGACGCTGCTATAACTTCTAATCATGGAGTGTAAAACTTCCGGTTTTTGTTTATTCGATCAACAAGCCATACAGACAGATATTCTTAGTTCAAGTATTGTAGATTATCATCCTCGAACAGCTGAGAATGCTGGCCCCATTGAATTTGTTATTCCTGGTGGTAGTGATGACTACATAGATTTGAGTTATGCGATGCTTGATTTGAGGTTTAGAATTCAGCAAGCAGATGGAACTGCTATTGACGATACACATAAAGTTGGACTGAACAATTTACCATTGACTACATTACTTCGTGATGTTTCTCTAACGATTGGAGAGCAGCAGGTGGAAGGTGGTCAAAGCGATTATCCCTATAAATCATATTTCAATCATGTATCACAGTTTCATCCAGCAGCACAAAAAAGTCATATGGAAGCCATGGGATGGTACAGAGATGAAGCAGGAAAATTTGATGTTGAAACAAACAGTGGCTTTGTAAAGCGATCTGCTATGATTAAAGATAGTAGAGTATGTCAGCTATATGGTCCGCTGAATTTAGACTTCTTTAGACAGTCAAAGTTTTTACTGTGTAATACCAGCATGCGACTCAAGCTGACATTGAATAAGCCTGAATTTGCGCTAAATGCATTTGCTAAAGTTGACAATTTTAGAATTCATGTGGAAGATATTGCACTTTACATTCGTCGAGTAGTACCGAATCCAAGTGTCATTAGAGGGCATGCTGAAGGCCTTAACCGCCAAAATGCCATTTACCCCGTTCAGCATACAAAGCTTCTCACCTTTACAATTCCGAAAGATCAAAAGAGTTTCATGAAAGATGGCCTCTTTCCATCGGAAGCACCGAAGCTCCTCATGGTGGCAATGGTTGAAAATGATGCATTTAATGGTAATATAAAGAAGAATCCTTTCAATTTTAAACACAATCAGTTAAGTGAAATTGCTTTACGTGTAAATGGTGTGAGTCATCCTGGTCCACCCTACAAACCAGATTTTGCTTCGGATCAATTTATGCGCAGTTATGTTGATTTTATGGATGTTTTTGGCTTTTACAATACGGATGACACCAACGGACTGACTATGAAAGAGTTTAAGAGTGGATATACTATTTATGCATTTGATTTGACTGCTGACAGCGATATTAGTGCACCCTATCGTCAAGCGAACGTGCCTCATAATATTCGTTTGGATTTGACGTTCAAAAGAACACTACCTGAGACGATCAATGTATTAATTTATGCAGTCTTCGATTCAAATATTGAAATTACAAAGTATCGTGACGTGATTCTTCAGTATAATCGTTAATGAGTTGGCTGACTGCTGACGATATTAAGACTAAAGTGCAGCGTAATGCAGACGAAGCGACGTTGAAAGCTTTCGATAATGTCTATTCACTCGATACCTTACCACCTGCAGTAAATCACTATCCCATCTTTATTGTGCTAAACACTCATTCACAGAATTTAGGCGGTGAGCATTGGAAAGCGATCTTTATTGGAGAAGACCGACGTGGTGAACTATTTGACTCTCTTGCTCAACCTCCAAATATACCAACACAGCAGTGGTTGAGAAAACATACGCGTCAATATCAGCGAAATGAACGCATACTACAACATCCACTTTCATCAACGTGTGGTGCTTTTGTACTGTACTTCATCTTAAGACGTTTACATGTATCTCGATTTGCATCTGTTATTCAAAACTTTTCATGTAATCCATCCTCTAATGAAAAAATGATTTGTAAGTTCTATCATGATTTGAAATAAAAACATCATGTTGGAAAAATTGTTTTTTATTTTACAATCCGCTGGGTACGTACATACTCAATGAGATAGTCTAGGATCATATTTGCTTGTACATGAGATTTTAGTCCAGTAATGATCACTTTACTATTATGAAAGATTGCCACATGCACAGGTAACCAACAACTAATGAGAGCTGCAGGAAAAAGTTCGGGTTCATAACACAAACTGTAACTGCTGGTACGAATCTTCAAAAATGATAGACTGTCACTCAATTGAGTAGAGATCACCATATTGTCCACAGTCAGATTCGACATCACACACCTCTCCCTCTTCCATATCCGACGTAGTAGTCTTTGTAGCTCTAAGCGCATTGACTGCGCCGATGAATGAGAAAGGGCGCCGAGAATCTGTACAGTCCCATTTGGGAAGAGTTGAAGATTCCGTGAATTGTTCATCTTCACCACTAACATTTGAGGACGACCCGGGTAATACTTGCTGTTTGGAAGCTGTTGGTGTAATGTTGTGAGATCGATTTTGGTGTAGAGTCTGAAGCGACGGAGAATGTTGACGATGGTGTAGCGATGGCGCTTCATGATGAAAGAATGAGTAAATTGAGCGATGTACCTTCCTTTTATACTTTTCCCAACTACCTTGATGAAATGTGAAGTTAGTATGAAGTTGGGAATGATAGAGTTGAATTCGCCGATTGTTGACGCGCAACCAGATGCGATTTCCAATACGTGAATGTCTTTTCATATAGAAGTATTTTAAATCCTTCATGATATGATGTAGAGATTGAAAATGGCGATAAGATAAAGCAAACTCTCTTCTCACATTTCCAGTTGAATCTTTGAAATAGACGTTTCGATCATGATCCGTTTCAATACGTTGTAGGGAATCTAATTTCCAACTCATGGTGCGTGATAGTCATGTCTGATTAAGATTTGCATAGTAGGGCGATGAACTCACGACGAATAAATGTCATGATGGAGCGATGTATGTATCTTCTATACTTCTCCCAATTGTATTTGCGAAATGAGAAACAGTTTGCGGAATGAGAATGGTAGATTTGAATTTCATTTCTGTAATGTTGAAGCCAAACTTGATCACCCAGGGAGATGAATCTTAATGTTTCAAAATATTCCAAATCCCTCATGATATCATTGAGGTTGACAAATTGTCGCCATGTTAATGTAATTCCTCTTGATGTATGACCATGAGAATTTTTGAAATGTACGTTTCCATCACGATCAACTCTGATATATTGTAGAGAGTCCAAAATCCAAGTCTTCATGATGTTATGCAAAGTTGCAGATTAGCAATATAAAAATGTCGTTTTATCATATTTTGCTTAGCAATGCGGCTACAAAGAGATTTACTAGTAATCGAGCCGCACTCTTTTCTACTCCCATTGATCATGCACAACAGCTAAATGGGAATTGGGAAGTGGGTGTCACTCAACTTGTTTATAGCAACTGTGTCTATACTTTTGATCATGAGGTGATGACTATTAATATGAGACGTACAGCTGCTTACCAATGTGAAAAGGGCTGCCGAGTATACATTCCACAGTGGCCAAAGAAAGATCTCTTATCATGTAAAAAGTTTATATATGATTTCTTGAATAAAGCGTGTAAACATATTGCCCAATTTACTCCACACAATGATGATTATACTTATATACATCATGTAGTTGAGAAAGATTGGATTGTTGGTTTAAGTCCAAGTTTAAGAAATGATTTAGGTTACCTCGCTAGCGCCTTGACAAGCTATGATAATTTTAACGTTAATTACCACATAAGTGCTCATAAACAGTTAATATATCGAGAGGAAGCTTATTATGTAGATCTTATTCCAAAAAATGAGAAGACGTTGGTGAAGAAGATTGTGATTAAGCCAAGAAAGACAAACATGACTCCTGAAACATTATTGAAGAAATTTAATTATCTCCTTCGAGTTGATGGTAAACAAGTGGCAACATTGACTTATATTAAATCATCTAATCATATTGCAATAAGTAAATTAAATGATGATGATCTAGTATTAATTTGTTCAAAAGATTTTCATCAGTTCTTGCGACATCATTCTGCAGCTGTTCATGGAAAATTTAATATGCAACATTTACCATGTGAAAGGTCAAATCAATTTGATACAGAATGGACCGTATCTTTATACAGAAAGTGTGTAGAGCCTTTCGGTGGTATCTTACATGAAACAAGAGTGCTGATGCCTCGCATCATTACTTCAGTTAAATTGGTTGTAGATTATTTAAATGAAGTGATTAATGACCAACATATTTCATTTTCTGAAAAAGAAGGTACTTTGTCTCTCACTATAAGTGGAAAAGGTATTGAACTAATTATGGATAAAACTCTAATGGACATTTTGGGTTTTGACCAAAATATCTTTAAAAGTGGTACTGTAACCAAAGCTAGCGCAGACATGTCGCTATCGCGTCGTATTAACTATTTTCAGATATATTCCAATATTGGTGAAGATGTACGTGTGGGAGATGTTGAAGCTCCATTGCTAGCAATGATACCATACCAGCCAAAGAGCTGCAGTATTTTATCTGAGCATACTTTCAAGAAAGTGCATTATACAAAGCTGAAATCAAACTACATCCCACAAATTGATATTGCCATTTATGACGATGCTGGTGCGTTGATTCCTTTTCATAAAGATGCTGTGACAAGTATCACACTCCATTTCCGAATGAAGAGTTAATGCAAACGTATGCTAATATATTTTTCCAATGTGAATAATATGGAAAGTGAAAATAAGGACTCGTTTCTAATCTACTTGCCCAGTAATGCTTCTATGAATAAATTTCCCAAAAATAAACCATCAGACTATCGAGTAGAATTAAATCGCCCACTGCATTTAGAAGGTGAATGGGAGGTTGGCGTTTCTAGTATTTGCTATGATAGCAATATTCAGAATGTGAATGATTTGGAAGAAATGATATTGACTCCTCGCACCCATGATGGAATAACGATGAATAATGCATTTCAGTTCCCATACAATTTAACATCAGATGGAAAGTGGAACTATGAATGGATTCAGATAAAATCAGATTCTTATGAGCCATTTGGGAATGAGAAAATTATTAAGGCATTCAACAGTGGTAATACTTCCATCATGAAGAATAAAAATCAGAAAGCTTATGAGTTTACTATCTATCATTGGAGTGGGAGACAGTTCCTCCGCTTTCATTCTTTTACTAAAGGTCTTACGCTGAGGTTGGATAGTGAATTCTATCCGCATCTCGGTTTTGGTCATGGACTACATCTAACGTCAATTGCTACTGCAAATGTTAGAAAAGTTTATTCAAATCGAATCAACAAATTTCATTATAGATTTAAAATATTTGATGAAGATGTTGTAGAATGCGAAGAACGCATCATTTTGAAAAAGCGTGGTGTTCAACCTTTATCACTTATTGAGTTAGTAAAACGATGGAATGAGACTGTGGGTAAGAAGTATGGAGAGAAAATTATGGCGGACAAAAATAAGTTGGTTATTCAGAAATATAATGACAAACTTACAGTTTATTTCTCTCCAACCTTGCGTCATTTTGTAAGACATTATACACCTATTATTGGAAGCGGTGTGGTGTATGCTTCTCATGAATATCACACTAAAGCTGATTCAGTTAATGATGAATGGTGGGTGGACATCTATGGCGATCGCATCAAGAAAATTTACCAGTCTTATGAAGAATCTAAAGTTGCTATCAATATAATGCCGCGTCTATATCATACAGTTGAAAGCTTCATTCATGTAGTAAATCCTTATATACAACAGAAGTTGAAGCATGTGATGAAAAGTAAATATGATGTAAAGACACACCACATTTCGTTTTCAATTGAAAATCAACGCGTTGTTCTGAGACTGGGTGATGACATTCAATGTCAATTGAGTAAAAATTTGAAAAAACTCTTTGGTTTTTCAATGCTACAAACTGTGTTTGCTGCTGCGCATACGATTGGTATAGAAACACCAATGACACTTGATAAACATGAACAGCACCTTTACATTCAAAGTGATTTGATTCTACCTATTTCTGTTGGTGAGAAAAAAGAATACATTTTACGTGATTTCATTCATGATAAAGACGCTTCATATGGAATAGTCGAGAAGATGTTTGAATCTATTTTCTATCATCCCGTCGTCAAACAAACTATACCCTCTATTGCTATCAAAATTACCAATGGTTTACAAGAGTGCATCCATGTGAAAGATACTAAATCCCTCATAACGTTAGTGTTTCGGAAAACAAAGTGAAGTCTTTATACAACATTTATTGAAATATGTACATGAATGTGAAGGAATAGACTTTATACAACATCCACTGAAAATATATACATGAGCGCACTTCAATAAACATTGTTATATACAAAAAGTCTTTTTACTTCGTGAAGGGTGGAAATATACAGGGATAGGAAAAATGTCTTTCAGTGGAAAAGTCATCACATGGGGAATGTACAGATGTGGACACATATTCACAAGGAAAAAACAATCTCATGCGATACATAAAACAACAATGTTTATCTACAGAAATCAACATCAAAATACTAAGTTAAGGATGATTATGCTAAGACGTCTCCTGAATGTGGTAGTGTGAGTTTAATTCTTTTGGGTGGTGGTATGTTTGTGTCAGGATGTCCATGTGGAAGAGATATGTTGTGTTCTAGCCAGCACCTCTTATCCTCCCATGCTGAAAGCGCCCGTTTCCTAAAAGTATGAGTTTTGATCTCATGCGACTTAGATTTTAAGATTGTCATATTGACAAACGTTATATTTTTATTTCTATAGGCTTTCCTGAAATTCTTATGTTTCATGTTAGAGACCAATGATCTTGATATGCCTTTAGCGCGCTTAATGCTATCATCACTATCCTTTAATTTCATAGAATACATTTTAGGGCGGAGGAGAATCATTTCAGCTATCTCCTTCCCTGCTGTCTCATCCTTAAAGCAGCCAAGTTTTGCCTTATTTTTGATGGAGTATAGTGGATGATTAGCAGGATAATTTGATGTATCAAAATATCTTTCTAAAGATTTTCCTACTTCATTAAAATTTAAATCTTTTTGAGTGGTAATACCTAAAAAGAAACTATCTGTGTCACCACCCAACAAACGAACCTCTTTTACGAGAGGACACGGTTTTAGTATTTTATAGAAGAGTTGATACATTTCAAGCTTGGAGTAATCTAGAACAGCTTGACCAATATAGATGGGTTTGCACAACTCAACTTCAGATTTTATCATTTTAATACCTACAAGATCCTCATCGATTATGTCTCTATCGATGAATAGAGGTGATGAGGTCAATTTGTGATACTTTTGATCATCATTAACTAGTTTGTAGTTTACGCGCTTTCTAACATCCTCCATCGTCTTACCAAATAGACTGTTGTTCTTATATTTATAAAAATCTTTTTCAAAATTATTTTGGGCTAGTGCACGTTTCTGACTGTTACTATCTATGTAGGGTTTGAGGAAGGCTTTCTGTCTAAATTTAATAATGCGGTGAACTCTTTTTAAAATCATGCCCATTTCTAAATAAAATTTTAAGATGCTAAAGTGGACTAGATAGTTTTCCTTATCATATTGAGTGAGTAAAAGTTTGCGGCAAGGCTTATACTTGGGTTGTCCACATGATTCTAAATCTTTATGAAATTGTTTCATAAAGTCGGAAAACATATCTTTACTCACTTCACCTGATTCGGGTGCGAGTGGAAAATCTACGGTTTTATGTTTAATATTATTTGGATAGATTAGATCTATCTCAAAATAATATCCCCAATCACCTTCATCTGGAATTGCTAGTATGTTGGAAGGGTTGGAGAAATGTTGAATTTCACTATCATCTAACCAGCTAAACTCAGAGTGAGGTAGCGGTTTGGATAATGAACTACCATACAAATTATTTTGGTCATAATACTTCAGATGAGTCTGGTCATTGCCTACTATTTTTGATTTTAACCTATGTTTATTTACAAATGTGAGACCACCGCGAATTCCTCGCTCAAATAAATTATACATCTCTGGATCTTGTAAGAGATGAATGGTCTCACCAGTCATTTTAAAAGCAGACTTAAATGACATGGCTGGCAGACTGACAAAGTGGACGGGATCTAACTTATCTTCTTCTAATGCCACTCGTCGAAACTCCTGAAATACATCAGCCAGCAAAAATACATCTAACTTAAGGTAGGCAATCATATATTCACCAAATGTATGGCAGTCAAATTTTATCCATGCATCTTGTGCATGATCATAATCTTCGGTCTTACATTCTGCGCCGGTCAAATCATTTTTAAATTTATCTATGGGCGGAAGAGAAGTCTCGCCGAGTTTACTAATTGCATCAAAATATGCATATGGAAAGACTCCTTTCCGTGTGATGACTTCATCGGTTAGATTTGGATATTGTTTCTTAAGATTTTGTGTTAGTGGAAGAGACTTTAGATTTTGCACGAGAGAGGCCAGTGATGCAGTCATAAATTGGTAGGAATCTAAAAATTTTATATCAAAATAGACCGTCTTATTTTCTTTAGTTTTATCGACAGGCACTTTTGCTGTCATGGCCATAAACTTCTCTCTCGTTTGTGCTATTACATCAAGCTTCCACTCTTTCATTTGACCTAAACCTCCTTTTATTATCATATGGCTGTCGTAGCCCTTGAAATTATGGAAAATGACGGGTAATGTACGCCGCTTCATCCTCAGCGAAAAATTACATTTTGAACAGAGTGCGTTTCTAAATTTACCAGTGATGTGGTCATGGTCGCGCACTTTCTTAATCTTATCATCGTCAAATGTTTTCCTACATTTGGGGCAAACGTTGCAACTATCAAATTTTGCTTGATCATCTGCTGTCATATGCAATGATCTGCGATAGAGTTCACCATCATACTTTTGTTGAAATTTTACAGCCTGTTCGAGGAATTGTAGGAATTGGTAAATACAATCCTCACCTTGCCAGACGTGCATTTTATTTTTTCTATTTTGGAAATGGTCATGCCATACTTCATAGCAGGAAATGGCTGCTGGTCGATGGATGTTATCATCGATATAACATTCGATGTCAGCATAGATGACACGAAGAGGACTTAGTTCATCGCCATTCTCTCTATATGAAAACTCCTTATCTTTGGGCATGCGTTCCATTTGCAGTTTACCTCGCTTACACCACTCATAATGAGTTTCAAATTTGTTTTTACTCCTAAAGTTCCGAATGCATCTGTCACAGTAATAAATCTCTGATGAGGTAGAATTTCTTAAGTGGTGGTATAAGCGAGAGATTTTGGGAATGCCGCAGTAGTGCCATTCCTCACTATCATCCTGTCTTACTAATAAAAGGTTGACAACATGGTCATAACAACTCGAACGCGAGTTGTAGCGCACACCCTTCAATCCCTTTTCCCAAACATGGAGAACTATTTTAATGTTGTTCAATTTTTCAAATTTTTCTATATCTTTAATTTTCATATCGTCACTATTACAGTCATCGAAGTTTAATTCATTCTCCCACTGCCTATAGCTATATGTACGATTTCGATTCGCATTGATGTCATTATAGTGGAGAATGGAGAGGACAGCATATTTAAAACATTGCGATTCGCAATCGACATTGATGACTGCTGTTTTGTTTTTTAAATTTTTTGGAAGTTTAAAGGAGCCTCGACCACTATGATTTCCTAATAAACTGATTTTAAATAAGGCGGACTCAATGCCGTCAAAAATGAGACCGCTATCGCGCTCGTTAAATTTATCAATATTTAATTTTAATCCTTGGATGTGAAAATTTATCCAAGACTCATAGTCTACAACCTCGGTTGCAGGAGAGGAGGGTATGTGAAACTCTAACCTCTCTATTATTTGTCCAGTATGGTGGTCGATTTTTACATATTTTATTTTAAGATAGATGAGCGCCTTCATCCTAAAATTGTCTAAATTGTTGAAGAGCGCTTCTATCAATGATGAATTTTGATGAAACCATTCCTCAAAGTTAGCAATGGTTTCTGAGGAGTCCATCTGGTAGTTCCTCACTAAATTATTTATGGACACCTCAGTGAGTCGGATAGAGGAGGTACCGTTGGTGTAGGTATCGTTCGTGTGTGTATGTTGAAGTCTGTGCGAAGATAGTTCAAAACGTGTCTCGAAAGACTGAATGCATAAATCGCAAGAAAAGGAGACATCGTTAACAGAATCATCCCTACCTTCGGAGATTGATGCCGGCTTAGGTCGACAAACACCTCGCTTGATGTGTCGGGTGAGATCCCATTTCCTCGTGAAGATGTGCCCACAGTCAGCACATTCCCACTCGTTGCCATATCGCGACAGTTCTGAGCTGGAACTCGCATCACCTGAAAGAGAAATCATTCTATCATCTCTGTTCAAGCCTCAGTGTAGTGTTACAACCTACCTTGACTCAATAACTCTAAACTTTCCTCGAGAAGAGAGGGCGTTGGTGATGAAGTTGATGCCTGAAATTGAGGAAGATGCTATTAGTCACACGTTTGAGGGAGATGAGAGAGGAAATCTTTAACTTACCATTTTAATGAAATATGATCAGACAGAATAATAGTCAAAGAGAGAGATCGTGCGTTCGTCACTTGTATGATTCACAGATTAAATGAAATGACATGAATGTCACTTTGCTTATATACTTTCATTCTCTTCATTCATTGGATGTTCATTCTGATTGGCTGCTTGTGTATACTTTAGAATTAGAAAAATGTTAAAGTTATCATTATTCAAAGTCAGCATTTCAAAGACAACATGACAAGTCCTCCAACAACACCAAATACCGCATTGGAGTTCTCCTCTCCATGCACATCAGCAAAGGTGCTCGTTACACCAAATGCACCAAGAAAGGCGAAGGTGGAGAAGACATACAATCTGGACAATATACGAAAGTTATCATTATCGGAGGATGATGAAGAGGAGTTGCCCGACCTAACAGGCATACGGTGGAAATATTTACAATATGATGCCGAAGGGGTGATGGAGATGACCAGCAAGTCGCACTTGCATCAAATATGGGAGTGGTACACCCCTAACTCCCAACCGCGAACCGTGGCGGAGTGGGCGTACATTGAGAAAGTGAGGGACGCTGCAGAAGAACGTTTAAAGCAGCTCAACTGTTTTTGTGATCTATGTGAAGTCAGACTCTGGGACGATATTGACGATGAAGACCTTTTAAAATACATGCCATAATAAATGTTTATTTCGTATTATCTTTGCTTTCATACTGACTTACTTGAATGGGGCTTTAGTGAATAATTTAACCATGTATACTTTTTCATTTGGAAATAGTAGCACGCTTAGTTTAACTTGCAAATCTTATAACATTTCATATGGGTGATAATGGTAGATGAAATAGTGTTAAATAAAATTAAGATAGCTTACATGATTCTGGGATAGCAATCGACTGCGATCCATGTGTAAAGAGCTTGTTAGACTATGGAAGAGAGAAGTGTGTTATGTTGCGTGTGGCGCGTGAGTGTCCTCCCTTTCATTCCATTCATCAATTCGTCTCATTGATAGAGACAGGTAGAACTCATGGCTCTCATAACGTATGCAATGGAAAGTTTTAGGCAACCTTCGACAGTTGGCTAAATGTCGCCCTGGCGCGAATGCATACTACGTTGAGACAGAGGCAATCACTTGCAAACATGACGCAGAGAGGTTTAACAAGATTGACCATTGCCGAATGTCCCTTGCGGTATACATAGCTACGGGTTTCACCGCCGCCCTTTACAGGAACGCCCGTCGAAAGGAAGTATTACACCGAACTTCATTTGCAACGTTCAAGTTGACTGATAGCAGATTCAACTTAATGATAGTATTCGCCAGTCCGAAGACTGCCCAGGGCAAACCGCGTGGAGGTTCTATCATGTCTTGCCCCATGGTGGCCCTTAAGAGAGCCGATGGTTCATTCTCGGGATTAGGTTGACTATTGGCTTGAATAGTCAAGGGGTATGACGGTTAGGTTGTCATAAACCCTATACCGCCTAAGCCGTGCTGGTGCATCTGGCACCTTTCGGATGCGAGTGGTATTCGGAGTCCACACCTCATCCGTCCAAATGATCCTCTTGATCTTCCCCTTCTTCTCATCCTCATCCCACTCGTCGAGGATGACGAACTCGGGAATGGCGTTGTCTTCATCGATGAAGACGGGAATGTTGTCGGCAGATGTGGCTTCCATCGTGACTTCAAATTGAATGAGAAGCGCTACAATCTTCTGGCTTATATAGGGTTTTCAACAATGAATTGCTCAACAGCGAATCAGAATGCTTCAGGGATAGCAATCGACTGCGATCCATGTGTAAAGAGCTTGTTAGACTACGGAAGAGAGAAGTGTGTTATGTTGCGTGTGGCGCGTGAGTATCCTCCCTTTCATTCCATTCATCAATTCGTCTCATTGATAGAGACAGGTAGAACTCATGGCTCTCATAACGTATGCAATGGAAAGTTTTAGGCAACCTTCGACAGTTGGCTAAATGTCGCCCTGGCGCGAATGCATACTACGTTGAGACAGAGGCAATCACTTGCAAACATGACGCAGAGAGGTTTAACAAGATTGACCATTGCCGAATGTCCCTTGCGGTATACATAGCTACGGGTTTCACCGCCGCCCTTTACAGGAACGCCCGTCGAAAGGAAGTATTACACCGAACTTCATTTGCAACGTTCAAGTTGACTGATAGCAGATTCAACTTAATGATAGTATTCGCCAGTCCGAAGACTGCCCAGGGCAAACCGCGAGGAGGTTCTATCATGTCTTGCCCCATGGTGGCCCTTAAGAGAGCCGATGGTTCATTCTCGGGAGTAACGTCATCTTACACCCTACCAATTCTGCTAAGAGAGTCAAAGACTCTCTCTTTGGTAGCACTGTCGACTTCCACACTAACTGGTACATGGCTAAAAAGTGGAATGTAGCGCCATTCCGTTGGATTGACAGCAGTTGCTGTCATCGGATTGCCAATCCGAGCAAGATTATTAAAAACTCTGTCTTGCTCCTCTATTCTAGCAAATTCATTAAATAAATTTCGCGGCCTTAACTGCGGTCCGCGAGGAGAGTTGACTGCAGCGTTAGGTGTCTCCATGATTGAAATGAAATGAAATGAGAGGTAGTGGTTTATATACCCCTCTAATGTGACGCAACGTTCAAGTTGACTGATAGCAGATTCAACTTAATGATAGTATTCGCCAGTCCGAAGACTGCCCAGGGCAAACCGCGTGGAGGTTCTATCATGTCTTGCCCCTAGGTGGCCCTTAAGAGAGCCGATGGTTCATTCTCGGGATAATTCAAGGACTATGGGACTCAAGCTTGCCGCTTCGCCTCCGGCTCGTTGACGGAAGCAGGTGGGCGCTTCTCTTTGATATCTGTAAAGAAAGAAGTTGTTAGTTATTATCTTGAACTCTAAGTTACTTGTTTTAAACTTACAGATCTTCTCAGGACGTGGCTCGAACAGGAATCCTGTGATCGCCTCCTTGTGGTCGAATGTAAAGTGAAGGCATTCGATACCTTTTTTAGCCCTGCTATAACACATCTCGTCTCTGCCACGTTCACAGAGGAGCGGTCTTGCGGGCACACGTCCTTTCTTGTCAAGGGGAATGTGGAGGCGACTTGATCGTCGAGTACTGCTACTCATCACTTGCTGGTGCAGCTCCTGATTAGTCGCCACCACCTTCCCCAACTGCTTTCGCAGCCCTTCCACCTCCTCCCTCATCTTTCTTAACTCCTTCTCCTGACTCTCTCTCTCGATGAGGAGCTGCTCTTCTTTAGCCTTACTAGCGAGGTGCGAGAACCTCTCGCGATCGAGCTCTCCTTCTTTCTCAAAAAGACTAGCTTGAGTCTTCTTGAGCTCCTGAGTGACTCGCGAGAGGTTCTCGGAACTCGCTTTATAGAAGAAACAGTCCCTCTTCCACACCTCCAACTCATTCTTCAGCTTGTCATAGTTATCAACCAGTGGTGGGCGCATAATGAAGTTGCGACATTGAGCCGCAATCCCACCACTGCTTGATAACTTAGCCGGCTGCACCTCGCTATCGAGGTCAACGTCCCTCACCGCCTCTACCTCGCTATCGAGGTAGACACTCTCGACTAGGTCAACCTTCGTCGAGCCTTTATCCTCCTCCTCTTCCTCACTGTCGCTGCTACTTGTAGCCGACTCATCGCTAGAGGAGGAGGAGGAGGATTTACTCGACTTCGGAGAAGACTCAATCGGAGTGGGTGAGAGAGCCTTTGCTGGCACGCTAGAAGATGGAGCCTCTGCTGACGTGATAGACTCGACAGCAGACTGAGTCTCTAGAATCGGGGTGGGCGAGAGAGCCTTTGCTGGTGCACAAGATGAGGGAGGCTTTGCTGACGTGATAGCCTCGATAGCACACTGAGTCTCCAGAGCTTTCAACTCTGAGCTGAAGAGACTTTGCTTCGCCTCCTCAGTCAGCTCTGGTTGACTGCAGCTGCTGTGCTTCGCATGCCACTCCGGTAGCGTCTCGACAAGGCGAGATGCATTATGGCTGCTACAAAAGTATCGAATGCCCCCTACCATTCGCTTATGTGCACAAGAATGCTTCTTAAAGGCATCGCTACGAAAAATCTTTGAACAGACGCAAAGCTTAAAAGCCGTCTTTGCATTGTTGTAGTTAACCATTTTCTGAAGTGAAAAGGGGAAAACAATGATTATAATTCCGTAAACGTTTGATAGCAAACGATTGATTCCTAGTTTATAAAAACGGAAAAGAATGATTTTACACTTAGTGAGGAATGATAGATTTGAGTGTAGTGAGTGGCACTAGATCCCGTCGACAGCCCGAAGGCCTTGTACTGATCACTAGGGAAGTGAGAGATCTTCCCCGATACCCGCTCTTTACAGCTGAAGACATCATTGTCACTGCCCCGAAGTGGTAACAGGAACGCCGAGTCAAAGGTAGTGATCAGTAGCTGGGATCCAACCCCTCAAAGCTGCCTTAGACTTAGTTACATTTCAAATCTGATAGCAGATTTGAACTCAGCATACTTGAAAACCTTAGTCTACATGTTAAAACTTTGAAAAAACTGAAAATTAAGAATTTTTAAAAAATTCCGCATTTTACTACTCATACTACTTTTAAAAAATTTTATCAGTAGTAAAGACACTATCAAACTCTATCACACAAACTTTGAAGTAAGAAGATAGCTTGCCTACTTCAAAAGATAGAGTCCTTTGCAACCCGATATCGGGAGCTCAGAGCGACGACCGTCGCTTACCTCGTCTTTCGATGAAGTGATCAGACTTGCGTTGTCGGGGGTTTATATATGCTCGGAAGAAAACTTAAAATGGCTCTATCTCCGAAAGTATTCATCGTAGCGACATGCGGTTTGTTGCAAACGATTTGTCTCATCATTCTCTATCATATGACACCTCAACCATTCTCATATGACCACGGGAAGTTGGTGTGTCAGCACATGACCATGTAACATGCCACAAGTGAAAAAATTCCTAAGTGTGGGAGCTCCAGTGTGGTGAAAATTTTGAAAAATTTAAAACTTCCGAATTTTGACCTGGGACCTTTACCAAAACATTTTTCATCAAATTTCGCTGACGTCCCCCCCCCTCTGGACAGCTTGCTTCGATCTTGGCTTCTAGTGGACGGATTTTGTCGAGTGAGGTGTCATTTGAAAGCTAAGAGTGAGACAAATTCACTGAAACAAACGGCTTGTTCCTATCTGTCTTCGTTTACATGTGAGACGCCATTTAAGATTTTAGGTCGGAGCTCACCTGAAAAAATCCTAAGTGTCAGAGTGACTTTGTATGGGAAAAATTAAAAATTTTCCAAAGTGTGGAATTTCGACCTGGGACCTTTACCAAAGTTTGTTTCATCAAATTTCGCTGACCCCCCCCCTTTGTTCTAACTTTGGTTCTAGTGGACGGATTTTGTTCGTTCGAGTTGCATTGGAAAGAGGATGAAACACTGCTCGACCGCATTTTTCGTTGCGAGTCAATCGGAGCAGCCGTTCAAAAGTTAGAGCGGTTACAAGATTTTAGGTCGGAGCTCACCTGAAAAAATCCTAAGTGTCAGAGTGACTTTGTATGGGAAAAATTAAAAATTTTCCAAAGTGTGGAATTTCGACCTGGGATCTTTACCAAAGTTTGTTTCATCAAATTTCGCTGACCCCCCCCTTTGTTCTAACTTTGGTTCTAGTGGACGGATTTTGTTCGTTCGAGTTGCATTGGAAAGAGGATGAAACACTGCTCGACCGCATTTTTCGTTGCGAGTCAATCGGAGCAGCCGTTCAAAAGTTAGAGCGGTTACAAGATTTTAGGTTGGAGCTCACTCTGACACTTAGGATTTTTTCAGGTGAGCTCCGACCTAAAATCTTGTAACCGCTCTAACTTTTGAACGGCTGCTCCGATTGACTCGCAACGAAAAATGCGGTCGAGCAGTGTTTCATCCTCTTTCCAATGCAACTCGAACGAACAAAATCCGTCCACTAGAACCAAAGTTAGAACAAAGGGGGGGGTCAGCGAAATTTGATGAAACAAACTTTGGTAAAGGTCCCAGGTCGAAATTCCACACTTTGGAAAATTTTTAATTTTTCCCATACAAAGTCACTCTGACACTTAGGATTTTTTCAGGTGAGCTCCGACCTAAAATCTTAAATGGCGTCTCACATGTAAACGAAGACAGATAGGAACAAGCCGTTTGTTTCAGTGAATTTGTCTCACTCTTAGCTTTCAAATGACACCTCACTCGACAAAATCCGTCCACTAGAAGCCAAGATCGAAGCAAGCTGTCCAGAGGGGGGGGGACGTCAGCGAAAAATTTTTATCTCCGATTGCTTTCAAATTCACCATACAGATGCAGAATTTCACGCTGAATCCGAATCTGGCCTCCGTTTTCACATCCGAGGCTTCGTTTGGACACTACACACCAAAACATCCCACAGTTTAACCAAGACAACCTAGACGGTCGCCCAGGTCAACCTAGACGGTCGCCCAAGTCCACCAGGCGGTCGGACACAGACACCCGAGGCTCACACACTGTCGGTCCAGAGGGGGGGGGACGTCAGCGGAACCTCGCCGGCACATCACGACACTGGCGGACCAGAGGGGGGGGACTCAGCCACGACGGCGGCCATCTTGCGCTATCTGGTGTTCGCCGTTTTCTTACTACTAAAGCTATTTTTTAGATACTTTGTAGGCGCTATTTTCATTATAAATTTGGAAAACATAAGCACTGTTCGCCCGCTCATGGCTTCGCTTGTTCTCTTAATGACGTATATCAGACGACGCAAGCGTAGGGAAGCCGGCAAGGGTGTTGCAGATGCAACACCTGCCCTAAAACCAGGTGTTGCATGTGTGCCCTCTTCATGAATTACCGAAATATTCTTTAATAAACCTGAACTGCTGTGGTCACAGTTTTCCGTCCTGCATAGTCATCATGGTGCACATAAATTTACTTTTACGTGCATTAGGAAATGACAATAGCTACGATCGCCTTGTGAAGTGATGGCAAATTTCATGTATTAACAAACAAATCATAGAATCATTTGATATAGCGAGCAAATGATGTTGTCTTTTCAACAACCTGCTTTTCACAATCGTTATAAGTGATGCGCGCTGACGTGATGGTGCAAATTAGCATTTGCGAATGTTTTTTGAAAATTAATTAATATTTTTCCGAATATTTCATATTTGTTTGCCATATGGGTCTACCAAAATCCTAAGTGTGATGACAGTGCGGAGTTTAGTGGCATGTCTTTCCATTGAACATAATCTAGTCGTTATTTGACCTTTTCAGAGCATAATAATATTAATTGAAACGACTCCCATAGAGCAGATGCCTTAGATTTTTCATCTTATTCTGAGCAAGAGTGATATTAAGTGAAGTTGTCATAATTTTCGATTTTTTATCGTAGAACTGTAATCTACACATGCTATTGACTTTCTTCTAGGCAAGCAGCATACTCAAACTGTAATGATGATTAGAAATGCCTAGGTATATGTTTTAGGTGATTCCTCTCATATCATGATGTGCTGAAAATCAAGCAGATTAGCATTTGAATTCCTTTGCGCATAGGCAGCATCCAAGAGTTGCAAATTTTAGAGAAGGTTTTGCTTAACATAAGATCTTCATGTATTTGAATAGAATTTGACTTTTCATTTGTACTGCAGTAAAAGGGTGCCATGTCGTGCAGTAAATTTACAGAACTTTACCTGTTACTAATATGGTACACTTTGACTAAAATTGGCAACAAGATGATTTTTACTCATTTGATTAACGCACCCCACTCATGTATTCGTACAAGCCGGTAGGCCTAATGGTTGTTGTCTGATAAGCATAGAATAGTTATCAATCTAAAATTAATGGGTCTTTGGGTGGGTTTATGCAGAAAACCTAACAGGCTTGAAACGAGAAATATTAGGTATGGGGTGGAAGGATGGGACTCCAAAATGCCCACATCTAGATCGCTGCAACACCTGCCCTTAAGTCGTGCCGGCGTCCCTGCGCATGCGTTTTTCTCTTATGCGAATATCTCTGATTTTATTACGTGGGGAGAGGGTATCTCCGACCAGGATGAATCACAGACTGTTGTCGTCCTGCAATTCTGTCGATTTTGGAATCATTTAATCACAAAATTACTGCCAATTTCGTTTAGTGTCTTCTTTTTTTAATGTAAAATGTATAACTTTTTCTGAGCTTGTACACTAAATGCTATATTATGTTTGTAATAAAGTTAGTAGAATGTTGGAATATATATGATATAAATGAGCTATCATTAAAAAAATGAAATAACATGCTGACTCATTCGAACAAGACAATCACAGGAGCTGGTGAGTGAAGTTAAATCCACCCTGTACGCAAGAATGTTGACATCAGCTGCAAGCATATTCTTAATTGTGCGAATTCATAGAAAACCTATATACAGTTACTACATTAATAAAGCAATAGGTAGCATTAAGTGACATTGTCAATTGTGAGGAATATATCGGGGCAATTATGCTCTTAAGGCCCTGTCAAGAGGTAAAAGGCTCTTAGCTTCCCATCGGATGTTCTACCTTTTGGATTTGAGGTGCTAAAATCCACTGGGATAGTCGAACAGCTGTTTTTATTTGCATTTCTGCGTGGACAACAGCTACCAATTTAGATTTAAAGAGCAACACACGTTGCTTCAGACAGAACAGACAAACAAAAGTCAATTTCAATTAAAGTCACAGAAAGTAGCACACAAAATCCATCACATCAACAAATAACCAATCAGAAGCTAATTTTCATTTAAGTTTCAAGACATGACGTGAGCATAATATCGGCAGTAGAAAGACCAACCTCATCCCTTGAAACTTGCTTGAAATAAAACAAAATTACATACAGGAACTATTCATGCATGTTTAAAGCATTCCGTTTTAGCAATTTCAATGTACTAGAATCGGCAACTTTCTGAGGCAGTGGTTCCCGTCATCAAGAACTATGGAAGAAAAAGTTGAGGCGAATGTCTGTTATTTTTGAATTCATGACCACGGTGCTTGAAGCTTTCGAGATGAAATAATCTTTAGAATCACAATGCGTGGGGAAATTTATTATCTTGAGCACCTCAGTGAGCCCCATGATGCGAGGGTGAAATTGAAGGGATGACCGCTGTAGAAGATGTCAAATATTATCTCCGAATGCTCCAAGTCAAAAGCCGTTGAATCCGCTCGATGAGATGAACTTCTTTCTTTATAGAAAGGATTCAAAAAAAGGGAACGGCAAATTCAAGATAAATGCGTGTGCCAAGTTTGCACAATGTCAAAATCTTAATTTCGTTTTAGTGTCAAAATTTAAGTCATATGAAGCGCTAATGAAATAAGCTGCGTCAAGTATAATTTTACCGCTGATAAAATGCTCTACTGCCTTTGATTCAAAAGTTTGAAATTAAAAATTTAAGTACGTTTGTTGTCAAATGCTTGGACAAACCCATTGAAAATGCAAGCAGAAAAAGTAGGTAAAGGACAATTGCTGAGGAAGTTTCATTATAAATCTCATCGTTAAGGTAAATTGATGCCACGGCAAATCAATTTGATGAAAGGGAAGGATAGGACATGAGTTGCCTGTAGTAATGCTTGCACACAAACAAGATTTGTATACATGTCAAACAGTGTGCATTTTGAGTTCAACAGCTGCAAGTGTAACATTTTCAGTGTTTCTGACTTCTTTTCAGTTTGATGGAGGAACAAATGGAAGAGAATAGACAATCAAGAAATTTTGCAAAGCGTTTCCGTGCTGCTGACGCCATAACATCTTATTTCGTTCCGTATGATGAGGTAGCGGACCACACATCACTTTTGTAACTGTAGCAAATTTAATTTCACTACTGCTACTGCTTACATGCTTTACTTTAGTCTAGGTTAGATTTATTAGATAATAGTTTAACTTCCTTTGATAACTTCATTTCTTATTTGTGTCAATTTGTAGCAGATTATTGAATCTGAAAAATTTCTTTGTAACGGAGAAATAAAAAAAACATTTAAATGGAAAACTATAACGAGATTTCCATTTATCTAGAGGAAGAAGCCAAGATGGACATCACAGGTCTATCTATGCAGTCTCCGGGTGATTAAAATGACTTACTGGATCGGACAGACAACAATGACCACGAATCTCAACTTCGGGAAATCTGAAAGAACTGACAGCGATCGAAAAGAAGCTGCTTTAGCTATGAAAATGGTTGAGTGTTAAAAATCGGACGACGTGACCACGGTCAGAAGAGCGATATACGTGATTCTAGTGGAGAACAGACAAGCGCTGACGACCAAGAGGCCGGTATTACGTTAATAAGGAATTGACGAGGACTCAACAGAATGTGTAATTTATATTCTAGTTACCTTTTCTATCTACTTTATCTGCCAGTCAATTGGATAGATTTTTGCAACAATTGAAAAGTAATCAAACAAAATATCGGTTATTTCTCCATTATTCGCGACGATTGTTGAGATCTTGTTGTCAATTTCATAAACTGGAAGTAGCGACAAAATGGACAGCTGATTACAATCTATGGGACAATTACCCCGAAATCAAAGTCTATGTCTAACTAACGGATGTATAAATCTTCAAACTTCCACTTACATAACGCACGCTTTTCATTTAGTTTATTTATGC
The DNA here is from genome assembly GCA_907163375.1 of Prostheceraeus crozeri. Classification (NCBI taxonomy): domain Eukaryota; kingdom Metazoa; phylum Platyhelminthes; order Polycladida; family Euryleptidae; genus Prostheceraeus; species Prostheceraeus crozeri. Next base: position 169,725 of record CAJQUW010002177.1, on the reverse strand, counting down.
AATAAATCACTAGGTGACATGCCACGCTCAATTACACGTAATTCACGCATAAACTACGCGTAATTACACATGACCCTAAACATCCGTGGCTATGTGTGACATTGCTGCGACATCTGTCGACAGTCATGTTATAAAGACTTTGCGTCTCATGTGTTCGCATGTATCATAACATATATTCATAACGCATATTCATAAACATACTCCATGTTTTAACAGCATCAGATCAAGTGATTTCTGACTCTTAGTGATTATGACACATCTTCATAAATCATGAGCAGCAACATAGATTCGTAAGCGAACTTCAGAAAATGCACCCCTCGACGTTTAGTATCGAAGATGGCGATCATTTTTTGGATGTGAAGCTGCACAGGACGATCAACGCAATACAAACTTCAGTTTATCGGATGCCAACTTTCACAGAACCGTATAATTTGTACATGAATTGCAACGCTTTTTGCACGAGACAATACAGAATCAATCTCATGAGAAGCATCTTTTGCTGCGGGCGCAGAATCTGTTCGGGGATCATTTCGAGAAGGAAGCAATTTTCCTATTTCGTTAAAAATCAATTTATTAAAGCAACTTTCCACATTGGTTCGTCGACAAATACTGCAGTAGCATCCTCAGAACTGACAGAAACATTCCCACTGTCGAGAAAAAAGGAGTCACGTTTCGGGATCCCATGCAACGGTGAGGCTTCAATCATCGAGGCAAGGAAGATCAAAGCCAAAGTTGAGAAGACATACCCTCACATCAAAGTTACTCCCTGGCATCGTACACGAAAAGTGGCAGGTAACGTTCCTAAGGACTCAATCCCTCCTTTCCAGAAACCCCTCGTCATATACTCGCAAGACTGCGCTTACGGAGCAAGTTATGTGGGGAGGACGGAGAGAACCTTGGAGACTCGTGCGAAGGAGCACATCCCCAAGTGGTGCGAGGAAGGGAAAAAGCGTCCTAGATCAAGACTACCTCCAAATTCCTCCATCACTCAACATCATCTGAGCTGCAATCACAAAGCGTCAAGGAATGCCTTTAGAGTTGTCGAAGCAAATTAGACCTGCGAATTGGTGAGGCTGTGCTCATAAGTTTGACGAAACCCAGAAAGAATTTGCCTACTCTTGCCGCTTAATACCTAGACTTTTCTCTTCTGCTTTTATTTTCGCTTTAGCATCTCACTCACTACTTACTTACAAAGTAAACAGTATTATAATGTGTCACTTGGCATCAATTCTTCTATTCCTATGTATTCCTTCTCTGAATGTCCATGTCCGTGAATTGTGTTCGTGATTTAATTGACTTTGATTGCTTGTATCTGTAATTCATTCTGTCGGTCGCGCTGAAAGAGACAGCGTGGTATTTCAGAGCAAATGTAACTTAGAATGAGCTTCCGTGTTATGAATTTCGCATGATTATTTCTTTATTGTTGGAAGAAAGGCGCCCTCTTCTTGGAAGAAAAGACACTCTTATAGACTATCAGTCCCTGACTTGCAAATGTAAACAACACTTGCCATTTTTTTAGCCACAAAGTCGTGTCGATCAGGAACACATGTATCTAACTTCACTGTCATAAGTGACCAACCAATCAATTAATTACAATTATTTGATGACACCAATCCATTAACCAATCAAATCCACCCAAAATACCTAGAAGAACTTCGTTTCTTATTTGTGTTTATTTTACAGATGATGGATTGGCTGGAATCTTTAGCACAACAACACAGTAGCTTTGTTTCTGTAAAAGACATGGGCAAATCCTTGAAGGACAACACGATGAAAGTTATAAGGGTAAGCAACGCTGATCGAAATCTGCCAATGCATCACTGATATGTGTGAGATACCCGCCTAGGAAGCATATTGAGATAAAAGTCTGGAAATCTGCAATTTACGTACTTGAAATATCACTGACATCAGTTGTCATCTGTGCCAACTGTCCAGTGCAAATAGAATAGAGCGACCAACAGCTGCAGTCGTTTCCTTCGTTGGCGTTCTTGGTTTTCTGACCTCTGCGTTGTGAACTGGTTAGGAAACAAGCTTCCTTTACAGAGACAACATGAGCGAATGTCCTGTCTATTTTAAGAATAAGAATGAAACTTCGGCAATTACTTATTGATCTTATAACCGTTTTGTTAACTAGGAAAACTGATAAATCACAGCTCCATTTGTATTTTTCATCTTCGGGGTATCGCACGTTTTGTACTAAGTAGCTTTGTTCCTTGAATGCAGTTTCATTATTTCTGCATTTTAGACACATTTTGATTCGAGCACGGTGCCATTTTATGAAATTAGCATTGCTATCGTTGAAATGATCACAAAAATATGTTGATACCATAATTACTTTCCTTTAACTATACCAAACTATAAACCCTTAAATTACAAAATCAATATGAAAGTAGCGAGCTTCATGTTAAAGATGCTTTCGCATACTTCATTTCATTGTTATAGATAGTAGTTACTAGACTTGATAACAAGTCGGTCTCGGTCTAGTATTTTAGAACAAAAATGTCTGAATCAATATTTAAGGGCTGCACCACGAGCGTTTGCACGAGCGCGAAGCAAGAGTTTAATCGAGAGTGCTGTAACCGAATTGTCGCCACATGTGCACAGTTTTCTGCCAAACTGACATTTCTTCCTCGATGCATGAGCTGTATGAATCATAGATATCGGACTGTGTGTCTTACATTAAAAGGTGTACTTCAGTTGATCATTTTTGTCATAGAAGTCCATTCTCTCCATCACAGCAATAACAACTGAAAGTTAGTTAGCCATGAAGTTAGCTGCAAAAAGGATTGAAAGCACAACAGAGAGATAGAGAACATTCGGGTAAGTTGACAAAGAATGTTTCCTACCTCCATCTTGGATTTCTGTCTAAGTGCAGCAATCTTAGGTAGAAATGGAGCGTTATGAGTCTATGACAAACCCACAAGCCAACTAGACAGTAAAATTCTCCCTGTCGATAGATTAGAAACACTTTCTGAAATCATTGGTCATACATTCCGATATCTATGATTCATAAAACTCATACATCGAGGAAGAAATGTCAGTTTGGAAGAAACTGAGGCGACAATTCGGTCACACCACTCTCGATTAAACTTTTGCTTCGCGCTCGTGTAATCGCTCATTTAAATTCAACCTCATTTACAGACCATGCTTGGATAATAGCTACCAAAGCTTAAAGTAAAGGGAACTCGTAAAATCATTCGTTGATTGAATTTTGACACTATCAGGTAAACAACTTGATGCGATCTGCAGATGCCTCGGTAGTGTGTGCATACTAACAAGTTGCCATTGAGACTTATGACTGAATATCATTCATCCTCTAGATTTCAGACGGTTCAGCAGAAGGTTCCAAAGATGCAGTTTACATCATGGGCGGAATGCATGCAAGAGAATGGTTATCTGTCTCAACGGTTGTGTACATGATAGACACGGTAGGTCGAATTCACATTCACAATGCCGGTGTTATGACTTGCTTTTACCCCCTGATCTGTTTTTCTGATCGGAAACAGAGAATCAGACATCTGCGTTACTGAATAGCCCCCCACGTCAAAGAAAGTCACAACATAATCAGCATATTCTATTTCCGTCATGTCCCTATTTCCCTTGATCATGAGTGCTATTTCCAGTGATTTAGGGTCATGAAAGATATAAAATGTGTGGCTTTCTTTGACACGATGACGTTTGCTGATTGAATTATCGAAGATGTCTGCTGAACATGCTACATTATCAACAAGAAAGACGCGAGGTCCCTCCAAAGTCGGAACTGTCTCAGAAGTGACCGACAGACATGTCTTCTACTATCTGAGAGATGGAATCTGTACGAACTATTTTGCATGTTCGGATGGCCTTCAATTTTATTATCGGATCAAGGAAGAGAATCGTGCAACCAGATTGTTGACACATTAACGGAAATGATTGATAGAAGACACACCTCAAGTTATCACCCTCAAGCGAATGGTCAGGTAAGACATATTTTGATTGACCTTTAACCACTACTTGTCTTTTATATATTAAAGCGTATTTCTTATATTAATATTTTATGCTTTATTATGGCATTTGCATGATTTTCAACATAATTGTAATGAATTTTCATGAATATCAATTACCATTTCAGGTTGAGCGTTTCAATCAGACTCTGGAATCCATACTGAGAAAACGGATACAATTCCAGCCGTCACACTACAACTGGGGTTTCACCATATCGTGCTGTGTTTTGACAAGAGCCAACACTCCCTTCTGATCCCGCTCATGAGGACCAAGCAAATGATGCTCGAACGATGACGTCCGCGGAATTCGCTCAATATTTGACAGTCAAGAACGAAGCGAGGAGAAAACTTTACGAGAGGATGATGGTGAAGATCAAGGACTCTCAGGAGAAGATGCGGAAATACCATCAGAGACGAAATGCACCACCAGAGTACTCTGTAGGCGACAAAGTGCTCATGAGAAACAAGAGGAGAGATGACAGAAAAGGAAAGAAGTTGGATACCACATGGATCTCTACTGTTTATACCATTGACGATATAAAGGGAAGAAACACCTACTATGTAAGCAGCAATGGTATAAAATTAAAAAAATGATAAATGCATGTCACTTGAAAAAATACAGTGTATAGTGGAATTTCGTTTTTATTCTCCTCTCCTACGTTATACTCATGAAAAGGGTAACAGATCAATGAGGGGGTAAAATACACACATGCAGTCTTAGCTAGTTCGGGGGAGGGGGTAAAAGAGAAAAGCGGAAACTCTAAATCAGTGTGACAAACATACTTTAAATTTCCGACCGGAAAATGTAAACACCATTTCAATGTCCCGCCGGTAAAAGAGATGGACGGAAAACGTATACTGTAACACCTGTGTTGTGATATTTCCTCCAATCTGAATTGCTGGCCGGAAAAAGTGCATCAGAAAGCTGCTGTAACTTAATTTCACCCTCGGAAAGCAGATGCAAGCAATTTTTTATAGAAGCCATAATTTAAATCTTCAAATCAGTTTAATTCTTAGCACAGATGAATTTGCATTCTTAAGAAAGATTCCTAGAAGTCGCAAACCTCGATATTCCAATAGTACATCCTCAACTTAGGTCTTAAAAAGAATCTCGGTTCTAGATAAAGAGGGTGAAATTGAATAACACGGAATCTATCAGTCAACTTCCCAAAATTGCAACTGCCGTTCTCCCGGAAATTCTAATCTGTATTATATTTTCCGCCCGGCAAATGAGAACAGGGGAAAGCAAGAGGAGTTACACTGGTGATGCCCCATACTTACATGAATTTCCATTTTTATATTGCAGATTATAAAAAGCCGTGAGGACAGTCGGATCGCAAGCCTTCTGGCAAAATACGACTTTTACTTCAGCCCTGTGGTCAATCCTGATGGATACAAATTTACTTTCAAATCCCGCTACGTAAGTGTTTTATTCTGAGTTGTATGCAGATATTCAATATTTTATTCACACCGAGCGTGAATCAGCGTGACCGAATACCTTTCCCATCCATGCCGCGCATGGTCATGAAAGAAATATGTCTCGCTTGATGCGGTCAGTGCAGTTGTTGAGTCATTGTCATATGCATTCCTCGTTCAATATCCACTCGAATGGAAGCGCAATAATGCCACTCCTATGGAAATAATTTGTTCTTTGTTAATGTTCTATTTTTATGTTAATGAAAGCGTAATCCGTCTTGTCTATAATACGTGTATATTTTTGAAATAAAAATCGTTGACATTCGGTAACATAGAAATAGTAAGTGAAAAGATAGGAGCAAGTTTATTAAGTAAGAATAAAACATACAAAACTGGATCATATGAAAGCACGTTCCTAGGAATCACTGAAACGCTTGGCGGCTTGAAAAATATATGACTGTCTTCGTTGAGATGTTCAGACGTTCGGCAATATGAAATGACCAGATTGGGATTTTTCAGGAAGGAGTCTATGCAAGATATGTTTTGGGCACATTATTTTCTTAAAGAATCTGTCGTTTAGTTCATCACGTCGATCTTCGAGAGGGGGCAAGCACTGGTCACCACAGTCAGTTCCACACATAACTTTATGAAAGCGTCTTTAGATTCGCTGAAGTCGTACTGAATCGGAAACCAACAAATAAATAAATACTGGCGCACATTACTCAAGAATCGAACGTACCGATGCATAATATAACGTCATCAATTGACCAATAGAAACAAAACTTAATCACATGTATTGCATACATTCTGCGAGAGGCTGTCTTTGAAAATTATTCCACATGAGTTGTCAAAGTACCTTTTGAATTAAAGGTAACCCCAAAATGTTCATCGACTCAACTAGTTTGACCGAGGAGAAATGGAAAGAATCGTTAAAAGTTTCTCTTTGGTATTAATAGGGCCTTGTATAAACCATTGTTCATAGTTTAGTCCATTTCATTATACCACCTCAAAAGGTTATCATGTTTGGTTTGAATGTGGATGTTTCTTTTGTTGAGGATAAATAGGGAATTCATATATATAACATGACATTCATTACCTATAGTGCGGAACGACTATGTGGCTAAGGCATACAAATAAGGACTCAAGACTGCTCCTTGAGGGATCCCCGATGTCACATTCATGCAGCTGTTTTTGGTCTCCCCAATTGCAACGTAGTGTATTCTATCTCTGTTAAACAACTTTTTATCCACTTAACAACGGCGCTCGGAAGACCACACTTCATTAGTTGGTTCAAAATGTGAGTGGTAAGTAAATCTACACAAATCAAAGAAATCTACGTCAAATTCTGCATCTGTGGTGTGATTTCCAGCTCAATCGGCGAGAAAAAATGTTCAACATTTCATGGAAAAACGACAGAGTTAGAATTTGGGTTGGTTTTGGGCTGTAGAGCCAAAACGAAGCATCGGATGAGAAAACGGAGGCCAGATTCGGATTCAGCGTCAAATTCTGCATCGGTGTGGTGAATTTGAAAGCAATCGGAGAGAAAAAATTTTCGCTGACGTCCCCCCCTTGGCACCGATCTTCCAACTTTGGTTCTAGAGATCGTAGAAAGTCGTGCAATAGCTCGTTTAAAAGCTAAGAGTGAGACAAATTCAGTGAGAGAAATGGCTTGTTCATATCTGTCTTCGTTTAGATGTGAGACGCCATTTAAGATTTGGGAGATTGGCGAAAAACGACTGAGTTAGAATTTCGGACGTTTTGGGCTGTAGCCTCAAAACGGCTGCTCCAATGGTAGATCTGAGACCAGATTTGGAATCAGCGTCAAATTCTACATCTGTGGTGTGATTTCCAGCTCAATCGGCGAGAAAAAATTTTTCTTCACTTTTCCAAAAAACGACAGTTAGAATTTTTGCGATGGCTGTGGACTGTAGAGCCAAAACGAAGCATCCGATGGGAAAAAGGAGGACAGATTTGGATTCAGCGTCAAATTCTACGTGGAAATGGTGTATTTCAAGCTCAATCGGAGAGAAAAAATTTTCGCTGACGTCCCCCCCTTGGCACCGATCTTCCAACTTTGGTTCTAGAGATCGTAGAAAGTCGTGCAATAGCTCGTTTAAAAGCTAAGAGTGAGAAAAATTCACTGAATGAAACGGCTTGTTCATATCTGTCTTCGTTTAGATGTGAGACGCCATTTAAGATTTGGGAGATTGGCGAAAAACGACAGAGTTAGAATTTTGGACGTTTTGGGCTATAGCCTCAAAACGGCTGCTCCAATGGTAGATCAGCGTCAAATTCTACATCTGTGGTGTGATTTCCAGCTCAATCGGCGAGAAAAAATTTTTCTTCACTTTGCCGAAAAACGACAGTTGGAATTTTTGCGATGGCTGTGGACTGTAGAGCCAAAACGAAGCATCCGATGGGAAAAAGGAGGACAGATTTGGATTCAGCGTCAAATTCTACGTGGAAATGGTGTATTTCCAGCTGAATCGGAGAGAAAAAATTTTCGCTGACGTCCCCCCTTGGCACCGATCTTCCAACTTTGGTTCTAGAGATCGTAGAAAGTCGTGCAATAGCTCGTTTAAAAGCTAAGAGTGAGACAAATTCACTGAAAGAATCGGCTTGTTCATATCTGTCTTCGTTTAGAGGTGAGACGCCATTTAAGATTTTGGGACATTGGCGAAAAACGACAGAGTTAGAATTTGGGACGTTTTGGGCTGTAGCTTCAAAACGAAGCATCGGATTGGAAAACGGATTTCAGATTTGGAATCACCGTACAATTCTGCATCTGTATGGTGAATTTGAAAGCAATCGGAGAGAAAAATGTTTCTTCATTTTTCCGAAAAACGACAGAGTTAGAATTTCCCAAGAAACAGCTCCAGCGGGCGAATGAAGGCTCGGATTGGTAAACGGAGGCCAGATTTGGAATCAGCTTGATGTTATTGTCCATTGAGTATCATCATCCAATGAGAATCAAGCATTTCTATATAAATAGCGAGCCTTCCACAGTGAGAATCATTCCATCGTTGAATCACACGAGTGACGGACGGACATTTTCTCTCTCTCTATTCTATTATCCAACTAAAATGGTAAGTCGCTACTTCCCTCCTTCTCCTCCCTTGAACGTAAACTTAATACAATATTTTTCATTTTCAGGCATCTACTCCATCTGCTGCACTAGTAGGACAAAATGGCGGTCAGACGGTACAAGGTTCGCTACGATCAGATCATCTGCAACTGAGGCCAGTGGAAGAAACAACCAAGGTACATAATCCTACACCGCTACAGCGTAAATTTAAGCAAGTCTTGCGTTATGACGATCATAGCGTAGTACTACAAACGGGAATGCTCCCTTCCACGGATGTCAAGATAATGCGCAATCAGTATGGGGACTACATACTGATCCCCGTGAGTCCGTACATTCGCCACCAACTTGATATTATTGAGGAGTACGTGACATTAAATATGGACATTCCTACTCCTCTTGCTCAAGAGTGGAAGGCGAGAGATGACAAGGATACTCCCTATAGAAAGATTTGGGATGGTAATCAAATTTGCCTACCATTATCACATTGGTGTACTTACTATAAGAAGGAGGGAGATCATTCAACATCCATCACATGCGACGAGCTCGGAGAAGGTACTTGGGATATCCTTTTCAAAGTGAATGATGGTGAATGATATTATGGTCGGCACAAAGATAATAAAATAGCCTCTCTCTCCATGCATATGGAATCCATCCTATATATTCCAAAACCACCCAACGTGGATGACATAATTGATCAAATCCTTAACAGCAGTGGTACGAAGCGCAAGTCGGAGAAGAATGCTGCCTCAAATCGCAAATCAAAGAAGGAGAATTACTAGTCCTTTCCTAACTCTACCCTATGACAATTCGCTCATGTGCCTTGAGTGTCGTAGACGTGGACTAATCAGATACATTTTACTTCTTAGCTGCCATCATGTTATTTGTGTATTTAGTCGTGAGTAATGGGCAAAAGACCGTTCCAGGACACCATAAAATCAAAAATTAGTACTTTTAAAAACGACATAAATTTATGAATTTAGTCCCTTTTTCAGGTTTTTAAGACCTAAATTCATGAATTTAGTCTATTCAAAAAGTACCATTTTTTCAAAAAATGGTATTTTTAAAAACAACATAAATTCATGAATTTGAACCCTTTTTCAGGTTATGAAGACCTAAATTCATAGATCGGCTAAAGCCAGAGGAGCTTCGCTCCGATTTGGGTGTTTTTAAAAATACCCAGTTTTTCAAATTTTTCAAAATCTCAAATTTGAGAATTACAATCGGGCGAAGCGCGAAGCCCTAGAACCTTCGGTTCGATTTTCACCCCCAAAATCATGACCGTTCCAGGACACCGAAAATCATAAAAGTTAAGAATCTCAAATTTGTGATTATGTCATTTTTCACCCCCGCCAAAATCATGACCGTTCTAGGACACCGAAAACCCGGACACCGAAAAAATCATAAAAGTTGAGAATTTCAAATTCATGAATTTTATCCATCTTTCAGGTTCTTAAAATATATCATGTGACTAAAAATATTTCTTTAAAAATGGCTGAAACAAAAGTGGAAGGAACTTCAGAAATGGATGAAACAAAAATGGAAGGAACTTCAGAAATGGAAGAAACAAAAGTGGAAGGAACTTCAGAAATGGAAGAAACCTCAAGAATATATCCTTCGTTATCTCAATTAAACTTTTACGGAGCAGCGTGACTTCTTTCTTTCTCTCTCTCTCGTTCCTGTCTGTTACAGGAATATTGTATTAACAATGACATGCATTCTTTAAAACAATTGCTTGTCTTCAATGAGAATAATTCCCATATGCTTTTAATAGAATGACCTTGAACGCTAATGGAAAAATACACCAACTGTCGCGCCATGTCGACAGCTTTATCGACAAACTTTCTGACATCGGCGCGACAGTTGGTGTATTTTTCCATTCAAGCAATGTCGCATGAATGATTGTTATTGAAACCAAAATGAAGAGAAATGCTCATTCATTTCTCTTCTCTCTCATATGTCTATTGTCTTTAGATTGTACTTGTTCTTTTGTTCTCATAGTGTGAATGAGATTTCACAACTCGCATTATGCGCTATTGTCTGTGATTTCCTTCACCCCTATCAGCTGAAACAATTTTAACAGCTGCTACACGCTAATTCTTTTGAGAAATGTCTGAAATAGATTTTATTCCATTTAAAATGAGAAACATTAGAGACATTCTAAAAATATACGGCAAACAAAACCACATTAAATTTCGATTTAAATGAGATTGCTAAGCAATTGGGAGTAAAGAATTTTCACATATTGATGAGTAATGAATTACTATTGATAAAATATGCGCGAAACACTAACACAATGCAACAATGTAACGTTTAAATTTAGATTAAATTAAATCATTTCAAAATTGAATAAGTAGTAAAGAAAGACATCATTAGAGACCAGTTTTAAATCAATACCCCCCCTTCTGACTAAGTAGTAAGGAAAGTCATCATTATAAAAATGTTTTAAATCAATACCCCTTCTGACTAAGTAGTAAGGAAAGACATCATTAGAGAACAGTTTTAAATCAATACCCCCCACCCCTGTCTTCTAGGGGCTCCCTTAAGAAATTTTTTATTATAAAATGAGCAACATAAATGAGTTTTTGAAATTATATGGAACACAGACAACAACGAATTTCGACCTAAAGAAAATCGCTAATCGATTAGGAATAAAGAATTTTCACATATTGATGAGGGATGAATTACAATTCCTAAAAAATAGGCCATCAATAACTGTAAATTTCATAACAAATCTTCATACGTCAAATGAAAAAGGTGTACATTGGTCAGCAGGCGTTAAAAATCATCAGCAGAACTATTATTTTGATCGCCCGGAGGCTGAGAACTAATGGTTCGATTCATACGGTTTGCCCCCTACAAATGAAGTAAAAGAATTACTTGGAACGGGAACATACAATACATTTCAAATTCAAAAACCGGGAACAACTTATTGTGGACAATTATGTCTTTATGTTTTATTTAAATTACAAAAAGGAGTACCATTTCTAGATATTATGTTAGAGTTAAACAATCTATAACTCAAGCGAAGCTAGCTAAAGCGCCACCTAAAGGTTAAAGCTCTGTTTTCTGTAATTCATTTTGATAAAAACGACCTCTGATATCCTCATTATCTAAATCTTTAATTTCATAAGTAATCGGATAACTTTGATTTATTTTGCAAAGTTCAAATATTTCTTTAGTCCAATAGCCAACAAAGCCTTTTTCAAATTTGTTCTTATATTTAAATATTCTAACTCTATCTCCAATTTTAAATTTCGGCTTAAGTTTCTGCAAATTCGGATTACTCTCATTCAAATTATTATTCTCGAATATTTTCTTTCGTATCAAATCAGGGTCGTCAGAAGCATTCTTTGGAGTTTCTTCAATACCAGAATGAACTTTATTATTGTACTCTTCCACAATTGCTGGTAATATTTTTAACCATTTCTGATTTCCTTGCTGAGTAAATTTCTTGAAAATTTTATTTTTAACGTCCGATTGAATCTTTCTATCACTACGGCCTTCCCAGCATTTTCAGTTGAATAAACAATTTCAAATAGTGGCTGAACGTTTCTGTTATAAAATTCCGATCCTTTATCAACAAACAATTTCCTTGGCTTTCTCTTACTTTCTTTAAAGATTTCTTCAAACGCATATTTAACTGATAGACCACTTTTATTTTTTAAAGGCTTTACCCAAGCGTATCGTGTATATAAATCTATAACGGTCAATGCGTATTTGTAGTCAGACTTTGTCTTAGAACCTTCGGTTCGGTCCCTTTCATTCGGCATATGAATAAGATCAGCACTCCAAATATCATCTTTATTAAATACTTTTACTTTCAATAAATATTTAGGCCTTCTGTATTCTTTATGAATTTCAGATGCATAAACGTCTGAATTATGATTTTCATTTAAACCCTGGCCGAATAATATTTTAGCTTGTAAAGCTTTCTTAACAAACATTCTTTCAATTTTTTCTCTAAATGTAGGATTTTGAATACTATCTAATTCTTGAATCATCTTCTTATCAGCTGCATGTCGAGAACTTAGATCATGATTTCGATAAGCTAAATCATGCCTGTAAGCGGCGGTATCTACTCTATTTATTGGTTCTTCACCTGGTTTCGGATTATTATTCTCAACTAGTCTTATATCTAATCGAGTTCCTGGACCAGTATATGAATGACCAGGAAGATGTTTTTCTTTCGAATACTTACTCCAAATAAATCCAGGAAAGTTTTCTAATGTTTTTTGTATATCACCACCGAAGTGGTGTGAAACTTTGTTCTTGTCACCTCCAATATGCTGACAGTTTGAGTTTTTATTTTTGTTTAATAGATAATTTAATAAATCTAAATTAGCAATTTTTAATTTAATTAAATTTTCTGAATTTGTGGAATTTGCGGTATCCATTTTTAAAGATAAAAAACTTTTAAAAGATAAAATAAAATAATTGTTTTACCGAAAAGAACCAAAGGTTCTGAGGTTATTACCTTATCATACTAGGACTTAGATATATTCCAGAACCATCTTTAGTTTCTTTAATTTCAATTAAATCATCAACATTGTGGAGAATATTTTTAAGAACTCGTTTTCCTTCATCAACTAATTTTAATTTACTAATAAAATTATCTACTACTCCTTTTCCTTCGGGCGAAGCCCTGGAAGACATCTCCGTTGTCCCTTCACCCCTAGCAACTTTCTCTAACTCTCTATTATGTCGTTTTTGTTCTTCTAATGCTGCTTTCTCTGATTTATTTTTATTTACTGCTTGGACAATACCAGCTGTCCCACCTGCAACACTTCCTGCAGCTGCTATGCCTCCTATTATTAGTGGAATTAATGGGAGAATCCCACCATTCTTTTCTTCTTGTAATTGAATATTCTCTATCATTGGTTTACTTATGTAATACTTTTTTTTGTTAATCGTAATAGTTTTAGGTGTATTTTTGTCAACAATATTACGTAATTTTAATTCAACAGTTTTATTATTAATATTACTTTTCGCTTGCGACATTTTTAATAAAAAATTTTAAGTTAAGAATTTAAAGTTATCAAAAAATTTAAATCTATTCTACTTATGAAAAATTTTTAGTTAAGAATTTTTAAGTTAACAAAAATTTTAATCTATTCTAGTTATGAAAAAAATTTTAATTAACCTATCCTAACCATCTTCCCATTAAGAATTTCAATAGAATATTTTGCATCTTCTAGCAATAAACCATAAGCCATCAATGAAGTTGTGGAATCTTTCTTTTCAATATTAATTGTTACATCACAACCATTTTTAATAATATCTTCAGATTGTGCACTTAAATCGAAACAGAAAATTGGATATAAATGTCTCCAATCTCCAGGAGTTAATTGTGGTTCAACTCCAAATTCTATACAAAGATTTCTATAAGCATCATATCCTTCCATAAATTGATTATTGGTATCATCGAATCTTAATGGATCAATTGGATATCGAGTTTGATTTAATGAAACTTGTAAACTTCGAATTGTATTAATATGAAAAATATTATTGTTCTTATCAAAACTTGGAGAATTATTTCTTTGAAATGTTAGTAATAAATATCTTGGTGTATTCGCAGTTCTAGTAAAATGCCAGTTAAATCTTTGTTCGGAAAAAGTTACTGAACTAGCAGTTCTCTTTAGAAAATTAACTGGAATTGGTTTGTTAGTATTTAATCTTTTTGCAATAGCTGTTTCAACCTCTAAACTAGGAGTAATATGCTTAATCCACCATTCAAGTCTATCAATTTTTAAATATGCTTTTTTTCCAGTTTTACCAAAAAAGATTAATTCATTATTTGCTGTACGATGAATTATTAATTCAAATTTTAATTGATATGATATTTTATCATAATCTAAATAACCGAATAATGGAGACAATGACCAATTTACTGTCTGTTTACTTTTTTTGTTAAATTCACGTCTTTCTTTATATGCTTCATTATTTGTTTTATTTAAATGTTTTGCAACATTTTCTACATCTTTCGCAATTCCTGCGGCATCTGTTCCAGCGTGAGTTAAATCCTCAATAATTATACCATCATTAGTATCAGGAAACCAACCTTCGATTTCATTCTTTTTATTATTTTCACCAATTGTTATAAATCTAAGCATTGTATCAATTACACCTGGAGAATCACTTATTGTTTCTATATTTTGAGTTGCAACATCTAAACGCATTTGTGTAAATAAACTTGGGAAAAAATTATTCTCTAGTGTAATATTATCGGTATCTGGTAATGGTGTTGTAAAATTAGCATCACTATATAAAGAATATTCACAGTGTAAAAATGAATCAGGTAAATATAAATAACTCTGCTGATTATCAACTTCAAAGATTAAATCTCCTCCAGTGTTTACTCTACTGGAAGATCCGGGATTCATAGCAATTCTTATATAGTCATTCTTTTTTTGATTGTAACTGGTGAACGGGGGATCATCTAATCTAAATTTATTTTCGATAAGCGAAGACATTTTTATAAGAAATAATTTGACTTTTTGTTTTTCTCACAGATAGAAAAAAATTTTTATTAAATATAATTTTAAAATTTTACTAAATATAATTTTAAAATTTTACTAAATATAATTTTAGAATTTTACTAAATATAATTTTAGAATTTTGCTAGACCAGCTCCGCTACAGCTTTGCTGGTTAGACCGAAGGTTGCTGCTCACGCCATTACCTCTTATTTCTTCAATTGTTTTTTCATTATTTTTATTTTCATTATGTTTACTATCACCATCAACAGCTATGTTAGCAATTTTGTTTTTTGTTTCATCTGAAAGTTTTTTTAATTTTTTTAGTTCTTCAGAATCATTCTTGAGTTTACGAATAGCTTCTAGTTGTTTTAATTCGTTTTGTGATTTAACAGCATTTGATATTGCACTAGCTGTACTACCTATAGCAGCTGCTCCTTTTGCAGCAGATGTAATCAAATCTTTATTATTTTTAATTAAGTTAATGATACTACCAATACCAGAAAAGATGCCATCCCCTTCTTTTTGAACGGCAACTGCGGTGCCTAGGAACTTTTCTGTTCTGACTGTTTCTCTATTATCATAATGATAAACAGGATTCATACGTGGTTCATGAGCAATTTTTTGATTTGAAGCAAAATGTTTAAGATTGTGTTTATAAATAATAGGCATTTTTTAGGATTAAATTTGACTTTTAGGAAAAACATAAATACGGGCGAAGCGCGAAGCGCGAAGCCCTGGAAGACATCTCCGTTGACCCATGAACCGATGTCCATTATAAAAAAATGTTTATTTTTTGTTCTTAACTTTTACAGATTGCGTTTTTGGTTTAACTTTATCAGGAACCAAACCTGCATCAATCATTCTTTTTATTCTATGATTTTCTTTCATAATATTTCTTTCTTTTATTAGCTCTTCTAATTGTTTAATTCTTTTAAAATTGTTAGCTCTAATTTTATCCATTTTTAAAATTATATACTTTTATATACTTTTATATATTTATACTTTTTTTATTTTTAAAATTATATTTATATTTTTGTATTTTTTTTTAAATTATATTTATATTTTTTTTATGATTTTTATTTTTTGTAGGTAAAAAATATTTAAGTTAATATTTACAATACTCGTTTAAGATTTACGTTTGTGAATGGACAACAACTTCGAGATAACTTTATTAATTGACTGTTGCACTTTATCTATTGCGTCAAGTAGCGTGTGATGTACTTTAATTTCTCTTCTATTAACTTGCATTTTCTGCTGATTAATCTTCAACGCCGTTTTAAGAGCATTTAACTTAATTTTAAGAACATCTAATTGTCTTTTAACAGCATCTAACTGTTCTTTATTTTCTTTAGAGTTTTCTTGTAAATTTTTCTTTAATTCATTTTCTAAATTGATTTTAAGAGTTTTCATTTTATCAACTTTTTCATTAAGTGAGTTTACTTCATTTATTATTCTATTCATCTTTTTCATTTGTTGAGTAATTTTAGAACTCAATTCATTCACACTTTTTTGGAATGTAGTTTGTAACTGCTTTAAATTTTTTTTAATTCTTTCAGGTAGTTTTTCTATTTCATCTTCTAATTGTTCTTTTAACATTTTTATCTGATGTTTATTTTTGATGACTGCAGATTTTAAATTTATAGAAAGTAATATTAAAATTTTTGATTGTTCAGAAATCTTTTTAAAAAGTTTAGCTATATCTGCTTCTAGCTCTCTATCCTTTTTATCAAGTTTTAATAATTTTTCGTTTAATGATTTGTCATTAAGTTTAAGCAACTTTAATTCATTCATCAGTGGAACCAAAACATCGTTTATATATTTTTCTTTTAATTCATTGATTTGCGTATCAACATATTGTTTATTTGTTAACTCTGTATTTTGTTGTGGAAGAATAGAAAGATGCAATGGACCAGATAAAACGTCTCCAGTTTTCATGATATAATTTTCTATCTCTATTTCTAATTCACGATTATTCGGGATATATGCACCTCCACCAACATTTGGTAACATCATTTTTAAACAATAAAAATAAAATTTTTTCTGATTATAAAAAATACATAAATTATAAAAAATAAAATTTTTCGTAATAAAAATAAAATTTTTCCTAATAAAAATAAAAAATGGAAATGACTCAAATTTGTCAAGTTTGCAATATGCGTTTTTTAAATCAAACACTATTATATTCTCATATGAAAAACACATCATGTGGTATGCATATGAATCAATTACAACCTAATAATATACAACCTAATAATATTCAACCTAATAATATTCAGAATAATATTCAACCTAATAATAGTATTCAGTATAATAATATTCAATCAGAGCAACCATTACAAAGATTAAAGCATTTATTTATTTCAGATAAAGAACAAAATCTTTATACTGCTAGAATAAATACACCTAGGCAAAATACTGCTAGAATAAATACACCTAGGCAAAATACACCTAGGCAAAATAATAATAATTATTTAGCACAAAATAATCCTTTTGTTCAAAATAATAATGTAGCTCAAAATAATTATGTTGATAAAAATAATAATGTAGCTCAAAATAATATTGTAGCTCAAAATAATTATATTGATAAAAATCAATTTGTTGAAAGTAATAACAAAAAAATATGTTCTGGATGTAATAAAAATATAACATCAAAAAATTTTGCACGTCATTTAAAATTATGTGAACAAACAGAAGAGGTTAAAAAAGAAAAAAAAGATAAATTAAAAGATCAGTTATGTCGTAATTGTAATAAATATTTTACAATTCAAGGAATTACTAATCATTATAATTCTTGTATAAGTTCTACAAGACAATGTACCAGTTGTCAAAATACTAAACCTAAGACAGAGTTTTATGATAGTAAATATCAGTGTAAGGATTGTTTAAAAGAAAAAGTTAAATGAAGAGGTTGTCAAAAAATTATATTAAAGAAAAATTTTCAGCGACATGTAACACTATGTCCAAAACTTAATCAACATAATAATCAACATAATAATAATTTATGTCAAAATAATAATTTATGTCAAAATAATAATTTATATTAGTATTTCAACTAAAATAGTTGTATTTCAACTAAAATAGTTGTATTTCAACTAAAATAGTTGTATTTCAACTAAAATAGTTGTATTTCAACTAAAATAGTTGTATTTCAACTAAAATAGTTGTATTTCAACTAAAATAGTTGTATTTCAACTAAAATATTATTTTTTATAAAGAATAAAATATTATTTTATTAAAATATTCTTAAGCATTCCGGAAGAGAGGAGAGGTTCGGAACATACTTCTTTTGAGTATAGGAACAAAAAGTCCGACACATTCCGGAGGTTCTACAGAGGTTAAAAACACTCATAAGAGTGTAAGAATGCGAGTCCGGAATTAAAAAATAATAATTCCTAAATTTTTTTTTAAAAAATATTAAATGAATAAAAACGAAAATTTGGAAGATTTATATTCACCGGTTATAATTAAAAGTAATAAAAGTAATAAAAGTAATCTAAGTCGTCATAAATCTCTTAATGCAATAAACGAAATAATAAATAATTATATGAATAACACTGAGTTTCAAGATACACTAACCCCTCAAGATCCGAATCTCAAAGATATTAATAATATTGTAGATAATCCTATATATAATACTAGATATAATAATAATAATATAGATAAAAATATATATAATAATAATATAGATAAAAATATATATAATAATATAGATAAAAATACATATAATAAAAGATATTTAGAGCCACTACCCCCTAATTCATCTCTTAATAAAAAAATACCACAATCAGATCTTACACGTCTTTGGAATTTTTTAAAATTTCATTGTATAAAAATATTGTTAGCATGTATCTTAATATTTTTTATTTATCATCTTGTTATATGTATTGGAAATCAATGGGGTTACTTTCTAACAGAGGAACAAAAGAGAATAATTTTTTATAACCAAGAAAAAAAAACTTTTAAAGGATGGAAGACTGAGGAGGATAAGATTAAGGATAAAACTAATAATAAAAATATTAAACAAGGTAAAATGTATCAAGAAAATTTACATTTCATTGTTTACGGTAAAACTGGAAGTGGTAAGACTACGTTTATTAAAAAATATATAAACCAATATTATAAGGATGAAACAAAAGTACATATTTTTTGTATGCATACTTCTGAATGGCCAACTTTTACAAACGTCTATAATGATAAACAATTAGATGAGTTACAAGATATGGAAAGTTTTGCTGGTACACCTGAAAATAAATCTTTATTAATTTTAGATGATGTTGCAAGTTTATCAAAACAAAAAAATATGTCAGAAATATTTACAAAAGGAAGACATCAAAATATTCAAATAGTTGTATTAGCTCATAAAGCTTGTGATGTAGATAATAAGATTAGAGAAAACATACAAACATTTTTTACAACTACACAAAATAATGCAGCATTCTTTAATGATATTAATAAAAATTATAAAATGAATATGCCTTTATCATATTATACACAACATAAATATGGAATAATACGTGTTGACACCATAAGTGGACATATGCAAGTATATGATAAAGATTTAAATATATTAGTAGATACCGAACATGAAATCTATAATAACTCTCAAGATTTTGATATTAGAATGTATGCAAATACAAAACATTTATCAAATCAAGTTATAGAACAAATAATTATCTTTTTAGAGTCTGAAGCAAAAGTACCACTAAAAATTATTCCTGATACATTTTATTTTTATTTTGATCATTATTTAAATGCAAAATTTGGTATACCAATACCAAAAAGATTACAAGATAATGAAACATTAAACTATTTAAAAATTGCAATAAATGATGTTAGAAACGCTTTAAGAAAAGCAACACCAATAATATCTGATGTTAAATCTACATTTTCTGATGCCAAATCTACATTTGTTGAAGCCAAAAAAACTTTTAATGATATAAAACCATTAATAAATGGTGTTAGTGAAATACTTAATAATTAAACAAATTTATCATAATTAAACAAATTTATCATAATCAAACCGAAGGTACTAGGGCTTCGCACGATTTTGCAGATATATTAGTATTTTTTTTCTCTAAAAATTAAAACATAAATTTTTTTTTAAAAAAAAAATTTCTCAAATTTTCTCTAAAAAAATAAAAAAATGGAAAAATTTTATTGCAACTTATGTAAAAAAAAGTTGCAAACAAAAAGAAGTTATCAATCTCATCTACAAAGTAAAATGCATTTACAAAATGTAGAACGAGTTGATGATGGAAATATATTAAAATTAAATAGTTATAAAAACTATCTAGAAACATTGCCTACTGATATAAAAGTTAAAAAAATGTTTGATGATTATTCACATTCGGAATATAAAAAATTTTTTAATAGTGAAGATGAAGCCGTAACAGATATAAAATATTTATTTAGCGATACTGATGAATTTAACGAAATAGATGAATTTGATGAAGCTGAACGAACCGATGAAGCCTTAGCAAATATAAAATATTTATTTAATCAGTCTTTTGAACATAATGAAACCGATAAAACTTTTTCTGATATTCTAACCAACTTTTATAATATATTTAAGAAATCTTTCAAATGTTATATGAATGTAGAAGTACTTTATACAAAAAATGGACCTGATGGAATTCCTGAAGAAATAATACAAGGACATTTTACAAATTCACAAGAAATACATAATGTAAATGATATACAACCCATATTTGAATCGATGATACTTAAATTAGAAAATTGTATAATTGAAGCCCAGTTACGTGAATCTGGTTGGAGATTCGTTAAAATACTATCTAAGAAAATAGTAATTGATAAATATAAAAATAATACTGGTGGTAGTTATGTTCCTTTGCCTTTCAGTTCACCACAAATAATCAACATAAAAAATGAAGATGATTATTGTTTTCTGTGGAGTATTATAGCACATTTACATCCTGCAAAATATCACAAAGAAAGACTAAGTCATTACAATAAAGAAGAATACATAAGTGAATTTGATCTTTCTGATGGCTTAGATGAATTTCCATATGATTATAATAGGTTACTAAAGTTTCATAAAAAGAATAAAAATTTAATTGAAGTAAATGTTTTTGAATTAAATGTGAATTATGTTTCTATTGGTAAAATTACTCCACTTTACTCAGATTCAAAAAAATTTTATTTGAATAATAAAAATTTTTGCCAATCAGAAATAGTATATAATGATAGAGGTAATTACATGCATCATAATATTTTTTACCAAGGAAATATAATATGTACTGAAAAATTTGAACTTGTTAAAACACTATCACCAATAATGATTAATCATAATAATTATAAAGGACGTACTGATGATTATAATTACAAATATTCATCTTTATCTTCAGAATATCAACAAAAATTAGAAAATTTAAATGAAATTTTACAAAAATGTAAAATAGATTATCAACAACAAACACAAATGTTACTACTAGAATATCACCATAAATATCAAAATAAGATAGAAACAATTCAAAAATTAAATGAAGAAAATAATGAAAAATTAAATAATAAAGAATTAAATAATGAAGAAAATGAAACCAATCAAAAAATAAATGAATGTTTAAAAAAATGTCTACAACAATATAAAGAACAATATGATAAAGAATATAGTTATCAGTTACAAATATTAAATCAAATATATTATCAAAATACATTTAATCTTACAAAAGAAATTAATGAAACACATGAAATATATAAAGATGAATTTGTAAAATTAGAACAGTCAAAACAACCAGCACAAGCGAATATATTATATTATCAGGGTCATTTTATATTGTGTAAAGATGTTTCTATATTTACAAAAACTTCAGATAATAAAAATTTTCCTTGTCTTCAATGTATGACAAGTTCTAGAACTTTAGAAGAAATGAATAGACATTTGGAGAATTGTCAACAAAACGAAGCAGTTCAAAATACTTTTCCTAAAGATGATTATTTGGAATATAATAAATGGTATTTTAAAAATAAAGTACCCTTTACTATTTATTGTGATTTTGAAGCATATAATGTTAATATGACACAAAATCAAACGGAAAGTTCCAGGGCTTCACCCGATTCTGAAAATTATAATTCTGAAAATTATAATTCTGAAAAAAGTGCGCCTGAAAAAAGTGCGCCTGAAAGAAGTGCGCCTGGAAAAAGTTCAACTGAACAAAGTAAAGAAAAATATTTATTTGAACAAAAACCATTATGTTGGGGAATGTACATTCATTCAAATTATCCTGAATTATTTAAATCAGAATATTTACAATACTATGGTGAAGACAGTTCAGAAATGTTTACAAAGAAAGTAGAAGAATTACAAGGACTTTTTTCACAATTGCTTGAAACAAATAAACCAATGATACCATTAACGGATGAAGAAAGAAAAGAATTTTATGATGAAATAAATTGTTATTACTGTGGAAAAGGTTTTACAAATAAATATAAAACTGGCAGAGGTAGATATATTGATAAAGTAAAAGATCATGATCATCTAAATGGATTATATAGAGGTGCAGCACATAATTCTTGTAATCTTAATGCTAACAAATTTAAATATAACTTTGTTCCTTTATATTTCTATAATGGTTCTAAATATGATTTCCATCTAGTAATGAAAGATTTATTTTCATCTGAAAAATTACATCAACAAAAAATAAATGTACTATGTAAACAAGAAGAAGAATATTTTTCAATGCAATTAGGTTGTATTAGAATTTTAGATGCATTTAGATTTTTTACTCCTTATTCATTAGATGTTATGGGAAAAACTTTGAAACCTGAACAATGTAAAATATTAAATAAATATAATTTAAAACCTTTAAAAGGAATATTTCCGTATGAGTATATAGCCTGTGGCTCACAGTCGGAGACTGATTTTAATTCTGTGAATAAAATTATGGAAGAAAAACAACTTCCTCCAATAAATAAATTTAAATCAACATTAAAACAATCAAAATTATCTGAAGAAGATTATTCAGAAGCTGAAAAAAATTGGAGAGAGTTAAATTGTAAAACAATGTATGATTATACAATGAAATATCTACAGATAGATGTATTAATACTAGCTGATCTTTTTGAAAACTTTCGTGATATGTGTTTAGAATATTACGGAATAGATCCATGTTATTGTTATTCTACACCAGGTTTAACATGGCTAGCAGGATTAAAACATACAAATGTTCAAGCCGATGGCTCTAGGACAAAGTCCGTTAAACTTAAACATTATAAAGAAAATACATATGATAAATTATTATTTTTTGAATCTGGAATTAGAGGTGGTGTTTCATCCGTTTTAGGTAATAGATATGTTAAATGTTATAATAAGAAAGTAAATCCACAAGAATATGGAATAATAAAACCTTTATCTCCAGAAGAAAAAGAAAAAATATTAGAAATTTTTCGAACGAAACGAGAAGGAGTAGAACGTGAAAATGCAATTGATGAATTCATGAGAGAAAACTATTTGTTATATTATGATTTTAATAGCTTATATTCTTCTTGCATGATACAAGAATTACCAACAGGTGAAATGACATGGTGTAATAATCTTGTTTATCAAAGAACATATGATGGTGAAAATAATTTTGGTTATGTATATGAAGTTGATTTAGTATACCCTGATTATATAAAAGAAGCAACAAAATATTATCCTTTCTGTCCAGAAAACAAAATTCCCAATATAGAAGATTTTTCAGATTATCAAAAATCTATAATGCCGAAAAAATACAGACCAACAAAAAAACTTATGTTAACACAAAGCAATAAAGGAAAGTATGTTGTTGAAGGAAGAATGCTAGATTGGTATTTAGGTCATGGAATGATTCTCACAAAAATTCACCGGAAACTAGTGTATAAAAAATCTAAATGGTTAAAAGATTATATTGAGTTCAATATTGAAAAACGCAAAATATCTAAAAGAAATAAAGATGATTTTGGAAACGTTTTCTTCAAATTAATGAATAATGCATTTTATGGTAAGACTTTAGAAAATGTACGTAATAGACAAAATATTGAAATAGTTTATGATAGAGATAGATTTCAAAATTTAACAAGGAAACCTACATATAAAAGAACTACTAGATTCAGTGATAAACTCTGTGCTGTTCATCTAAGAAGAAGCATTGTAAAACATGACAAGTTTAATTTCATTGGTTTCACTATATTAGAATTAGCTAAACTATTTATGTATAGTTTTATATATGATTATTTAGCACCTGCTTATGGCAAAAACTATAAATTACACTTTACAGATACCGATTCTGTTTTCTTAGAATTAACAGTACCATATGGTTCTTCACTAGATAAAGAAATTAATAAAATAAAAGATATCATTCATCCTTCTGATTTATGTAAAGTAAAAGATGAATTAGAAGGAAATGAAGATTTCATAACAGAAGCTATATTTTTAAAATCTAAATGTTACTGTTATAATACAACTAATAATATTAAAACACATAAAACATTAAAAGGAATTTCAAAGGCATCAGTGGCTAATCAAATAACATTTCAAGATTATAAAAATGCATTATTTAATACTGAAATAAAAACAGCATGTAATTATAGACTTAATTCAAAAAAACATAAAATGTATTTAAAAGAAGAACATAAATTAGCATTAGATCCATTTGATGATAAAAGAAAAATTTTACCTGATGGAATAACTACTTTACCTTTTTAATTTTCTAATTTCTATTTTCTAAATATAACAATATAACAATATAACAATATAAAAATATAAAATATTATAAAATAAAATAAAAATAATAATATAAAATTATCATATAAAAATGGATAAAGTTAGAGCTGATAATTTTAAAAGAATAAAACAATTAGACGAATTAATAAAACAAAGAAATATTATGAAAGAAAATCATCTTCAACATAGAATGACAAAAGCTGGTATTCAATCTGATATGTTTGATAAATTAAAATTAACTGAAGAAGTAAAAACTGATTATGAAAAAACTGTCGAACCATTTAAAACTCTTGAAAAGGAACTTAATGAAAAACGTGTTGATATAGCGGATCCTGTACTTAAAACACTATTAGATGACTATGGTTTATTAGAGGCAAACATAGATAAAAAATTACCAAAATCTATGTTATTCGAACATTCTACTTTCTTTTTAGATAAAAAATTATTTGCAAGATTTTATCTTGGTGGTAAAGAAATATTTCCACAACCTTTACGGGGATTAATTTTTACTCCAGATAAAAAACTTATTAGTTTAGATAGAAATTTTGTTGATCTTTTAAGAGGAGCAGATTTAAAAAATTATGCTGTAGAAGATCTCATAAAATATAAAACTATATTAGATAGAGTAGGTGTAGTAAAAACTCTTAGACGTTATAAACAATTAGAAAATTTATTATCAACGGGAGTTAAAGTAGGGAAAGGTTTATCTGAAAAACAGAAAACAAAAAAACAGAAAACAGAAACAACCATATTTTTACCAGATGATCCACAAGAATTACTAAATAGATTAAATATTTTAATATCTGCAATAAAAGAAGGACATAATTCTAGTTTCAATGAAATTCATGCTATATTGAAAAGACTGTTAGAAAAGAAGATTCTAAATGAAGAAGATTATAAAAGTGTAGCTGAAATATGTTGTTTCTAATTTTTATCTATGATTTTTACTTATGATTTTTATCTATGATTTTTATTTATGATTTTTATCTACGATTTTTATCTATAATATTTATTTAATTTTTTAGTTTAAAAATGTGTTCAGCAGATTTAGACAAAATTAATAAACATTTAGAAAATTTGACAGAGATTTTGGGTCCATCAAAATTTAGTACGACGTTAAAAATTATAACAACTACTTCATCACACACTTATAATTTAGAACCCATTCTACATTTAGAACAAAATAAAAATTATCAAATTGCATTGACTAGTTTCTCTACATTTAACACTATTCAAAATGTTATAAAAGATGTGAATGATCAATTTAGATATTCTACTGATAAAGGCAAAACATGGAAAATACTAACTTTTCTTCCTGGTTCTTACGAAGTTGAATCAATATCAAATGAAATTAAGAGACATTTAGGTATATCATTTAAAGATAAGAAACAATTACATTTTGCAGTTGAACCGGCAGTTAATAAATTTTCTCTTACTTTAGACGAAAATCATCAAGTTGATTTTAATCATGATAGATCATTGTCAAAGCTATTAGGATTTAATAAACAAACCTATAGTCAAGGTTATCATTTAGGTGAGAAGATTCCAAAAATAACTGAAATAAATTCAATTGTTGTACATTGTGACATTATTGAAGGAGGATATATAAATGGTAAATTATCAAATTTAATATTCAGTTTTCCAGCTTTTACTGTACCCATTGGTTATAGATTAAATGTAATTCCACAAACATTAATATATTTTCCTATTACAAGAAAAACTATTAACAACATTGGCATTAGAATCACTGATGAAAAAGGACAAGAAATAAATTTTGGAGGTGAAGAGATTATGATAGATCTTTTGGTACGGGAGGTATAAACTCCCGTTCGAGAGGTATAAACTTTTACGCTACAATAGAGAAGTTTAATTTTTTTATCATTTTTCATTATTAACCTTATTAATCTTATTATTAGAAACAAAAAAAATAAACTTAAATTAAAATTTTTATTTTTTTGTTTTTAAAAACACTAATTCAATAATGGATGAATTTATTACTTTAAAAATGAATGAAATGTCTTTAAATAAAAAAAAACTTAAATTTAATCATCATCCAAATTTATCTAATAAAGTTTTGTCAGTTATTTGTGGAAGATCAGGATGTGGAAAAACATATCTATTATTTAAAATTTTAACGACTCCAAATTTTTTGGATTATAACAATCTTATAATTTATACAACAACGGCAGAACAACCCGTCTATCAATTTTTAAAATATGGATTTGAAAATAATCTTACAAAAACAGCAATTGCTTCTCTATTCGAAGAATACGAAAAATCTGAATATGAAGAAGAAATAAATTTGTGGTGTGAAGAAGCAGCAAAAAATAAACAATTAGTTGAATCCAATAAAAATAAGCATATAAAGATACAATTAATAGATGATAGTGGTAATATGCAAGATCCTAGTAAACTAGATAAAACAATGAAACATTGTGTAATTTTTGATGATTGTGTTAATGACAGAAATCAGTCAGTTCAAAGAAATTATTTCACAAGAGGTAGACATAATAACTGTAGTGTATTTTATTTAACACAAAGTATGTATTCATTAGATGGAAGTGTTATTAGAAAGAATGCAAATATATTTATACTATTTGAAATAAATGCAAGAAACTTAAGTGATTTGTTAAGAGATTTATGTATAAGTGATAAAGATGAATTTAAACAATCGTGTAATAATGCTTGGTCAAAAGATTATGGATTTATCACAATTAATATTGATAAAAAAATTCATGAAAGAGTTATCGAACAATTGTTTACCGAGTAATAAAAATATACAAATATAATGTTTTAATATTCTATTTTTTATTATCAGCTTTAATTTTGTCTATTTTTTTAAAATATAATATTTGAATTTTGTGGTAACATTGGTATACAGCAAAAACATTTTACTGAACAAATTATTTTTTTATTGCTTTGTTGTTTGTAATCTTTTCGTTTAAAGTTTTCACGTTTAAAGTTTTCACGTTTAAAATTTTCTCGTTTAAAATTTTCTCGTTTAAAATTTTCTCGTTTAAAATTTTCTCGTATTAAGTTTTGTTTAATAAAGTTTTGTCTAATAAAGTTTTTAGCTCTTCTAAAAAAATTTTATCATCACTAAAAGTTTTACCATCACTAGAAATTTTGCCATCCTTTTTATTTTTATCATCAACTTTTTCTGTCTGTGATTGAAATGATATTTGATTTACTTCATTAGCTATTTGATCAAATTTTTCAATCTCATCTAACGTAATAACATTATCATCACATACTCTTTGAAAGTAGTAGTGTAGTTTATCATAGACTTCTTTAATATGTAAATGCTTAGTTTTTAATGATTTTCGTTTCTTAGTTATTAAAGATTTATCTAACATTGTAGCAAGTGAAGTTGCAAAAACACCCGTACCTGTTAAAGCTGTAGCAACTACTGGAATTACTAAAACACCTGAAGATATAACAATTGTTAAAGCACCTAAACTTATTGTTAAGAATATGCCAATTCCTTGTGTTACATTCTTAACTTTAGTCCATCTCTTTCTTAATTTTTTATAATGCTCTAATCTTAATAATAATTGAGATTCCTTATCTTTCATATACCTTACTCTATCTTTGTGTTTTTCAATATTTAATTCACTTATTTTTAATTGAGATAACGAAGGATATATTCTTGAGGTTCCTTCCACTTTTGTTTCTTCCATTTCTGAAGTTCCTTCCATTTTTGTTTCTTCCATTTTTAAAGAAATATTTTTAACGGGCGAAGCCCTGAACCTTCGGTTCGCAAGTCACATGATATATTTTAAAAACCTGAAAGATGGATAAAATTCATGAATTTGAAATTCTCAACTTTTATGATTTTTTCGGTGTCCGGGTTTTCGGTGTCCTAGAACGGTCATGATTTTGGCGGGGGTGAAAAATGACATAATCACAAATTTGAGATTTTTAACTTTTATAATTTTCGGTGTCCTAGAACGGTCATGATTTAAGCAATGAAAAATGTCATAATCACAAATTTGAGATTCTTATTTTTTATGATTTTCGGTGTCCTGGAACGGTCATGATTTAAGCAATGAAAAATGTCATAATCACAAATTTGAGATTTTGAAAAATTTGAAAATTGTGTATTTTTAAAAACGCCCAAATCGGAGCGAAGCTCCTCTGGCTT
This sequence comes from Prostheceraeus crozeri, assembly GCA_907163375.1. Classification (NCBI taxonomy): domain Eukaryota; kingdom Metazoa; phylum Platyhelminthes; order Polycladida; family Euryleptidae; genus Prostheceraeus; species Prostheceraeus crozeri. The sequence continues at coordinate 140,922 of CAJQUW010002177.1, read as the reverse complement.
TAGCCGATTTATGAATTTAGGTCTTCATAACCTGAAAAAGGGTTCAAATTCATGAATTTATGTTGTTTTTAAAAGTACCATTTTTGAAAAAAATGGTACTTTTTGAATGAACCAAATTCATGAATTTAGGTCTTAAAAACCTGAAAAAGGGTCTAAATTCATAAATTTATGTCGTTTTTAAAAGTACTATTTTTTGATTTTATGGTGTCCTGGAACGGTCTTTTATCCATTACTGTCGTGAACAGCATCGATGTACTTCATCATTTTGTAATATGTTATAGGACTCTTCATCAGATGTGTAAATTTCCGTTTTAGGCTTCTATCATCATTTTTATGGATTGTGAGGGTGAACCTGTACAGGAGCTCCGTGCTATTGCTATGAACAATTGGACATATCAGATTGTTAGTGTCTATCATCAACACGCCAACTGTGATCCCAATGTTGATCAATGGGCGAGAAAACACATTCATGGACTTAATTTGAAATATTTGCAAGACCATGGCTTTTCTTGTGACAGTGCTCTTCTTATTGACTTTAAACGATGGTTAGCTGCTTTTAATGTTATACGCATCTTTTGTAATAATCCTGGTAAGGAGAGGAAAGTATTTCCCAATCTAATCATTGATGATATTTTGCTCCCGCCTTGGGATAGTAGAGTGAATCAACATTATCATGAAGTCACGAAACGTTTTAAGGATTTGTGTGTTCCTGTTTTGTCTGTTCGTTGTAGTAGCTACGTTCATAACCAATGCTTCTTTCCTCCTTACCTCAACACTGCCAAAGTCCTGTATGGTTATCATTGCTCGCTGTATGATAGTTACCAGCTGTATCTATTTTATCTCTTTCAAACCATTGATTTATAATGCATGCTTGTTACAGTTATTCAATAACTGTTACTATGAGAACAGTTGTTGTTTTCATGCAATGGAAGGGTTAGATAAAGGGCGATCATGTCTTTCTCAAACGACTGCGGAACATTACGTTTTCATAGGCAAAGTTTAAAAGGAGCTGTTCAAGATTATGTGATAAATTTTCATAAAGATGAGACCGACATCGAAGCAGTGGTCGATGATGCTAGCACTCTATTTCTAGAGTTAATGAATACATTCTCTGATAGCATTGTCATGGCGCGATTAGTTGCGAAAATTAAGTTTAGTCATTTTGGAAAGGAAGAGGTGGAAAGTCGCTCTTTCCATTTTGCTTCTTATTCAATGGAAGTGGTAGATCACCCCGAAGAATTTTTTAAAAGACATATGATAAAAATTGCTGAACGTCTTAACGCATTTAACCATCATGGTAGCAGTCTAGTGATTGAAGCGATTTCAGATATTCACATTCAACTTTCTATAAAGAAAAATTGAAAATGCAGTGGTACTTGATTGTAGCACAACTGGTTTTCGAGCTATGTCTGCTCACTCTCGAAGTATATTCCTTCTGTACATACGTCTATTATTTAGAAAAGGCTAGCAAATTCATATCTTCAAAAAGACTTGCTATAGACATCAGTAACGGTGAAACTATGTGTTGTCTTGTATGTGAGCGAAAGGATGGAAATGAAAAGCGCATCTTCAAGAGATGTAAGCATGCTTTTTGTCAACGCTGTTTCATACGTAATTGCATTCAACTTTGCAAATGTAACCACTGTGATATTGCTCATTTCGAGTGTCACTTATGCCGCAATAGTTAGTACCTATGCAAATGTGGTAAAGACAGGTTATAGCAAAGACTAACACGGAAAATGGCGAAACGTAAAATGACGAAACGTAAAAGTCAAAAGTCTTCAAAGTTTTCTTCAGCCATTCAAGCTCTCCGACGAATGAAAGCAAATCAGCGATACAATGCTATACGACATGCTAACGATAAATTCATTCGTGAAATTATTTCTCATGTCGGAAAGTTGAGGACGAATAAATTAGCACCAAAACAACAAAAGTTACTTAAGCGATATGCCACAAAAGGGCGTTTCATCTCCAATCATAAAGTCACCCTTCAAAGAAAGAGGAAAACTCTAACACAAAAGGGCGGTTTCCTTTCAGCAATACTTCCAATGATAGCTCCTGCCGTGGGCAACCTATTGGGTCATATCTTTGGTTCTAAGCGTTAATTATGCAAATGTTGAATCTCAAAGTATTAAAATGGATTTCAGACTTCAATGCGATAAAGTTCTGACTGTATCAGGTCCATCTCATGCAGGTAAAACTGTTTTCACGCTGAATTTATTGGATAAAAGAAGGGAGTTGTTTAAGGAACCTATCAATGGAGTGATTTGGTGTTATGGTATTTATCAACCGTCGCTGTTTCAGGAATTGCAAAGTCGCAACTTTATTCGACATGAAGGAATTATTGCAGTGGATAAACTTCAGTTTAATGATGTTGTTGTATTGGATGATTTATTAAAAGAAAGTAAGAATTCAAAAGATGTTACAGATATGTTCACTCGCGCAGCACATCATAAAAGGTGCTTTATCATCTATATCACACAAAATTTGTTTCCTGATGGAAAAGAAGCTCGTACACAAAACCTGAATACACACTATTATGCTATTTTCAAGAATCCGCGAGATAAAAGTCAATTTGAAATTTTTGCTTGAAATCATTTTTGCTTGTGAAGCTTTCTTAACAAACATTCTTTCACATCTTTCTCTGAAGGAAGGATTCTGAATACTATTTTATTCTTGAATCATTTTCTTATCTGCTTCATGTCGAGAACTTAGGTCATGATTTCGATAAGCTAGATCGTGTCTATAAGCTGCTGCATCAACTCTGTTTATTGGTTTACTATTTTCTCTAGGTGTGTTATCATCGTTTAATCTTAAATCTAATCTTGTACCGGGGCCAGTAAAATTATGTCCAGGTAAATGTTTCTCTTTCGAATATTTACTCCAAATAAAACCAGGAAAGTTTTCTAATGCTTTTTGTTTATCACCAGCGAAGTGGCATGGAACTTTGTTCTTGTTACCTTCGTAACGCTGACAACCGGAAGTCGACGCTTCGCGTCTCGGCATCGAAGATGCAGTTCGATCACCTCCGGAATGCAACGAAGAAGTTAGCGGAACCAAGGTTCCATGTACTTTTAAGAGATAATCCATTAGATCTAGATTTGAAATTCTTAAGTTATTCAAATTCAAGGAAACGACTTCGCTCATTTTTAAAGATTAAATATTAGCGCACCATACTAGGATTTAGATATATTCCAGAGCCATCTTTAGTTTCTTTTATTTCAGTTAAATCATCAATATTATGTAGTACATTTTTAGGAATTCTTTTACCTTCATCAACTAAATTTAATTTACTAATAAAGTTATCTACTACTCCTTGTCCCCTTGCTGCTTTCTCCAACTCCTTATTATGTCGTTTTTGTTCTTCTAATGCTGCCTTCTCTGATTTATTTTTATTTACTGCCTGGACAATACCAGCTGTCCCACCTGCAACACTTCCTGCTGCTGCTATACCTCCTATTATTAGAGGAATTAATGAGAGAATTCCGCCATTCTTTTCTTCTTGTAATTTAATATTCTCTATCATTGGTTTACTTATGTAATACTTCTTTTTGTCAATCGTGATAGTTTTAGCTGTATTTTTTTCAATGATGTTACGTAGTTTTAATTCAACGGTATTATTATTAACTTGCACCATTTTTTAAAAAAAAAAATTTATTCTAATAAATCGATCGAACTTTGTTCAGAGGCCTTAGTCGATCGACGAGGCTTTGGGTTTTAGCCTATAGAACTTTGTTCAGAGGCTTCAGCCGATCACTGTTGGTCAGAGGCTTTAGCCGATCCTAACCATCTTTCCATTAAGAATTTCAATAGATTATTCGGCGTCTTCTAGCAATAAACCATAAGCCATCAATGATGTTGTGGAATTATTCTTTTCGATATTAATTGTTACATCACAACCATTCTTAATAATATCTTCCGATTGTGCACTTAAATCAAAGCAGAAAACAGGATATAAATTCTTCCAATCTACAGGAGTTAATTGTGCTTCTACTCCAAATTCTCGAGACAAATTTCTATAAGCATCATATCCTTCCATAAACTGATTATTGGTATCATCAAATCTCAATGGATCAATAGCATAACGTGTTTGACTTAATGAAATTTGTAAACTTCTAATTGAATTAATATGGAAAAGACTATTGTTCTCATCAAAACTAGGTGTTTCATTCTTTTGAAAAGTGAGAAAAAAATATCTTGGGGTATTTGATGTCCTTGTGAAATGCCATGGGAAATCTTTGTTCAGAAAAAGTTACAGAACTGGCAATACGTTTCATGAAACTTACTGGGATTGGTTTGTTCGCATTTAATCTTTTCGTAATAGTTGTTTCAACCTCTAAACTAGGAGTAATATGTTTTATCCACCATTCAAGTTTTTCAATTTTTATGTATGCTTTCTTCCCAGCCTTTCCATAAAATATTGCTTCATTATTTAAAGTACGATGAACTATGAGTTTGAATTTCAATTGACATGATATTTTAGTGTAATCTATTTAGACCAATAATATTATCTATTAGACCGAATAATGGAGATAATGACCAATCAACAGTTTGTTTACTTTTCTTGTTAAAATCACGTCTTTTGTGATATGAGCTATTTTGTGTACTGTTTAACTGTTTCACTATGTTTTCTACGTCTTCCGCAATTCCTGCTGCATCTGTCTCAGTGTGAGTTAAATCATCTTTAAGTATGCAGGTATGGTTATTAGGAAACCATCCTTCGATTTTATGCATTTTAGTATTCTCACCTATTGTACCCAAATCGAAGCATTGAATCAATAATACCTCGAGAATCACTTATTGTTTCTATATTTTGTGTTGCAACATCCAAACGCATTTGTGTAAATAATCTTGAAAAGAAATTGTTTTCTAATGTAATATTATCCGTAGTAGGTAATGGTGTTGTAAAATCAGCATCAGAATATAGAGAATATTCAGTGTAAAAAGGAATCGGGTAAATACATATAACTTAGCTGATTATCAACTTCAAAAATTAAATCTCCTCCAGTATTCACTCTTCCTGAAGATCCAGGATTCATAGCAACTCTTATATAGTCATTCTTTTTTTAATTGTAACTAACGAACGAGGGATCGTCTAATCTAAATTTGCTTTCAATCAGAGACGACATTATATTTTTTATTAGGAAAAAAACAATTTTGCTACTAGCACTACTAGAATTTTGCTATCCCAGCTCCGCTGTTAACACCATTTCCTCTCATTTCTTCAAGAGACTTCTTACTCTCAGTCGGAATTTCCAGGTTCGCAATTTTGTTTTTCGTTTCCTCTGAGAGCTTTTTGTCTTTTTGCATTTCTTTAGCATCATTCAAAAGTTTACGAATAGCTTCTAGTTGTTTTAATTCGTTTTGAGACTTAACAGCATTTGATATTGCACTAGCTGTACTACCTATAGCAGCTGATCCTTTAGCAGCAGATGAAATCAAATCTTTATTATTTTAAATTAAGTTAACGATACTTCCTATATCAGAAAAGATGCCAGCTCCGCTGTTTACGCTATCTCCTTCTTTTTGAATAGTTTCTACACTGTCATAATGGTACACAGGTTTCATAGATGGTTCATGAGCAATTTTTTTATTTGAAGCAAAATGTTTAAGATTGTGTTTATAAATTATAGGCATTTTTTAAGCTTAAATTTGACTTTTGGGAAAAATATTTACGTTTGTGATTGGTTAGAAACCTGAACAAAGTTGTCGGCTAAAGCCTCTGAACAAGGTTCTGTGGGTCAGTAACCTGAGGACCTTTGGTTCGATTAAGATTTACGTGTGTGAATGGACAACAACCGCGTGATAACTTTATTAATTTTCTGTTGCACTTTATCTATTGCGTCAAGCAGCGTGTGATGTATTTTAATTTCTTTCTATTAACTTGCATTTTCTTCTCATTCATCTTTAATGCTGTTTTAAGAGCATTCAATTGAACTTTAACAACATGCAACTGTTCTTTATTTCCTGTATTTCTTTTACAATTTTTCTTTATTTCATTTTCTAAATTCGTTTTAAGGGTCTTCAATTCGCTAACCTTTTGATTAAGTGCTTTCAATTCATTTATCATTCTATTCATGAACTTCACTTGTTGTGTAATTCTGGCACTTAATTCATCAACACTTTTTTGGAAGATAGATTGCAGCTGTTGCAACTGTTGTAATAATTTTTGATTCTTTTCGGTAACTTTGTCTAACTCTGCTTTCAGTTGTTTATTTTGATTTGTATTCTTTATAATGGCACCCCTTAAAGTTATTGATAATGGGATTACAATCTTTGATTGTTCTGTTATTTTTTTATGAAGTGTCGATATATCTGCTTCTAGATCTTTATCCTTTTTATCAAGTTTTAATAATTTTTTTGTTAATAATTTGTCATTAAGTTTTAGCAACTTTAATTCATTCATTAGTGGAGCCACTTGTCTATCAACATATTCTTTATTTGTTAACGCAGTATTTTGTTGTGGAAGAATAGAAAGATGTAACGGGCCTGCTTAAACGTCTCCAGTTTTCATGATATAGTTGTCTAGGTCGATTTCTGATTTTTGATTATTTGGAATGTAAGCACCTCCTCCAACATTTGTTAACATCATTTTTTCTGTTGAAAAATGTCTCTACATGACGACTATAGTCAGTATATAATTAAAAATGCACCAGTTTTAAAAGATTATCATCATCCTACAAACCCTGTCAATTCGAAGAAAGAAGTTGGATTTTATTATCATCATAAATACGTAGCGCTCGTTACAGATTATAAAACAAAACATGGTATTAAACCGTGTGTTAAAACAAAAGACTTTTCACTTTGTCTACGAAGTTTCAGAGTATTTTTAGCATACAATAATTTATGGTGGTTGGTTAAGAAAGAAAATTTAACAACACATGAATTAGAGAGATTACATCAATTAAATATTCCTGTGTATATGCAACGAAGTCGACGCTCTGCGTCTCGACGAAGTTGGAGGAACCGAGGTTCTATGTGAAAACGGAACCGAGGTTCTATGTAAAAACGGAACCGAGGCTCTATGTGAAAAAAAACATAATTTTTTCTTTTAAAAAATATGAATGGTGAAATGTCTCTCGGATCAACGTCTAGGATTGACGAGTTAATCAAGAAACAAATTTCTGAGTTTGATGCACAAATTAAACGTAGGAAACGTAGTAAACTTATTAAAAAACAGAAACGTACTAGGCGTAGTATTAAACGTAATATTAAAAAACATAACCGTGGAACCAAAGAAACATCAGGAACACCAATTATTGATATATTCTCTGATGATAGACTTCATGATAATCTATTGAATCTGTTTAATCCGAATGAAATTACGTATGGAAATGAACTTTTTACTGATGTAGTAAATGATATACGTGAGCTTTTACGAAATGGGAAAGTTTTAAATTTATTTGGTGTTATGATTAAAGAGAATAGAACCACAATAGAAAACTTTTGCGCTGCATTTTATAATAAAAATTCATTTGAAACATGTTTTTTTTAATTTGAAGAGAAATCCGATGCTAACGAATGGATTTTTACAGGTAGTATCAACTACGAAGATTTTGGAATGAAGCTAGTACAATGATCAGATAGAGGTGCTGGTATTAACATGAAATATAGAATCAAAGAATACAGCGGACGATATTGCTACATTCTTTCTGAAGATTTCTGCTTTACAAAATGTTACAACGCCTTACATGGTTTCGATCAAGAACAAACTGAATTTATGTTCGAAAGGTTTGATGAGTTTTTATATAAAGAGAAAGCTACATCTAGAACAGGAGTAATGTGAAACTGCAAATTTTCTCAATTCAATAAATACTTTGGAGAATGTGTACAGTATTACAGTCCTACTAATCGTCATTTAAATCCTAGAGGCATTACGACGCCTCATAATTACGTTTATTATAATCATTTTCATGAAGGTTCATCAATAGGTCACTATTGTTTAATCAATAAATTCCATAAAGCAGAAGCTATTAGAGAAATTGAAAATAATTTCAAACCAATATATAAAACAGTTACTGATGAAAATCTAACAACACTTCCGTATAAAACCATAACAAAGAAACCAGTTGACTATGTTTCAACATACATATGGGATCTTGAAACTTATCCAGATCCTCGCTGTCCAACAGCACATTCTATTGCTTATACTTTAGGGGCTATCAATTTTAATAAATTCATGCGTTGCTTACCGAAGCGAAAATTGGAAGAAGTAGACGTACGATTGTTACGCGATATGATTAGAATAAAAAGTAGTAAGGATGAACATGTAATTAAAGAACTTAAGAAACAGATAAGTGAATACAATAACTTAACTGAACAAGACCTTAACAAACTTCACCGTTGTGTGAAAGTCTTTGTTAGGACACAACATGAATGTCAAATACACCAATTTTTTAAAACTCTTGGAGAATTTAATCATTCGAAAGTAACTTTAATAGCGCACAATTCATCAGGATTCGATGCATATTTTCCGATAAAATCTAATTTTAAATTAACTAAACCACCGCTTAAAACATCAAGAGGAATACTCACTGCTTCTTTACAAAATCCTTATACAACTGAAAGTGTTAGTAAGTATATTCAACGTTCCTCTAGATCTAAGATGAAAACCCCATCAAGGCAAAACCCATCGAGTCAAAAGTCATCAAGCAAACCTTTGCAAACTATTGTAATGAAATGTAGCTATCAACACGTGAAAACGAATCTTTCTAAATGGTGTGAGAATTTTAAAATTCCTACCAATGTGTGTAAATTAAATTATGAAATTGGAGACATAACAGATGAAAATTATAAAGAAAAAGAAAATGAATGGAAACCGTATTTAATTAATGATGTTCTTTCATTAGCATTTTGTATCTACAAGTATAATAATGTTATGAAAGAATTAGTTGGTGAAGATATAACTACTAATTTAACATCCTCCGCTTTAACATTTAACGGTTGGATGAAGAGCGTACAAGAGAACAAAACACTTATACATTCGCATACTGATTTATGGACTAGAAACTATGTTAGAAAATCTGTTAAAGGTGGAAGAGTGTCAGCAAATATAAGACATTACGAATCTCCATTTTGTAACATCTTGAAACCAATTTTACAGCGGTATTTAACTGGTAATAATTTAATTAAGTTAATGAAAGAGTATAATCAGTTGGAAGACAAGAATGCTCTTTGTAAAGAAATTAAACATAAACTACTCGGACAACAAAATGAATTCTTGATGGCTTTTGATGCAACATCTTTATATCCATCATCTATGTATGACGAACATTCAGAATACCCTAAAGCCGAATCAGCTAGAAAATTTAGACAAGAAGAAGGTCCAGCAATATTATATCAATTTAATACTCAATCATTTCGTCCTAAAACTGGAATATTCACAGTTGTGTTTTGTTATCCTGATGATATGTTTTTCCAACCAGTCCCTGCGAAAGATAAGGTAAAAAATGAAAACAAGTGCAATCAAGAAGTAATAAGGTTTAGGAATGGAATATGTTATGATGTATTAACTTCTGTAGATATACAGGAAATTGTTAGATGTGGTGGAAAAATATTATCTATTAGAGATGGTATAATTTATAAAGAAAATTATCACGTTTCACCATTTCGAAAATACATTGAAAAGCTCTTCAATTTAAGAAAAAAATATAAAACAGAAGGAAACACTGTAGGCGATGAGTTAATTAAATTATTAGTGAATTCACTATATGGAAAAACCGTGCAAAAAGACATAGCCACTAAATATCATTTATGGAATGAAAGTACATTGAGAAAAAATTTCACTCAAGAAGTAAAAGATTTTGAGAAAGTAAATGATGAACAATTCTTAGTGAAAGTAGAAATGGAAGATGATGAATTTCTTAAAGCTAATATTGTAAAAGATGGGAAGACGTCATTCATGCCATCACACTTAGGTTCTTTTATTCTTTCTCACTCTAGAAGAATCATGAATAACTTTATTTTAGAAATTAATGGTTTCACCTAAAAATACATTCATTATACAGATTCAGTAACAGCTGACACGCCTGTAATATTGAGAAAGAATAATTCATTATTTATTTCTGGAATAGATTGTATTGTAAACAACTATGAAATTAATCCGTTTGAAGTTTATGGTGACATGAAAGAAATTTCATTAGTTGATAATTTAGAAGTTTATGCTCATAATGGATGGAGTAAAGTAAAAAAAGTTATTAGACATTTTATAAATAAAAGTATTTATCGAATAAGAACAAAAATGGGAATAGTAGACGTTACTGAAGATCATTCATTGTTAGATGAAACAGGTAATGAAATAAAGCCACAAGAATTAAATATAGGAACAAATTCACTACATAATAAATTATTTTTACACGACGGGATTCCATTGACCATGAGGTCTCGGGTCAGGATAAATGACGGTAGTTGATAGCCTAATACGGGAAGTAGTTCTTCATCGTCGATCAAGAAAAGAAATCAATGTAGGCACTCCCTTTAATTACGGCTGTTTCAAAGTAAAATAAAAGAAATCAAAATAGTTTACAAAACAGCAAACGTTTCGTGACCCAGTCACAGCGTCAGTGCTAGAAGTAGACGTTTGCACTGACGCTGTGACTGGGTCACGAAACGTTTGCTGTTTTGTAAACTATTTTAATTTCTTTTATTTTACTTTGAAACAGCCGTAATTAAAGGGAGTGCCTACATTGATTTCTTTTCTTGATCGACGATAAATGACAGTATATGACGTGGCCTCGTTTGGGTGCAAAGGTGGAACGCGAGAGGTTGTGGGTGGACGGGTTAATTCGATATCATAATCCTTGTCTTCTGAGGTCTCGACGTCATACTCATTTGAAGGTTGGGCAAAAGGAATAAGAAAAATGAATATAATTTTTAAAAAAATTTATTTAATGTTGGCCTACTAAATAGTATTACGTTTATTGATACAGCTTCAACACAAAATTCAAACTTTTAACCCTTACACCGTGGTGGTATTTTATATCTGACTGAAAATGAGTTAAAATATTTATTTTCCTCACTCTAATTTCTGATTAAATGTAGTGTTTTTATCTAACCCCTTCACTGCGGCATGGCTCGCAGAGCAAGCCATGAGAATTTTTCTTCAGTTGCGGATGAGATTTTTCTCTTAATATCAAATCGTGTAGGAAAATTAAGGCATTTTAAGAAAGTTTATGATCCGTACAGCGGTCCTGGACGCTTACGGGATTATTTTTCACATGCATCTCAGAGCGAGAAATCAGCAACTGGAGGGATTTTATTCGGTTACATTTGCCACAGTGAAAGGGCTAATAGACAATTTGTGCTATTTTTACATATATCTTATTATAGTTATTGAAGATCTTCGTTACTTAATACTCTCACGGCTGAATAATGATGATTATAATTTCACACATGTCTACCACCTTGTAATTGTTCATAGTCAACTATAAAAACAATACGTGCTTCGTAATTTACCGATAATATTTCCTTTGAATCAGTGTAAGATGAAAAGAGACGCGTATAATTTCTTGGAAATGTTTGAGTATAATATGAAGCAAACTGTATAGTCCCACAAGTTATAACAAAATATTCACTTATATTTAAACATCTTTTGAAATTACTAAGGACTTTAATTTCATTGATCCTTTTCTTTACAACAACGCTTCCTTGAGCATTTGTTTTGCTCGTTACCTCAATTGATGTATATGAGCCAGTATAGTCTCGTGTGTATACACATGGGCTAAAAACTCTTAATAAGAAAAATCTCTGCTACCACTAAGCCTATACGTCAAATCACTCATTCTCGACTGTGGAACTTGTATTGATGAATTTAGAGTGTATGAAATGTCGGGTAGAGGTCAAAGTCGGATTATTTATGATCATATTCCAATTGAGAAAATATTCCATTTCAGAATTTATAAGTACATTGTTATCATGTCTGGCTCAAATGTAGGCCGATTTCATATAAGCTCTTTCTTCAGGGAAGCTAAATTGTGCTATATCATCAAATGATTGAAATTTCTTCTATTTTTATAAGTGTCCATTAAATATGATAAGAAATGACCAAAGATGTATCGGCTAGCTTTAACAATGCAGCGGCTGAGATTTCATCTAATTTAATCTAATTGATTTGACTAACTAATTTTATCTAATTTCCTCACAAGCTCAACAACCGACGACAAAGATATACATTGTTAAATTTTCCCAACGCTTCACTTTTCTGAAGTTGAGATGTTTGTTAATTATTTTGATAGCTAAAGGTGTTTACAAAAATAAAATCTTGTTATTCACAGAAATATCGATTCAAAGTTGCTTTATTCATTAACATGATAGCGAATTGCCACAATTGCCATTAAGAATTAAATATTTCTCACACTATGTCGTGAATAATGTATTCTATTTTTCTGAAGATGAAAGCATATTACTGTGAGTATTTTGATAACTAAAATAATTTCACTTTATCAGCTATACATTTAGTTTTCGAACTTACCATTCACGGGGTTTTCCTTTTCTTCAGATAATTGATTATCTAAAATAAATATATTGAATATTAATTTTCATTCCTCGTCGCTTGCATCAACTGGAATTAGAATTAACGCATCAACTGGAATTAGAATTAACGATGATAGATTTTCAGCTATGAAATAGATAAATATAACTTACGGTCAACATTGTGATCATCGGGGGCGTTCGGCAATTGAGGTAAATTGAGTTCAAAGTCGGATGCTGCAAATTATGAAGAGTTCGATAATTTAATATATATATTTAATTTTATCCATACTTACAATATTCTGATGGTAGGTTGCTGTGAAGAACCTTGTCGATTTCCTCTACTTGTAATTCTTCTGATTGAATTCCTAATAGTTCATTTATAATAGCTGAAATAGATATAATAGGTTAGGATATAATCTCAAAATGTATGTTATATGGACTTACAATCCCAACTGCAAGGGCTCTGCCCTTCAATTATCGTATTACTCGTATTGCAGCCGGCCAGTGTTGAGTCCGGTGTATTTTCAACGATCGGTTCATTCCAGTCGATCAATTCGGATTCTAATTTAGCAAGTTGGACTTCTACTGTAAAAGAAAATATTAGATATGAAATTATGTCACTTTTTCTATATTTTTTCAAAACTTACATTCATTCCGGAAGGATTGGTTCTCGCGTGGAGTGTTCCTTATCCTCGACCTTAAATAAGTACATTCCCGTTGGACAATCTCCATTATACATGGCGGGAGGTTTAGAACATTCTGTAACACATAAAAGGAAATTCAGTAAATATTGTATTATAGGTTTGCTATCAGATGAGAAGATTGATTGTGTTTCTACTCAGCTTTACATTACAACTAGGTCAGACCCGAAAGAAAAAAGTTAAAATTACAAAACTTCTGGTTGAAATATACAAAGTGTTTCTAATGTTAAAGATATAAAATATAGCTTTTACTGAACTACAATATACTTGTATATTAGATCAATATTCTGGAATGGTTATGCGATTTTTTTTGAAGTCAAACTTTACATTAATTTACATTTAAATAAGTATGAGCAATTCTCATCCATGAGTTACAACTATAAGAATACATAACCAATATACTAACACTGTAATGGTATAAATATTTGATCACATACCGAATTTTCCATAATAAAGGTATATCGTAGACAACGAACTCAGGAAATGCAGAGACTTGAGATGATAATGTGGAAAATACCAGAACGCATCGGTATATATTATGATGTTAAATTGCTTATTATCCAATGAGGAATGCTGTCATGGTCTTATGAAAGATAAAGGGAATGCGTGTGTACTTGTTGTCAAGGGCGTTAGTCTTATGAATGAAAACGTGTAGTTCTTGAGAAATGAGGGATCATTCATTGAATTAGAGAGGCACGTGTCAGAGTGAACTACCGGTATTTAGAAAAACAACTTGTAGTATTAAGACTTAAATTTTATTTTGGCATCGAATCTGATGTGGGTCGCATAATTGACATCTAATCTGTTAGCGAAAGATAAACAGGATTGAAAGACATCTTAATGGTGGACAGGCAGTAACAGAGGTGTTGCTGCTCAAGTAACTAAGTGATCTGCCTATAAGCTGCAAGGATGGGGGTTCAAATCCTCGGCTTTTACATTAAAAATTTTAATTATTCAAAACATACTTATTCAGATTAGTGATGTGAGCAGTTGTATGATGAATCGAAACTGAAAGTATGAGTCATCATATTGTATGATGAATCGAAACTGAAAGTATGACTCATGGTTGAATCGAAACTGTGCGCAGTTTATCACATTCCTTCTACTGTAGTGTAAATAATCTACATGTATTTACTAAGATAACTCCCATATGAAGAAGTCGGGGGACTTGGGGAGGGAGTGGCACTCCACTGCACCACGACGACCGATCCATCTCATGGGAAAATATTCGTCCAGCCAACTCTACACATCGAGGGCAAACTGTGCTGGTGCACGATCCTAAAAGATAAGCTGATAAGGTGCTGTGCCAAAAAAATTAACAGACAAAACTTAATTGCATAGACCAGAAATCCTCCAGATTGTCCCAACTTGAGACTTCTGGTCAGAAGAAAGTCCTCAGCATCTCCAGTTAAGATTGACCAGTGGCGCTGTCGAGAAACAAGAATGGACCAATTAGGCCACTTGACCGGTGACCACATTCCTACTCATACGACAACCATTTGGGAATGCAGAGGTTCCTCTTGATATCCCGAAGGCTATTCCGTTTCTTAGATGGAACAGTTCTGCTTATTGGCTTTCCCATGAGGGTGACAGATAGCTTCGTCACTGAAGAAGACGCTCTCCAGGATCGTTTTGGATCATTCCAAGACCACATTCACAAAATCTCTCATCCATGTCATCTAGTCGTAGCGCATGGAGAATCTTCATTTTGTATGCTTTAAAGCCAGATTTATCAAGAATGCGACAAGTAGCCGAGTAACTCAAATTCATCTCAGCACTCGCTCGACGAATTGATGTATTTGGAGATCTCCTGAGCGCTGGTTCTCTGTTTTTCATCCGAGCATGCAGTTCGTGGCCTGCCAGAACCAGCATTGCGATGAAGCACATTTCCACACGTGAAAACGTTCTTGTGCCATAAGAGGTTGGATGCTCTTTATGGAGCTCTCGAATGTCGACCAAAACGGGTACGAAACGTCGATTGACATCCACGAAACTCTTACATTCCTCGTACCAAGTGACAGTCAAGCGCCGTTCAATCGTGTACGATATTCTCAATAATTCTTCTAACCATTTTTCATCATTCAAGCTCAGAATGTGGAAATTCAGACTGCAGAAATCGAACAATAGACACAAGACACATGACGATTCAAATTGAAGAGATTTAATATTTTTCCTCAATCGCTCTTCCTCACAGTTTTTCAAGCAATCTCCGTTAAAATGGTAAGACAAGAGGTTGTATTTCAGAGACGAAAGATGTAAAAGTTATATGATTGTTAAATATCATATTAAACCGCAAAATTTGATGTGTTAGAAAATTTATTCACCTTTCCTATTGATTGCTCACAAGCAATGTACTAGAAGAATTAAAAAATACTTTTTTTCGAATCACCCTGTACTTGACGAGCTATCGATTAATATAAGAAACTTCCAAAAAAATCAACTCCAGCTTCAAGTATAGGCGAAAAACAAACAAGACTTCAACACACCAGATAAATGCAACCACACACGAACACGATCTGTTTGTTTCCCGTTAAGTAGAACAGAAACTTACAGAAATTATCATTTTGAGTTTCAAAAGTATAAACATTATGGTTGTAGATCATTACACATCAAACTATACCACCGCCAATAATCGACTTTGGAACCAGCCTATTTTCTCTTCGTAGGATAAGGTGCTATGACAGAGCAAACATATGTAATGAACGCTTTGGAAGAATGCGCAGCTTCTCACAATCAGGGGCGACCGCACAGAAACATTATCATATAGTAAGTTGTTGGTGACAAGCAAATTTCAATGGATGAATGATACTGTTAGATAGAGACTTGTTAGTCTAAGTGTCTCTGTGCAGTCGCCCCAGCTTGTCATACATTGAACGTTAACGTCTTGACGAACGCTTCATTTCAGCCCACGATGCAAGTGTTCTCGATCCTACTAAGAATCTTGCTAAGTCGACACTTGTCGATTAATGAACGGTTTGGATGAGAAAATGTACTTATCTCTTTATTTTTCTCTCAAAATACGAAAAGGGTCCTCAAAATGGTCAGCTCCGATCGTGCGACGCAGTCATTGACTACATTCAGTACTATCTGGAATATGAATGGAAGAAACAACACGCTGAGAACAAAATAATGCCAGTTTCGTCATTCGTCACCACATCAATTCTTGGTGTGGAAGTGCGAAATATTGCGGAAATGCATTGTCTAGGCGTTTATGCAATTTAATATTCTATTGATACCAAAACTTGGAGGTAAATTGATACTGTCGGATAGTTGTGTCATATCATTATCGAGGCAGGAGATGGCGGGAGGGGACATAGAACAGTGGTTCTCACCGATTTTTTTAGCCGACCCCATTTCCGCCATAGCTCATCTAATCGCGACCCCATGGGCTTTAAAAGAACTATATTTCAAAAACAGTCAGTTATCGCTATACATGTTATATTACTGAAACAGACTTGAATTAAGTCGGACTCAAATGATAATTACAACAAATAACTATTAACTAATAACAAAAAACATTATTTCGATAAACGCACGATGTGCTCGTAGCGAGGTTCATAAGTTCTTAGAGAACAAACCAAACAGTCAAAAAGATGGGCATCAGTAATGCGTGATCGGTACTTAGTCTTTGCTTGCACAATATGTGAGAAACCTGCCTCGCACCCTGAATCATCAGTATTTCAAATATGAAATCAATCGGGCAGGTGGTTCAAAAGATAGAGCAATTCATGTACAAATACTTTCATTTTCTCCCGTTCATATAATGCGTTTGCATGTGCCTACTGTTGGTCACAGCTGACAGAGGTGAAGCGTCCTTCTCCTTCTAGTGGTTCATGCTCACACACATATAACGAAGGTCACTGGAAAGATTGAACCACTGATGTGTCACGGAAGACTTAAGGAAATATTCGATGATCAGAGACCGGTTGCAGAATGCGATAGTTTAAATTTAAAAAGTCTCGCTGAGTTAGCGCAAATAGCAACCAACAGCGTCACACGTACGAACAAAGTTATGAATATACCACATCAGCTGATTTACTTATAGGCCTACATTGTTCGTGTGAGTGAGTAAACTGGTGTCTATGCGGTGATATTTTGAAAGAAATCAACTGGATTGGAGATGCTCGCATAGACATACCATTTGAAGCAGTGCTGCCACACCAGAACTGATAATAACATCAGCTCTTAATTTCATGAGAACGGATCCTCATCCAGCATCGGCCGGGCCTGCAAAGATTATATCATTAGGTACAGAAATTGACCCCGAGACCCCCAGCGACCCCAAGCGTATCTCGCGACCCCACGAATTGGTCACTGCGACCCCACTTGGGGTCGCGACCCTGCATTTGAGAACCACTGGATTAACTGCTTCCGCCACTGCATTGAGTGTCCAAAAGAAATTAGTATTGTCTGGTAGCTTGAGCTGTTCCGTCTATCGGTCCTTTTGAGTTGTTGACATCTCGCTGTGTTAATGTTGATTTTATTCCAATCAGGAAGCCGGCGCTGTCAGGCTCTCAAGTTGGGTAGAATCATTACATGATTACAGTTATATCAAGGCTACAATTTAGAAATTGATCATAATGGAAGTAAATTAAAAGGTTTACATGCATATTTTGACATACATTGCATAAAGAATATGTATTCGTTGATCATTTTTAAGTTCAATCAAATTTTCTATGCAGACTCGAAATTGGAGAAAAAACCGACGTCCAATTACAGATGCCTGTGTTGGTGTAGATCCAAATAGGAACTTTAATGCTCATCACGTAGGTAAGTTAATTTACCAGTCTACTTTACTTCTACACATTAAGGACGTCTGTGAAGTCGAATTTTGACACTGGACATGAGTTTTTACCTCTTATATAATAAGTAATGACAGAGAGCAATGATCATGTGTGGCGTCATAGTGCGTCGAATAGGCAGATTCAACAAAAAAATCCCAATGATGTTTTCTTCAGTTTCCCGAGATCTCAGTACGTACATGCATAGTAGTGGGAAAACCCTTAATGAAGGGTTGTGAAGGGAGCGGCAATCTTTCTTTTATATCATGATGCATATTCCATGAATTTTAGCTGCCTTTCACTTTATTCTGCACTTATAGTGCATACATGAAAATAGTGCATACATGAAAATTGTTCATTATTGTACATGTATTTTTACATGTATGATTATGTGTTAATATGCTTCGGATTTCAGAGATACAAATCCATGGTTATATCTTTGTAAAATTGTCCGATATCAGATAGTTCCACTTTTATATTTTTTAGATTTATAGCTAATGTGACTGACATAATTCATAGTTTTTGCCAGTTATATAACTTTCAATTTTTTTCTAGCATCAGTTGATTTCACATGTTTAAAGTATTCGTGCCACAGTGACTGCAATGATAACTTTATACTTATGAAAGACGCTTTGATTAAAGAAAAAGTCAATTATGAGAAAGAGAAAAAGGGCATGACAAAACAATTGAACATGTTGACAAATTTCGATAAGCGTAGACGTAGCAGATCCATATAGCATTATCTGAGTTAGCAAGCTCGAAAATTGACATGATCGGAAGGTCCCCTCTGCTGTTGGTAGCAAAACTCAATGCTTGGGTTTGTTCAAACTAACCTAACATTGAGTTTTGCTACTAACGAAAGATGGGACTTTCCGATCATGTCATCGCTTTTCCCTCAATTTTCAGCGAAGCTCAACAATTGTGCCAAGAAACGGGAAAGTTTTCAGATTTTCGTATGAAGCTATTCATGAAATTAAATCAGTAATCAACTTAATTTTCTTTCAAGATAAATATATAGGATTCTTATCAAAGACGTTTCATTCTATGTGATGTTTAGAAGGTTCATACCACGTGGATATTAAAATCTCTGGTATCAAGATAGTATGTAAACACAGGAATCAGTGACGGCTCCATGCTTTTCTATTAGGTCATGCTCATCAGATTTTTGGTATTAAGCGGAAATTCCAAGTGTTTAACAATCAATA
The DNA here is from genome assembly GCA_907163375.1 of Prostheceraeus crozeri. Taxonomy (NCBI): domain Eukaryota; kingdom Metazoa; phylum Platyhelminthes; order Polycladida; family Euryleptidae; genus Prostheceraeus; species Prostheceraeus crozeri. The sequence continues at coordinate 121,764 of CAJQUW010002177.1, read as the reverse complement.
TGAAGTTTTTGATTCATGCGTACAAAAGTACATTAATCCGATTTTCCGAACAAAAGTTCAATCTCATTTTGGTACTTATGGGTTATCTCCCCCCGCGTTTTCAAATTTGTCTAAAATCCGTAAAAATGAACCAACCGTCACTAAACTTCATAGACAAGTACTTAAGCATATTTTCTACTCACATGCCAAAATATGTCCAAATCGGACAAGTATTTTTTGAATTAGAGACGATAACGTGAAGTGTAGCGATATCAGCAGCTTGATCTGACTTCGCTTGTTCGACGCATTATTGTTACTCGAGTGTGCATTGTTCTCTCTGCCTCTTGCCACACATTTTTCAACTTAGGTATAGGCTACTAAAGGAAGGGATTCGGTCTGGTGTAGAAAATAGCCTATGATTAAGTACGTGTCTCTGAAGTTTTGTGACGGTTGGTTCATTTTTACGGATTTTAGACAAATTTGAAAACGCGGGGGGAGATAAACCATAACCTCATTAATCTTTTTATTAACATTTACTCTGCATTTCACTAAACTTGCTTAGACTGGAGATATCTCATTGTACCGTCAGTCCGCAGCCTCCCAGTAAACATTGTGACGTCATTGCGACGTCCCATTGATGTCATCATGCGTCTGAGACGTCTATGACCAGAGCGGGATGTCACAGTGACCTCCCATCAAAGACGTCAGAATGACCGCCTTTATATGACGTCACTGTGACATCCAAAGTGTGATCACGAACATGATCAATGAGCCACAACGACGATGAGTCATGAAATTATGACGTTTACGCTATGATGAATGATTTCCACTTAATTGCACTAAGTTTTGGGACTATCTTTTTTAATTTCTATTCTCGAACTCTCGCTCTCTCACTCACTTTATCTCTCTCCTCGCTTTTCCTGATACTTTTTCTTCTGATAATGATTCTCTGTTATAGCTTAATTTCTCTTCTTCTTTCCTCTTCTCTTTCTCCCTATTTCTATTCATCTCTCAACTCAATTCTTTTCTTCCTCCTCTTTTATTTCTCCCCACTTCTCTTCATTTTCTTCTCTTGTTCCAATTCAACATTTCTCTTCTTCTTCCATATCTCTTCTCACTTCTCTTTTTCCTCCTCTCCTTTCTCTTGATTTCTCATTCTTCCTCCTCTACTCTGTCTCCTCATTTCTCTCATTTATCTTCCTTTTATTCTTCTGTTTCCTTATCAGCTCTTCTTTTTCTTCTTCTATTTCTTATTCTCCCATCAATCTGTTTTCTGCTTTGTTTTTATCTAAAATCGATGTATCTTCGAAAATAACATAATGTAAAAATTCATCACTAATTTCTACCCATGCATTTCTTATTAATAGGATTCATGTTTATCGCAGGGCATTTAATGAATCCCAATTTTGCGATTGCAGTTGCAATAGAATACTTGTAATTGCAATAGTTCAATATCATAATTCATCGGATCTTTTTTTCGGATTCATTCGTGCCCGTACTCGTTGCATGGAATGAGTCTGTCTTTCGATGATTTACAAGCATCCCAGCGTTGGCGGTCACGTCATTAAGTGCAGCACTCGTACTTCATTTCTGAATAGAGGAGAACTGCGCACAGATTATTTCCCTACTGCCGCCTGGGCGAATGAGCCTCAATCAACGCGTCACTATCGATAATCACATGACAGCGAGAGGAAACGTGCAAGCAGTCCTCCATTTCATTCATGTTACTCGCACTGCGCATCGAACGTGATTCATGTTTTGCGATACGGTATTAGTGATAAGTCTACGACTTAGACCAAACTTTCTTAAACGACGCCTCGGGCACCTTTCCTTTGGACATTTGGAGGAACTTAAATCCACCACCCATATTCGACCACCACAATCAATTCACAGATCATTTCTATTTTCAAGTTGCAGACCAGCAGTTGACGACTAAGCTTTTGCCTTTATCATCCTACAAAACATCTTGTGATTTGGTTCACCTCATATTTAGTGACTTGACTTTATCTCCTACATTAGTCGCTGAAAACCAGGGCTTCGAATGTCATCTCGTGATCTCTGACAAGAAAATAGTCTAATGCAGTACAACAAAATGTTTTTCGATGATTGATATCATCAATTGCCGGAGTTTACAGGTGAGATGTTTACTCTTTTCATTTCTTATTAAGTTTAAGTGAATTAACTATACGCACTGGATTAGTTATAAGCATATTTTCACGAAATTATTATAAATGTTGAAGCTAATTCATGAAATCGCAAAAATAAAAGAGAAATCATTTTAATTGTCCATAAAACATGGCATCATCTGATATCAATTAATTTGTTTCAAATTTCGTGGCTCTCGAATTGGAATCAGATTAATTCCCCCCACCGACGATAATTTACCATAATTAGAGGCTTTACATACATTTTGCCATGCTTAAAAAGAAACGCTGCTATTCGAACATTTTCATCTTCCTGTTATTGAACTGTTGTGTGATCATCAATATAATACTTAAAGTTTTCTGCAAAATACTGAAGTTTGTACCATAGGATTATAAATGACAATGCATAGGCAACCATTTTGACGATCAAAATGTTATGATTGTGCATTGATTTTTTACGTAAGTGAATGATTTAAATGTACTGTAACAATGTAATAATGTAAGGCACAGGTATATAAGCTTATTAAGAAAATCTAGATAATGATTATGATTCTACTGTATATTTGAATAATTGGACGACTGTACGTCACACATATCAGTTTGCAATATCGTAATGCATGCACATACATAAGTTTTGTTGAAATATTCAAATAAGCTTATTTTGTTGAATGTTATCAATTATTGCGAAAATGAATAAATAAATAATTTGTTTTTGCTCATGAATGTATCGGATGCAATGTATTTTTTGCTAGCCTGGATTTTTATGAAATGGTTGCAAACATAACAATACTGCATTATAATTTGCATATTTGTAAGGTTAGCAACTCATTCTGGGCTACATAAAATAGGCCTATATTCGATTTAATTATAATAAAACGTTATGTTTCGTATTATGTTGCAAATAGATCAAAACGTTTATTATTTGATGATAATTATGATGTCTAAAAAATGATTCCCCTTTACTCAGTTTATAAATAAAGACACTAAATTCATTTTGATAAAATTAAAAACTAATTCTTGCACAATGCATTTCGTTCATTCTTATTCAAGTGCAAACATGCAGGATTGAATATGAAATCATACTTCTACAGCAATGAATCTATGAACAAAAGGATTGTTCATAGATATATTACTGCAGAAGTAGGCTTATATGATTTTAGATTTTGTATTGTATATTCAGTCAACGTTTGCACTTGAATAAGAGTCTGCGAAAGACATTGTGCAAGAATTAGTTTTTAATTTTATCAAAATAAATCTACTGGCTTTTTTTATTTATTGATAATTATGATGATTAATTTTATCATGATTGTGCAATTAATTGTGTGTAAATAAATTATAGCCGGAAGATGATGGTCGCTTGTCCCGCATTTGCTTGAAAAACAGAGGAAATACTATCTAAACAAGGAATTCTCTCATCATACGAATGTCAAATTTTATTGGGTTGTACAGTATTAATGCAAAATCATGTTAAAATTCATGATCTAATTTTATAGGCGATAAATATCCGAAGATGGTCAAAAATCAAAAATATATCAAAAACAGTGTCCCTGTCCAGATGCAGAGCATTGCATGCATTCAAAATATAATGACAATGTGAATTTTAAAATGTATGATGTTTTTTTAAATTTTAGTTTCTAATTATGTCTTCAATTTATAATTTAGCTTCGATAGCCTCTAGATTTTAGGCAACAAGCATGAAGAAACTTTTATTTTGGATTAGTTGTGCCTCATGTCAGTGAAAGAAATTTTACGAACTATACAGAATTATATATTGTTCATATTCAATGTAGGCCCTATATGCCTACATGTCGAAGCATCTTCTCTACGGTGACTCAAATTCAATAGGCATGCATTTCGATACCTCTGATGAGCAATTTCATCATATTAGATATTGATATTCTAATATAGTGATTTCTCTTTTTTTAGCGTTGTATATGTATGCCTACGTGTTATGTAATTTCTGTGATCTAATGAAAATTTTGCTGTTTCTTACTTCAGGTACGTCGTGCTTACAGAAGGTCAATGGAATATCGAAGAAGGATCCGTGATTTATCAGCGTCTGCTTTTGTCTCAAGTGGAACGTGTATGCAAACAGAAATACTTAGATAATTTGCGAAAATATAATTATCCACAGATGATTCCAATGTTTTCGTTATCTTCATAATTGGGTAAATGATTGAAACTAGTTTTAAGTATGGTAATGGGATGTCTGTCACGATGTCAAGTGACTCATTAGGACGTCTCGTAGGAGCACTTTGAAGACGTACGTTGGATGTCCCGGCGGGATGTCAGACTGACGTCCTGTGAGAGTTCCGCTGTGACGTACGTGGGATGTCCCGGCGGGATGTCATACTGACGTCCTGTGATGCTTCCGCTGTGACGTCTTTTTTACTGTCAAATAAGACGTACGTGGGCCATCCTGGAATGACGTCGTCATGACATCCCGCTGACGTCACATGTTTACTGGGCTGCCATCCAATCAGCTGCCGCTATTCGGTCGAGAATAGCTATACTTGTAACTTGAGCTTTTCGTCGATGAAATGGCTATGGAATTCGTCATCTGCAGTTTTCGCTATTATATAAGTTTGAGATGTATTACGAATTGACTTGCATGCTTTCCTCGGAATGTTTTGGAATAAGCTAGCTACTTAATGAATCTTAATTGAGTGCGACCTCATGGTATATCATCACAGAATTGAATGGTAGTTGAATGTAATGAAAGTTTGAAAGATGGTGCTGCAATGAAGTTTATGGTTTGTTGATGCAAAATGTTAACTTTCTTATTATTTAGAACACCTATTTAGTAATAATAATAAATTCTTTATTTAAGAGGATAAGTGTGGGGAATGAGACAATTACTATGTCATACTGAGCATGAAGAGCACTCGCCAAAGCCACCACTGACAGGATTTTTTGCAAGTTCACCTTTCTAAAATTTATCAAATCTTCTTTTAGACTTCAGGAACATAATCCGGCCGTAGAGACTAGATCTTTCAGGATTCTTTTTTTGCTGCATGTTAAGGTCGAATTCGAATAACGCGACAGAAGCGACTCTAACCGTGCGACTCGTGACGCGCGGCTCTCATCTTCCACTGTTTTCCATTGTATCCAATGACCCCGTTTCGAATCACGCGTCTCTAGTTGTACAGTCGACGCGTCTACATCAACACGACTCTAAGCACGCGACTCCAGCCACTTCGGAAGCAGTCAGTTGGTAATAGTCGACGCGACTCGTAACTGCTTAGTGACTCATCACGGAGACAGGAAAAGAAAGACAATGGATCATGCGAAGTTGATTGAATTAGTAGTTATCGCATCAACATCCTTATGCAAAAATTCACATCACAAGGTCATACGTGACAATGTATGGAGAGAAATTTCTGATTTAATGAAAGCACTAGGTAGAAATTTGTTGTTTTTGCTCTTTAATACCAATTTTAAGCATATTCGTAAATTCTAACTAATATCTGATCTAAGTTGTAAGCCTGCTAACATGTCTGTCTTTGAAGTTAAAACCATGAGCACATCGTTGACAGCGTTAATGTTCACGTACATTAATTTAGAGAATATGAGAAGTCAGTCATCAAATTCATCTTTTAGATGCTGGAATAAAGACTGAAAATAGTAAAATCTTTCGGTACTTCTATTCCTCCCCCCCACATTTTCCCTTGACGGTGGACATTTTTACCCCTTTTCCAATGTTTCAAAATTCATCGAATTTCGTCAAACTTAGTCACATTGGATTCAGAATAGACTTGATCTGTCACTGAGTGATAACACAACACCACTGAGAAGTCTTACTTGAACCCTGGGATAAGGGATTGCTCCCTTGGATACTTAGTTAGAATACAAGAACTTCGTGGAATTGTTGTCTACACTGCAGCTACCATAGGCAGCTACAGTGAACGGCAAAGCAAGTGCTGTGAATTTTCTACAAAGCAGAGGAATTTTACACACTCAGCGCTTTTTGACGATGCAATACTCGCGGGTGTCAACAACAAAAATGTGGGGGGGGTAAAAGAATAGAAGCACCAACTTTTCAATGTTAAATTTCTTTATTGTACCATTATCATCTTCTTTTCCATGTGATCAAAGATCGACCATTACAGATTTGTAGTTTGAATCTACAAATGCCAAAACTACAAATAAAAATTTACCAACAAATAATCTTTATATATAACTATATATAGTTATAAAATTGAGGACCACTTGTCCCGGGACAATTCAATCAGAGACAGTAAAAGGTACAATATTGTGTTACATACTACATTGTATATATACATATATATATATATATATATATATATATATATATATATATATATATATATATATATATAATGCAATGTATGCATGTATATAATACAGAGTACATTGCACAATGCACGTATTTCATTGTATTATATTGGTTTGCACATATACAAGATTGTATAAGATTGTATTGGACAATATTATGGTGAAACATTGCTTCAACTTTCATCAAATGCCTTTCTATTAGAATACATTGAAATCCTTCGACTTCTCTTTTCGTATAAAGTTCATGGATATTCTCTTCTTTTCATATTTGCAACAAGGACCATTGTTTCTTCTTAAACTTCTTCTTCCTGGAGAGCAGTTGACGCTCGTCGCTTCACCATAACACAGATAATGAAATAATAGCGATATGAAAACGGTTGCAGTCGTGACTCATTACAGTCGTGTCATTTGAATTCCACCTTTAGCACTTTTTTGAGTTGTCACTATATCTATTATGTCCTTACTCTTTGAAATACACAGTTGAATGATTACATGATTACATTTCAGTCAAAGGAGCTAGTAGCAACCCATGTGACACCTCCTATCCCGGACTTTCTCCTTTCTCAGAACCATGCACACAGGTTGTTCGAGATTTTGCTATGTCTGCTGCTATGAAAGGTCGAATTAAATTGTTCTATGACGTCCATGCCTACAGTCAAATGTACTTTGTCCCATACGCATTCGATAAATCGGTGAAACCTGATGACGACGAAGAAGTGGTAAGAAGTTGTTTCTGTTGTTGACAGAAATTGCATTACAGTATTTGTATAGATTATATGGAACTTCCTACACGCGCTCAGATTAATCTACGAACCTATAAATCTACAAATTTAAGGCACTCGCTACAAATATTGTGACATAATAGACATGATGTGCACATTCCAGCTACATACAAAATTCCGTGCAAACCGGAGAAGTACATCAACACCACAGTCATGTTTTTATTTTTTGATTGATGATGTATCAATTTGGCTCATGCAAGTGTAGAATCGGCATTGCAATGACTCTGCATATGATGCTTCATTTTATTCAGTTCAATTACTGCATTTCAGAGAACGGTTAGAGCGTCAAGGGGGATTTATGAAAATGAAGGGCTTCCTTTCAAATCAATTTTTGAAAAGACGTTTTTTATTTCATCAGAACTTATAATGAAGCAACGTCGAACGATCCACCTCTTGGGCTGGTTGATGACTTGAAGACATTGAGAAAGTCAAATGCTCCATTCAGATCTTCAGGAGTGCTGAATTTTTTTTAAGAATTATTTATTATAATGTGGTAAATGATCGTATGCATGACTATGACGGTGGATCATGTGTGAAATTCAACAATTAACTGTTTATTTCGTTCTTGTGTGTGTATTTCATGTTAGTGGTCGTTGATGTTTACATTGTTTCATGTGGACAGGAAACCAAAATGAAGTAAATATGGAATCAAAAGCAATTATTTGATTTGTGCACTATCATTTTCGACTCAATTGATATGGCTTTGTCAAGCGAAAGTGATTATGTTACAACTGCCCCAGCAATCACTGGCAGTAAAGCGGAGAGGAAACCGCCCTTTTGACTCAACAATCGCAGTTGACTGGCCACACTGATGCCAGGCTTCACTAACCAGCGTAGTCTTTTCTGGTGAGCAGTCATATTTCGCCTTGCCTGCGGTGGCATAGTTGGCGGACTGTTGACACGACCTTCCGGGTGAATACATCTTTGGCACTACCTACCGCTCCTCGTTGCTGGGTGGAGTCATCCGTCGCAGTTTTGCTGAGACCTTCGAAAAGACCGCATTGATCACTCACGGCAGCGTTTCCGCCTCGTCCTACTCTTTTGGTGCGGCACTGAGTTTGTTAAGCATGATGCATCTCGGCTGCGTTAGGATAGAGTAAACCATTTGGACGCCATTTCCATTCTAACACAATCCATGATACCATGCTGCCGAGAAACAAGCACAACATCCACACTACGAAATGAATAACCACTTCCTTAGCATAATGAACTTCTGGCTCAGCAAGGGATGGGCGTAATATTCGCCACAGTGATTTGGTTCACGCCAATAATCAAGTAATCCTCCGGAGTGGTGCACAAAGTCAATACAGGCATCAACAGCTTTAGCAAAACGATGAAGCCACTTATAGTCTGCATACCACCTGAGCAGCGCGAAAATGCAGTCATATGTACTGGGAGTGCTGCTGTAGACTAAGAGATTGAATAGAATGGTTGGATTGGGTGGGTGGGACGCTACTGTAAATATGATGAAGCTGTGGAAGCAGAGCCGGTTGCCAATGTTGTCCAGGTGGGCTAGGGGCTGTGCAGCTTGTGAAAGAGAAATGACCAGTAACGCCGGTAATGTCGCCGGATGAGAGCATGCCATAGAAAGCCGCTTTGCCTTACGCGCCTCATTATGGGAAGGATTGGCGCTGCAGACACAGATCTGAGTATGGATGTGTTTCTGGAAACGAATTCAGTATTGCAGTCGCTGAACTTTGGTGAAGTGTTCCAGCCCACCCGCAGGTCATTCACATTCATTGTACAGTGTACATGCTTTGAATACACTAGCTGAGCATCAGGCGAAACAAAGCGCTAATGCGACACTCTGTTGGGGCTACACGAAATGTCATTGTGCCACATTCAAACAACTGAGGTTTCATCTCAGATGCAGAGCGCGCCATCTTCGGGAAGATCACACCTCGCGTATATCACCCCAATCCGATTGATCATTCCATCTATCTGAGAACAGCACCACGACTATGTTATGTGTGTGTCCTGCAGTGGAAATCTACACACAACTTGTAGTCAAACGAATTTACTTTAGCATGGCTAGAATCGTTACACGACGTACATGAAGCCTGGCTAGCTAATAATAATTCTTCCTACATCATTGATGGAACCGAAACGTTGGATCAAGTTGTGGAGGCTGCTATACACTTGATTAAAACCCTTATTAGCCTATACAAAGACTAATGTGTTTGTGACCATAAAGAATAAAATTCTCTCACACACCCACTACAACTTTTTGCTTTCCCTAGAATAGTCAAAGTTAAAAGGAAAATATCAAATGTTAACTATGCATATTCATAATAGGGAATGGAAATAATAATAATGACAAGAAGAAACGATCAATCCTGTTTTACCTTTTTACCACAGAGTTTATTAGCAGCTGTGGTTGGGATATAATTTATCAGCTTCGCGCTGGCGTTTGACTCGGTTGGCCATCGGAATGTCCCCTGATCATATTTTGTCATCCAATCGGGACAATCTCTTCACACAATTTGGCAGCGCCCTGGCTAGGTACTGGAAATGCAACTCCTCCTCATCTGGAGTTGGGAATTGTGAAGGCCCGTCCTCCTTAACGCACTCCAGCAGCAGCTCCTTCGCCCATTCTGAATGACTGTCCGGTTGCCGGCCGCTTATGCGTTTCCTGCTCTTGGCCTTGCGCTTACCCACACCACTTTTCATTGGTGTCTCCGACTCCTGGTGCTGCTCCTGGTGCTGGGAAATTGCTTCATCTACCCGCGATAAATCTATTTAATCCAGCAGGGACGCTAGGGATGGGGCGGCGCTGTTGTCACCACCTCCATGTCCGTATCCACTGCAGGAGGACTGGGCGGGAGAAACATGCACGCCTGTGGTGGTAGACTTTGCGCCGTATATAATACTTGTGTAATCGCTAACTGGAGCGAGGCAAACTTGTCCACCTTCTCTGCATGCGACCCCATGTATACACCATACACAAGTATGAGACATGTGTAGCATCCGTGCCCAAATTCGTCCACACCCACCGGCTTCCGATCTGTGTCAAATATACGGACATCGTCCGCCATCTTGATTAATAAGCGGTCGCAGGTGTAATCGAAGACACGGAAAAGATCTTCAACATTCCTGCACTCATCATGCCAGATCTTCGGCGCGTTGGCGGGTAACTGAGAAGACTCTCAACAAAGGTGTCCACTGTAAATAAATCCTGGAGAGAAGTCTTCGGTACTGGGAGCGAACGCGAGTCATTAGCGAAGGACCGCTTTGGTGGACCGGCAAAATACTCAGGTGTCTGAACAGCAAAACGGCCTCCCTGATAGGAAGAGTAGCGATACCAAAATTGTCCGATCTGCTTTACCGGCGAAATGGTGGGATCTGTGGCAGACACCGTCTTCGTTGAAGAATATATATCGGCAGTCAGTCAGTTTGATATATCAGCGAGCGACAGAATGAAAACACGACGAGACGGCGTTCCTTATATATCCTTCAGAACGGAAGAAGCGCAAACTGAAACGGTATTAGCAGAGGCACACCGCACCGGCCAATGTGGAGCGAGAAAACCCAAGTTCCGAATACAGTCTGGGAGTGTTACCGTTGAATGCGTCTCGATGAGAGGATTCAAAAATCATACGGCTTGCCCCACTTTTTACCAGTCCCAACCGGTCTTTAGACATCTTTGTTCAGGAGGGGAGAAGTGCCAAAATTTTCTAAGTTAGAATCCTTCGCGGACTCGAAACGGAACTAACTAGAATTTGACTAAGTAAGGTCCTCCAAGAGGTAGTCAAGCACGCTGAATCGAATAGCGGTGATCCCGCAACTATGCGAGTCCAGGAAGTGGGTCAAAATGGCCCTGTCCTATAACCGGACATAGGGGTGCAGATTGAAAAACTTACAAGTCATTTTTCCAGCCAAAGTCGATTAGCCAACACCATGATTCTTAGACTCAGAAACATCTTTCAGAAGGGACGGGGGAGGCAGAGAAAAGTTTTTTCCACCCGAAATTCAGTTTTGAGGTTCAGTCGACCGTGCTGAGTCGAGTGGCAGTGGTTCCAGGTCGTCTCTACGCGGCCAAAAAGTAGGCCAAAATGACCGCTGTCCGCTAACCGGACATTTTAGCATCACCAGTCCTGAATTAGGAAATGATCAAGTGTTGCTATGAAGAGCCACTTTGACAGATAATCTCGGTTGATCGATCAGTTACAAGCGATAAAAGCATCACACATGCGCAACTGCGTTGCAAAGGGCAAGTAGAAGCCCAATCGATTTCAACACACAACCAAGGTTATAGAAGAAACACGGACACTCTATGAATAGATCCAGAAGGGACACTGCGGAAATCTAATGATGCAAGTGGAATGTAAGCAACCGGCGAGATTGATTAACATTCACGAAGATAATGCAAAACCCAAGAAATTGGAAAACTCGAGCGGGGAGTGACTCTCAAGAAAGCAAAAAATCGACCAATAGACAGCGAACAGCATGACGAATCGGCCGGTGCCAATATTATTGGGAGTCGCCAAACAGAAAAAGCGCCAAATCAGGATCGATCACAGGAGTCTAGCAAGGATAACCACGATTACATGCAACTGATTATAAAAACTTGCATTTAGTGGACTCTTCACTCGAAACTACATTGTTTTAAATCATTTGCAAATAATTCATGAATGAAATTGAAGTTGATATTTAAGCTAATTCAATCTAAGGTTAATGAATTTTAAATTATTTGAAAAACTTTTGCACCTGAAAAATTGCACAAATCTAAAACGAATAATGAAAGTGGCCCGCCAACATTTTATCAGAAAAATTGCCCTCAGCGAAAGCAAGCTGTGCAACCCTAAGCTAGATGAAGCACACGCTTAATAGAAGTATTTATTACCGGATTCTTGACAAAATCTGGGTGGAGTATCACATAGAAAGCAGGTAGAATCCGCCACTTTAACAGTGATGACAAAACAGCCCAAATGAATTGCTGAGTAATTGAAGAAATTGCGCTACTAATCTCTTGTTAAAATATGTACTCGCAAATGAATTTGTCAGATGATTGTCGGCGTTGTCAGACCGAAGGGCCTCGTACTTGATTGCAAAGACTAAACTTTGTTCCTCGTGGAAGAACAAGCACATTTTGCTTGGCAATAAGGAAACTGTATGCTTATGTAATGTGTACGATTGTCCATAATTTTCAATGCGAATAAAAGCTTTAGGAGAGCACTTATCTTTTGTTTGTCTAAGCCACGTATCATATGATAAATCGCCTCCCGTGTGACTCAATCAATTGATCTATATTTCAAATAGTGAAAGATAAGTTAGAGAATGTGCATCACTTAAGTTCTTTCAAAAAAGATAGACAATTGCATTATTTTTTGAAAATAGCAAATATGTCTCAAGCTTAATAAAGTCTAATAGAAGTCACAGCCTCGATATTTCAGTATTGCATCTTCAGTCTGAATATTACCCGATATGCAAAGTGAAATACACTCAGGGAAAAAGAGAGGCGTTGATTCAATATCAACAACCCAATTGGGGTCAATTTTTCATTGGAGCAATTGTAAATAACCTCAGAAAATCAGGTAGAAGAAAATGGGAGGTACATGTAGACGCACCGCATAGCACCAGTGCTGGGAAATTGTAATCAGTGATCCGCTCATCCCAGCTGTGAAAAATACCTGCAAACGGAATTGTGAAAATCATGCAAACTTTGAATATAATTTGTCTTTAATGTTTTGCATAAAAATCCAAAGTGACCATTCGACAGCGTACGAATATTTCTGTACTGGCTCTTTTATCTATTCAACAGAGACGAGTTGCACGTGTCAGCAAAGGAGCTCTTCAAAGAGTGAATCATCGGTTCTTCCGACTTGGCACTCCTGGAGAAATATTATGTGAGTATAACAATTTAACTATCCACACTGAATCCAAACTCTTAGGGGCTATTATGTAAAATGAAGTGATTGCAATATAAAAGCTAAAAAGTATATATATCCCATCACTAATTGAATTTTAGCAGCATTTATGGCTTGCTGGTAATGAGGCTCAACTCAGGGCGCGAATCAATTTCGGCGCGATTGATTGCGCCCGTCACTGGCTCAGTTTAAGAAGATAAACCAAGATGAATGCCCGCGTCTTGTGTAGTCCATCTAACTTTCCTTCAATGTTTTTGACAACATGAATAAAATTATTGCCTCATCAGTGGAATGAATTGCTTATCTGAAAATTAATTTTTCTGTTTGTCATCTCTACAAATGAGCTGTGAGGAAAACCTCTCAGCGATCACCAGATCTAACGACAAAATATTTCAATCCTTTATAATAGGCTATCAATGTCAGTCGAGCAGAAGTTTAGTGGAGGGTCAAACTATTACTAAACCTCGTGTATTTTCATCCTAAGTATCACTCTGATTGATATTATAGTGTACTGTCTACTTTTACTGCACTGTACGAGTCTAGTATACAGTAATAGAATAATCACTAGAATCTGAGGATGTAAAGCATTACTAAACATAGATTTGGTAGTCACGTACACGCAAATTAACTTGAAGAAAATTCGACGTTAAATAATTGATTGTGGCATGCGGGAGGTGATTGGTCATAGCAGTTTTGTAGTGAAAAGTCTCTCCCACTGTTTTCATCCACTTGTAATTCAAAATAAAAGCTGAGGGCAAGGGCCGATTTTTAAAACGAGGGCTAAGTTAAGCCGCGGATCATGAAACGCCACGGCCTCACTAGGCCACGGCTTATCTTTGCCTTTATAAAACGAGGATGAACCGCGGCCTACCGAAGTCGTGGCTTTGAGCCGTGGTCTATCTCTGACACATCAGCCACACCGATGAAACGTTAACTCTGACGTCATCTTGATGTCATTTCAATCAAGGTCACTATCTGATTGGATTGAATTATCAAGAACGATATCGAATAGAGGTTTCTGGAATTCTTTCATCGAACATGGAGTCGAACATCGAAATCTCTCCTGCCTTTCGCGAATTTGCTGTCTCAACTTCAAGTAATTTATTCTACTTCCGTCCTTAATGATCGAAATCCCGCTTTATATGGATGAAAACCCGTAGCTCACCAGCACTTAGACCTGCCTTTGCCGAGGTCTAACTTTGACAAAAAAAAGAGAGCCGCGGCTACGAGAGAGAAAATCAAAAGCCGCGGCTACGAGAGTGAGCCCACGGCTTTAAAAGTCGTGTTTTATTAAGTGAAAGTTTGTTAGACCGTGGCCTAACTGCGCATTGAGCCGCGGCTTAACTTAGCCCTCGTTTTAAAAATCGGCCCTAAAACTATTTACAAAGGCAGACGTTTCGTGGCTCTGTCACAGCCTCAGTGCCAGTAAAATCAGAATATGAAGTCGCTTGCTCGATAGCAGTTATCAAGGTATCCAATCAGGGTCTTCACAGAAGTCACATGTTTTGATATCTTAGTATTGCATCTTCAGTTTGAGTTTCAGCAGATGTGCAAATGCAAATTAAAATCTTCGTTGAGGTTGAACAAAGCAATGTGTTGAACAGACGAACAAAACAAAACCACATCGTCACTACAGAAACTTGGGTGTGGAAGAGACTGGGATTGTGGAATAGCGCTATGTTCAATGGGAATTTATTGTAGAAGTTTAAGTTCATACCTCACAAAATTGAAGTAAACAAGAACTCAAGAAAACTTCTTAACAAAAAAGATTTGCCCCAAAATGCTCAACGACAAAATTGATGAGAGCATTGATTATTGATTAGATCGTTCATGAAGCATCAATCTGCGAAATTTAGTGAGTTGCAGATTTGTTTCTTCTTATGAATGATTAATCGAAGAAAGAAATAATGAACTGTAGGCCTATTCTAGAACACACACATGAATGCACAAACAAGAGGCCTGATCTTGATAATTGGTAGGCGTCCATTAATAATTTTTCTTCAGTTATTTTGATGTTGCATTGGCTAAATTTTCCTGACTGCGATATATTTAGTTGTTCAATGGTGACATCGATTTTGACCAACTTGTCTGATTTGTTTGAAATTGAATTTTTTGCATCATCAGTTCCGATCTTGGTGATAGCGAACCATGGAGAATGTGTTCATATTTCATAATTTTTCGCAAACCTGTCAGAGATCACGCCTCAGCGAACACCAAATGAAACACAGATTAATTCGGCGCTGCATAACCTCAAGACGATTCGATTCAGTTTGATGATAACCCTGAAAGTAAAGAACAAAATTCAAGTATTAACCCCTATCCATATGAGTAAGGTTTACACCTTCAACCATATACGTAGGTACAAAATGTAACTTCACAGTAAAATTTGACTTTCATTGATCTCGTATGTTCCGATGACATATTTTGAGCTAAAACTTATTTTTCAATATACCCATGCCACATTTCTACATAGCGAGATTTTGACATAGAGATAGGATGTTAAACTGATGAATTAAGACTCATTATATACTGTGAAATGTAAAACGTACGTAAACTATTGTAGTTTATTATGGTAAATATTGCAAATGTCATTATACAATCAAAAACAAGTTAGACATGTGATAAGACAGATGTATCTTTATCAAGATTAAAAATAGAAGCATCAAAATTCTATCACGTGCACGACAACTTTAATAGCCTATGAACTGTCTTCAACAAGAAAGACACCTACACACTTTCTACATTACTCTATGTTGGGGGCACACCGCTTTGTGGCAGAAATCACATCTTCTGCTTTTATAGCAGCCGCTGCAGTGACGGATCGAATTTTCACCTGGTCTGTTTGATCCCTCTATGTGTTGTGTTCTGAAGCCGATTAGAATTCCAGCATCGGCGATCTGCTTCGGCAACTTTACATTTCGCACATGACAATGTTTGGCATGGTCTTCAACTAATTGGAAGGATAGAGACTTCAGGATTTCTCTACGAGTCAAGGTTGTAGAATCCATTTTCCCCAAGATGAAGGCATTGTATGCCGCAACATCAAGCATGTTATAGAATACGATCATCGGCCATCGAACAGTCTTTCTTCTAGGAACTCGTCGACATTTTGATTCAGCTGATGAACATCTGCTTTGCCTCTGTTGTAATCCAAGATCATGGCTGATTATTCTTTTACTCCTCAATGACTGTCTTTCCGCAATTACTTGAGTTCAATAATATTGCATTCTTGTTTCTCTTTGAAATGTGAGAAACCAAAACAATCTAGTTTTGTGATAGTGAACAAAGATATTTGATCCTACCTCTCGTCTTTTGGACTTCAGTTGCTCGGGAATCTCACGGCGATGAGATCTTATAGTTCCCAACAGCGCATTGCTGTGCTCAAGAAGAGACACAGCATGACTGAGGTGAAAATATTGTCGGTTACCACCTCCCTTCCGGTTGCATAATATGGTCTGACAAGTTCAGTTACCACATCTTGACTCAGATTGCGATGGGGTACAGAATTTCTCTCACAGCCAGTGTAAATAATTGCATTCAAAGCAAAACCGGTATGGGCTTCGGCAAGCCAAAACACCTTGAGAGCATACTTTGCTGGCTTGGATGGAATGTATGTAGGCCTACGTCCAGGGATATAGCCTCGATATCCCACCAGTTGCTCATCAACTGTGAGTGTTTTACCAGAAATATAGTGTCTACGGAGATTAACGACGAATAGCTTCCAAACAACAGTAATGGCTGCAAGTCTATCAGTTGCCAATCGTTGTCAAACCTCGCACATCGAAGGAAAAAAATAAAGCGATTCTATGACTTTGTTGCGCGAAAGAGAGGTCGTCCCTCTCTTCGATTCCACAACTCATTCACATCAGTCATGTTGTCCCGATGTTCTTATCAAAAGACCGATGCATGCTCGCACCTCACCGTAAAGGCAATTAGTCATGAAATTTCGAACATTCAGCACTATGCGGCGTAGATCCGTGGCATTTCTATTAATATGTCTCTGAAATTCAAAGACAATTTCAGGAGTAAAGAAAATACTAAAAGCTTTCTCTGAAGACTGATGACGAGCTAGACTTCGAGCTTGATGTTCAGGTTCAATAATATTGCGGTGACGTCAACGTTGAACAAAGGGATAATCTCTATACACTATTCCATTGACTGAAGTTAAGTTCACATTTTCCAAAGGCTCAACATTTTGATCTTCGTCGTCGTCGTGGTCAGGATCACTCTCATTAGTATACATCTCAATATCACCGTCATCGTCGTGCTCCGAAATGGTAACTGATTGATCACCATCGGGATTCACGCAGGCATCTGAAGCATCTCCGTACACTTCTTCATTATCTTGAGCATTCGATGAATTAGATTCGATACTGAACAGTCGGCTCAGAGCTTCCTCTGCGCATATCTTCTTACTCTATGCATTTTCAATTGTCGAGGCCATTCAATCGCAAAAAGAGATGAGCTGCTTGTTACAAACACGCACAGGAAATGTATGACACCTTAACAACTTACAGCGCTAGATATCAAGCTGATTGCTATCACCAGTAGGATTCTGTGAGTCATTGATTTCTACTATTAGTCCAAGAAAACTAGGCTTTAACCCGGACAAAATTCGTGGTACCTGAAAACTGGCATACACGTAGTTTAGATTCTGCTTATTAACAGATCAAAAGTCACCGTAAATCTGTCATGTGCTCTCTGAGCAATAGCCTCCCAAAGATGCCATACTGCATGAGGTTTTACAAGGTCTATTTTGTAATAGGTCTCATAGTTATTTTACTGGTAGGCATATTATTATTATTATTGCAATTTGCCATTTATTTATTGGTTTGATCTTATTATCAATCTTTCTCTTCGTTCACTCTTGCATTTTTTAGGATTCGACGTTAATTTTCTTCCATGTTATTCTAAGTATTAAGGTGATAAGCTATTACTGCCTTCAATATTGTATTAGCTGCTAGTTTTGATCCGGTTATAAGATTATGGAATTTGGCCGAAATCCTAATCGCCAGGCATTGCTAGTGAAGGTGGGAGGGTCTGTTTAGATCCATTGACTGTTAACGCCCGCCTCAGCGAGGCAGCCCCTCGCCAATAGGTTACAGTCCGGCCTGTTGCCCTTGGGCTTTGAGAGCACATAGTCCTAGAATTTTGCCTTATTCGACAAGGGGTAACAATAAAACTTTGCTTGCGGCTTCTAGAGTTAGATACCATTACCCTTACAGTATTAAGAAAAAGGCTTATGTAGCCGATAGCACGGGTTCCTTTTCTATTGACAGTTGTAATAGAAAAGGGTGCTTGTGTTGTGGGTCTATACATAAATCTTCTTTTTCGTATCAAACACCACTAGAAAGGCTTTTCTCATAGATTTGAGTGGTTCTTTCGATTGCAAATCCAGCTTTGTAATCCATCTCATTTCTTGCAGCGAATGCGGGTTCCAATATGTTGGCAAAACCACCCAATCTTTAAATGCTAGGTTGAATGGTCACCGTCACCATGCATCCTCAAAACCCACTACTTTCCTTTATGAGCACTTTAGGCAAGATGGTCATAATTTTTGCAACATTAAATTGCAAATTATAGACCATGTAGATTCCAACTTCTCTGATAATTCTGACCTTAGGGATAGGGAGCTTCTGAAGAAGGAGGATTTTTGGATTTAAACACTATGTACAATCTTCCCACTTGGCTTGAAAGATAGAATTCAAGGTTTTGGTTGTGTCTCCAAAGGTTCCTTACATAAGCAGTACTTCTCTTCTCCGGTCCTTAGAAGACCTAGAGGGCATGGGATTCGCAGTAATAAGAGAAATGTCTTGGCTAAATGCTTGGAGTCTCTCTACGATAAAATTAATAGCCTTTGTTTTTCCAACATGTTTTACGAATTTTACATCACTTTGAAGTCTCTTAGTCGTACCACACTTAAGCAACTTCTTGCTTTTACTCTTAGCAAGCCGGGTACCTGCTCGTATCTAGTCGAATCCTTCTGTTCGAGATTCTTAAAAGTCGAAGATTCCGTTGATAAGATCGACAGGGAAGTTATTATTATCCCTTTTGAGTGCAAAGAAGTAGATCTCTTAAAAGTTTCTTCCATTTTCGCTGATTCACATGTTAACAGTATGTTGCCTAATCCAATTCGTAGTAAATGTCCACTACAGGTTTTCTTTAAATACACCACCCCTATTGGTCGGAAGCTCTTCAATTACAACCAGATCTTGAAGAATGCTTCTATTGATGAAATCAGAGAATTTATTAGCAAGCCTTGTCTTTGTTCTGATTCTATCTTCTGCTACAAGCCCACTTCACACGTGGTTACTGGTGACTTGAGTATTATATCCAACCCTAAACTTAGGGATTTGATGGCTAAGGGCACTAATTATAGAGAGCCTATTCACAAGTCTTGGGATTTTGTTAGGGTCAGTGTTAAAAATGCACTAGTTGCATTTATTGAAAAGTCCTGCAGAAAATACGCCCTTAAGAATTCTGACTTCCAGAATTGGTCGGAGGCTGTCCTTAAGATAATTAGAAATCGCATTTCCTTCCTAAGTTCTAGCTTTCCATCTTTGCATTCGCACGAGGTACTAAGATCTAAGGAGTGTAAAAACTTCATCTCAAACTTTCAGAAGAATTACGTCATTACTCCGGCGGATAAGGCCGCCAACAATTTTGTCATTGTGTGTAGGAAGTATTACCTCATTGTCCTCTTGAACGAACTAGGCTTTGACCTTAAAAGTTTCAATGCTGTTGGTAATCAGACTTACGCACCAGTAATTTCTTCCATTAATGACATAATTGACGAACATTGCACCACCCTCAAGGATTCCTTTGGCATAACGGTAAAAGATAAGTTTATGGTTTTACCTAAACTTTTCTGGATACCTAAATTGCACAAAAATCCGTATAAAAGTAGATTCATAGCTGGTGCAAGGAACAGCACTTCCAAAGATTTGGCCATACTGGTGAACAAAGGTTTGCAATTGGTCCGGGACAAGTTTAGTAGTTATTGCCTTTCCATCAAGCATAATTCAGGTGTGAACGCCTTCTGGAGCATTAACTCTTCTGGGGAATTCCTTGACAGGATGTCGTGTTTGAATTGCCACTCCTTACAAGTATATGATTTCTCCACACTCTATACGAATCTTAATTTAGACCAGGTTATGGAGTCCTTGAAAGACTTATGTGAGTTAATTTTTAGCAGTTCCAAGAGCTTTATTTGCATTGGCTATTATAGAACCTTCTTCTCGAATAAAAAATACAGAGGGTATCACTGCTGGTCCAAAACCCAATTCCTTAATGCAATTAGTTTTATCCTGAATAACACTTTTGTCACTTTCGGGGGACTTGTCTTCAAGCAAATTCG
Source organism: Prostheceraeus crozeri (assembly GCA_907163375.1). Classification (NCBI taxonomy): domain Eukaryota; kingdom Metazoa; phylum Platyhelminthes; order Polycladida; family Euryleptidae; genus Prostheceraeus; species Prostheceraeus crozeri. Next base: position 101,339 of record CAJQUW010002177.1, on the reverse strand, counting down.
AGGCATACCTATGGGTGGGAATTCCAGCTCGCTCTTAGCTGACCTGTTTTTGGCTTACAGGGAGTTTTATTTTGTGAGGGGGCTCCTAGCGAGTAAGAGATTTGGCTTAGCCAAACTTCTCTCTCGTACCACTAGGTATGTCGATGACATTTGTGTGTTTAACTTCAAACATTTTGATAAGATCCTTCCTGAAATCTACCCGGTAGATCTCTTGGCTAGCAGAAGCGGGGGCAACAACAAATGTGTTAATTATTTGGATGTAAAAATCAGGATCGAAGATGGTGGCCATTACATCACAGAGGTTTACCATAGGGTTGATGAGTTCAGCTTCCCAGTGGTGCTGTATACTTTCCCCGAGAGTAACATGCCTTTGAACACTGGCTTAAACATCTTTACTGCCCAACTCATCAGATTCGCTAGGATTTCATCTGATGCTTCCGCCTTCATATCAAGAGCTAAGGGCATTTTTGATATCTTTAAAGGACGGGGTTATAAGAATAATTTGCTGGTTAATTCTTGCATTACGTCCTTCTCCAAGAATAGGTTCCTCGTTTTTAAGTTTGGTTGTTTTTCGCCCCGCCAGATGCCATCCATCATTGGCATGTTGGGCTAAAATAACCTCTTCTAGTTTCAAGTGCGTCCTTTTGTCCTAATATATTAAAAAAATTATTTTCGGTTTGGTTCTGCTATGTTTCCTCAGGCTTGGAGAGACCTTCCATATCGTACATTCGATATGGTTGGCCTGGCCCCGCCATGTGGTATAGGTTGGAGGTTAGGGGCCGAAACCTTGCTTCATGCAGCCACATGGTTCCTCCCTGATGACTCCATACATAGCAAACTTAATTTTGGTTTTTTAGGTTTCTAATTTTCACCTTTGTTATTTTTAGTTAGCTTCTCGTCAGGTCCATGACGAACTCTTGTTACAGTTCTTATTTGATAAAAATTAAATCGTTTATAAGTATTAATTTATTTCCCTTACCGTCTTCAGTTGAGTAGACTTGCCTTTATACGTATTTCAGTACCTGCTCTATACTAGAGTAGGTTACTCTATGTTGTCAGTATTAATTCATTCATTCATGACTTTTAATTACCTAATTATTTACAAGATTCTCCACTAGGGTAATTGTTTAACTTTGGCGTCTTCCGTTTCCTGGATCCTTCGAATTTTTTTGACCGTGTCGTGTCTTAATTTGATTGATGATATCTGATTCCCTATTGGTGCGTGCGTAAATCAGCTGACGCTCTCAACCAATCAGCGTGCTGCTGGCAGTAAGTGGAAACTTGACTTGAAAAATATTCATGATCAAGCGTTTTTTTTAGTGTTTATCATAGGCTACACCTTTCAATCTAACATCTAATGGATTGGCTAGCTGTCATCAAGATTAATCGCGTAAAATGAAGTAATTGTGACAATGCATTGGATTGATTTGCACATTGATTTGAATGCATGGCCTCTGATTTGTACATTACAGTGTTGTTCGATGAAACTAAGTCACTGCTTTTGAAGAAAGATATTTGTTGATAATTTTTTCAGTGCTGCAGAGCTTATTTAATTGTTTAGTTGCGTTACATTATACAGTCAGTAAGACTGCATCATTCATGTCTTGTTACCAATACAATTAGAAGAGCTCATGTACGCTAGTTTGGTCCACTGTAATCTATTCAATGTACTAACTGAGCTTGCAAACGAATATATATACTAACTGAGCTTTGAGCCAGCTGACTCGAATTAGCAGTAAAAATCAATCTTTGGTTTAATGCAATGATCAACATTTCTCTGAACAATTTACATGGCATTTAGCATTTAACAGTCACATTTTCATTCCGTGTCATTAGGAATCTCCGATAAATGGACGATTGACTCATTCAATAGGCCATTCGTTTACAGCTGTGTGCTGCTCATATCAGAAACCACGCACCTGCGTCTTTGTCTATCGCTATTGCCATAGTCATCGCCAGTCTTTGTCCACGGTGCAACTATGGTTGATGAATAATACTCGATCAGAGATATTTCTTGCTTTCTAATGACTGAAGCAGTCTGATTACTGCAACAAGTGTCACAGAGAGCATCAAATCGGATATAGTCCAGGAGCTACCAAAACTTTCTCCCTAAATTCGAGCACAAAAGGTTTGTTATCATGGAAGTTCAGATCTTGAATCGCTGAACCCGAAAATCAAATTTTTAAGTGTCACAACCAGTCTCGTTCGGTCAGGGGTCAAGCTAAAAAAAGCAAAAAGTTACATTTCTAACTAAATTCACGCACAAGCACAAGAATTGCATTTAAGTCATCCTTGAATACTATATAAGAATTAATTAATTAACTAATTAAGAATTGCAGATTTCAGTCCTCAACGCATTTAAGAACGATCTTTGTCTGACTGTCGACGGATTTTCCATAACAACGGTCCTTGGCAACAACTGAAATTTGTCTATATTTGTTTCTTTTGTAGCTATCCTCACTAAATTTTGTACACATGTTGTGGATCATGTGCTTTAGTCAATTTAGACAGTCAATTAACACTTAAGCTGTTAATGACATAGACATCACCGCTCAAATTTGGCAATTTTATTTCCAATAATTGCGAAAATCTCAAACTTAGAAGCTGAATACCCAAAAAGTCCCACCTCAAACTTCAATGAAGTTTTTGTAGCATCATTAGTACATGTATGCCAGATAAGTGACAAAAGATTGGCATATTTTTTTACTTCCTTTGGGAGATAGGGACAAAAAACGACATTTTTCAAAATTTCACTTTTCCATGCTACCTACAAATCAATAATCCACGAATGATTCATCCCTTCAGATGATTGGCCGTTTTGAGTAGTTTATCTAAAATAATTTTTTAATGCGAAAAATCTTTGTTTTTTGCATTAAAATTACATTACTAAATAATTGCCTTGAAATCTCATATGGGAATCCTACATTGTTGTTGGATGTATCTTATTTCTCACAACACAATGCAAGGGAAGCATAGATATCCATAAATCAGCAGAATATTCACATCCGTTTGGAGATTTTTTTCAGGGTTCAGATTCAAGATAGACATTGACTTTACATATTGTATGAATGATGCACAAGTGCCGTTGTACTTCTCCCATAAATTTCAAATTAAGAAGAATTTGAAATTGAGGGTATTCGATCGATTCAAATAATGATAATTGAAACTGAACAGGACATCCTATCAATAACTTGCATCCAGCGTAAGGCGTCTGTAACGTTTATCGGAATGAAACGCATGAAATTAGTTAAGAACTATGAAAATGCAACTTGGTACAAAAATGTAGGCCTACCTACGTATAGGGTAGAGGGTTGCGGATGCTGCACACTTATTTAAGCAACCCAATGATTGTATATATTTCTACATCACATACCTAGCCCGCATTTGAACATCGTCTAAAACCATGTTTGTGTTTCTACTAACAAGTACAGCACCTACTTGAAAATCCAATAGTTGCAAAATGTACCCATGCATAAGGATAAAGGTTAAACGAATGTCTACTTTTAAAATCATGCTGTCAGAGAAATGAAGGTTATCTTTTGCAAAAGTCTGAAAATTCAGGAGTCATAGATTTCAGTCACAAAATGGACTTGAATTGCTTGCTTTTGGTGAAAATACATATAAATAATAGGCCTACTTAGTTTGGAATGGCAAGATGTTCTACACAAAAATTACTTTTTAGACAAGGTTTAAAATTCGCCGAAAATTACCAACTTTAGACAGGAATTTCCAAATACTTTCGAAACTAAATGTCACTAAGACGGTGGTCGGGCGCTTTAGTCTAAAGATGAACCAGCAAAAATGCGACAGGAGACCGAATCACCCCCTTCCTGTGTGGATGGGAGAGAGAGTCAATCACGTTTCTTCACAGTCTTTAAAGACGAACGTGTTTTGTTACAATAGATTCAAGGGTTCCATTTAAGTGACCACTTTCACAAGTCCATGCAGCGTTCGCTTCAGAGGAGATGGCTTTCTATGCCTTAAAATCATGTAATTGGATCCTTCGCGCATTTACGCGCTCTTCTTGAGTGATATTCCATGGAATAGAAATGCATGGATGTATAGGTCCTTTTCTCTGATAACAGCTGCTTGTTTTCAGATGACGCATCCGGCTCTGCAATGGATTGGTTCAAGGACGTTGCAAAGGTGAAATATTCTTATGCATTTGAAGTTTTCCCCGAAATGTACTCAACAGTAGGATTTCTTGCAAGAACAACAGATATTCTATCAAGTGGAAAAGAAATATTAGAGGCAGTGCTCACAGCTGCTGAGAACATGCGGTTATGAGTTTTCTTCGACGATTACTTCTCAGAAGTGGACACAAATCAAAATTGCCTTAATTTTTGTTGACTCTAGCTTTTGCAGATGAACAATAAATCCTATTCACATTATGTTTGTTCTAAGTTGCATCTTAATCAAATACTCAATTAGTCAATCTAAATCTGAAAAGTACAGTACCTACTAAAATATTTGCTAATTCTGTATGTACAGCGTTTCCATAACTTTACACTAATGATTTAACATCTACTCCTGGAGTTGAAACTAAAGTTTAAATTGATAGAGAAACAACTACAAACAACGGATCGTATTACGATGCTTGAAAAGCATTAAATATTTCGATGTTAAAAGCGTCGTCTAAATTGACTGGTCCAAGACTCAATTCGATCGGTTTCGGATAAGAGTCGGTCAACCGCTCTTAGCTTTCATGAGGAATAGAAGGACATAGGCCTATATCACACAAATTTGCACAAAATTCAAATGTTATTATGAGCAGAGAGAGAGAGATGCCTGAAAAGGCATCATGCATAGAATGGAATGATGTAACTAGATCGCATGAATCACAAAAATAGGAGATTTTGGGTAAAAAAGAGATCTTTGTAGTAGCCTACATGCTACATATTTAGACCATGCCCAAGTAGCACAGCCCAGTCGGACCCAACATGGGAAGATACCGTTTTGCCCAATGGCCACGTGGGCTACCCGAATGGTAGCAGGTGCCGGCCAACATCAGGAAATGGCCGTTTTAGACTAGTTAATCCCACGTAAGCCCATATGCACCGGCGTGTAAACGACGTTGGCCCAGCAAAAGTTGCCCAATGTTGCCACAAAATACCCATCGTCAGCGCGCATGCATTTAACGTGCACGCAGCGGCTCCACACCGAGCCGACGCCGAAATGAGGTGCTACCCATGAAGTGCCGACACGGGTGCGTCAATCTTGCGATTTGCTTTTCTGCAATACCGCATTTGTTCCATTCCCGATTATCTATCTGCATATGGGCCACAGCAACAATGCCGTGACACTAGTTATGACGATAGATTAATAGCTGCGCTACTAATGTAGACATCCCCGTTTCTCTGGCTCAAAATATGGCGGGGGATGTGTACATCAATAGCGTAACCATTATATGTATCGCCATAACTAGTGTTACGGCATTGTTGCTGTGGTCAAGATAGATAATCGGGAATGGAACTAATGCAGTACTGCAGAAAAGAAAATCGCAAGATTGACGCACCTGTGTCGCACTTCATGGGATAGTCAAGCTGAATGCAATTCAAAACTCCCTTCCTGATTTAATCGGTTAAACTTACGAAGCGGATAGCTGTGCTGTTATGAGATAAAATACAATACTGAAGTTCAAATGTGTATGTTCTCATCATAAAAAGGGGACTGAAACAATCGCATAATCACATAAGTATAAAAATCTGATACAGAATTATATGATATGAGACTTGTCAAAATGAACACACTGAATTTTATTTAGACATCAAACACAGAGATTCTAGAATAAATTATTTATGTGTATATACAGCACTTATTAGAAATATCTGATGACCTATTTTTCCAACAACCAACATAATCACTTAAAAATGGAAGAAATAGCTAAATAGCTATGAGCATGACTGCAGTTGGCCATCCTTTCTTGCATTAGCATAAATAAATTGACACTGCCATCAGTGCTGCATCGGAGAAACTCGGAGGCTTTTGCAGAAAAGGATCAATTAGCTCTTCAAAGGCAATCCTCCATCTGAAAAATCCTACCTCTAGCAGTCAGAAAATTTCAAAATGCTACTAAGAACTAACTAACTGTACCCAAAAACAGCGATTCATTTCTATAGGATATGACGGACAACTAGTAAGTATATTAATGTTTAGCTACTACAGTCTTGCTCAGCTACAGTTATTATTTTTATTTGTTATTGAGTAGTTAGAAGAGAGATATTCAATATTTCCATTAAGTACTACATCTAACTATATTGTATGATGTCTAACAGAAAAGGATTGATTAGACTTGAATAAAAAACCTTTACAATAGCACGAATGTTGTGAAGAGTGTTCAATCTCCTCTCGAAGTGGCGTCATCTACTAAAAGCCATCTATTTAAGAAATTTCATTTCAACAAGTCTTAGAATTACTGTCCGGTAAAGAATACTGAAGCGTGGTAGGGAGTAAAAAAATTACGGATGAACCGTTGAATTTGGAATGAGCTAGAGGCTTGATATGAAATTGCAATTAAGTTCGAGCATATTATCAATGCCATTTAAGCAATGTCTTAGCAACTGTTTTAAGTAACAAATTTCCCACTTATTAGAAGACAAAATGAAATTGACGTGACTTTTTTTACAGAAGCTGCATGCAGTTTAAGATTGCAAAATAATAACAGCTACGCGGTAATGATAGTAAATTCACGACTATGTCTCACATGCAATTACAGGAAAGATAATTAATCTGGATACGAATCATGATTATCAAGCAACCTGGAAAAATCTGAAAGGCAGATAATAATTATAATATTAGTAATTCTTGGCAATCTTTATTGATCTGGTAAAGAAAGATTCTGATATCATTTTCCTTTATAGTTGAAATCAATGAAATATTTTTCTTCAGTCTTTCTACGCACAAAAATCAATAAATTATGACCAAATATATTTCGTCGATCTGGTCTCATCAATTGAGATAGAAAGAAGTCCTAAGTAAAAATTTTGGAAATCAAATGCTAAATCATTTGAAATCTATGTACAAAAATACGAACCATCAATGTCAATGTCGACATCTACCAAATACACATATACCAAAGTCCATTGATTGTTGCTGTACTGACAGAGCTGCGACAATCAATGAACTGTGGTATATGTGTATATTTGTTAGATATCGATATTGACAGTTTGTAATTTTGTAGAGATTTCGAATGATTGGGCATTTGATTTCCTGAATTTTTTCATATGATTTCTTTCTATTTCAATTGATAAAGTCAGATCGGCGAAATATATCTTGACATAATTTATTAATTTTTGTGCACGGAAAAACTTAAAAATTCATTAGTTTCAACTAAAAAGAAAATGATTAATGAAGATGAATTTCTTCATTTTCTGAGTCATGGGTACAGAGGTGATAATACCTGGAATATAATCTAAACAGGAAGCATAAAGAACTAATCTCCGATGAAATTTGTCATAAAGCTTCAAAGCCTCAATTAACATTTTCATAAAAATAAGTTGAATAAAACTTGAAATTCAACGGTTCATCAGCCGATGTGATCAATGAAACTATAAAAAAAAAGCTAATGGCGCGCGTAGCGCATCTATGAAAGTGAAAGTCAGAGAAGACCACTAAATAGTCCGAGTCCACTTAGTCCGAGTCAGATAAATCACTGTGACTTAACTGCGCTTGGGCCTCCGCCTCCTTCATCTAAACTCTCGTTGTCGCCGCCCACCTTTGCGATCCCTTGTACCACGCAGATACCTGATGGAGACCTCCTCAAAATTCTTGGAAGTTATCGTTGGAAACTGCTGTTTCTTCACAGAATCTGTAACGGAAATGGTACCATTTTACACCTACATAGCTGCTATGTCACTGAAATGGTGTCGTTTTCATATTTCAAGATAAAATTTTAAAATATCCGGTGGACATGATCCCAGTTGATTAAAATTCATCGGAGATAATGTATTCACAGACATGTTTCAGTAGACAAGATGCCATCATCAGTGACCGTGACAACGATCAATAACAATGATGCAATATATACAGGACTTAATGGAAAGAAAAATCAATGCAAGAAAGGTGGTTGTGATTTGTTACAATTATTCATGAAACAATCCGAATGAAGAAATGACTTCATGTACAATGGTTGAACAAATTTTGTGTATGGACTGCGCAAACTGACCCCCGTTCAGCGTGGACAAGGACGAAAAACGGGGAAGTAAGTAAGGAGTGCGCATGACAGCGTACATTGAGCACCTTGAAACTTTTGTATTGTGCGCTATAAGAATACCGTATTTTTATTAAGAAAATTTTCAATAAATGTGTACTTTAAAATTGCCTTTGTCGGGGATATCAATATGAAACGATTTTAGAAGGGAGTCGACCTTTCACGTGTTTGTTTATCTAAGCAGATAATAATAGACCTGCTTCACTATGAAAACTACCCGCAAAAAGAAGGAATGAGCATGGGATCCTCCACTGAACCTCCTGTAGTTGAATTCTCATTAGACATTATAGGAAGCAATGTCGGTTTTTTACATGAAGTACATTGATGACATTTTAACTGTCTTTTCGGTCTGCAACCGAAACCCACACTTTTTTTAGAACGGTTTGATGTTGTTGATTCGATAAACCGATAGAACCGATAAATAACTCAATTAATTTTCTAGATATGATAATTTTCATAAAAATGGCAAATTTGAAACCAATTGTATAAAAGAAACAAATACATTATTGTATACTCATAACCACTCCTACAGTCCCTATTCTTATAAGAACAACGCGATTAAAGCATTGTACGATATATCTCAAAAACTGCCTCTCAGTGGTCATACGCGACAAATTTGCATTTTTTACGCAGGCCGAGTAAATTTATACAGGTAAACTATTGCGCATATGTAAAGAATGAAAGCACTGTATAGGCTTACATAGATAGAATTTCAATGTGATTACAACTTCCACGTTTAGTTGTTGGAGTGACCTCATGAGCCTGATAGCAAAAAAGCATTTTTTATTCAAACGAGCTCTTTCAGATGGTCATCGGCCACCATAATCATGCCTCGTGGAAAAGCTCCCGTCCAAATACAAATTGCTTTTTTTGCTATTAGGTCTACCATCATGATAATGGGGTCCCTCCAACAATTGAATATTGAAAGACCCCCATTTTCAAAGAAAATCCACGTTTAGACTAGACGAATTTATGTATCTTAAGATGTGAGAGATTGCATCCATTGCTGGACCAGCTGGCATCATTACTGGGACAAAAGAAACATACTTGCGGGACAGCACCTCGAAAGGGAGGCTCAATTCCGGCGCAACAAAACCTTTTTGTGACAGGGATTTCTTGTAAATATGCTTTGACGGCTTCAATGAATTTGGCTGAAATATTGCTTCAATTCATTTTATATTAATTTCTATTGACCGAGTGAAACTGCTTTTGAGAAGCTGATAAATTTCGTAGACCGGTTTACTATTTATACATATACAATCATTTTCTACTCTGGCTACAAACTTATTGAAAATATTATGCAAGTAACCGAGAAGCATTATTTTCACAATTAAACTTGCTAACTGCTTATCAAATAAATGACGGTAATTTTTCAATAATGCTTCCACACTCTTTTTCAATTATCAAACAATAATGAAATATTAAAAATACGCAAAACCGAATACAATACCGAAAACTGAATGAACTAGATAAACGAAAATTAAAATTCTGGGATGGAACATCACAAAACATTATAACTGAATACTTCTGAAATCAAATAACCACTAGCAATGTGCATCTAATCATGTTAACATGCAAAAAAGCAGACATTAATTCAGGGATTGTTTTTTAGTCTTGACATCTTAACTTACCGAAAACTAGCTGTAAGAATGGGCCTTTCAACCCGAACTTAGATCCTTTGGATCCGCTCCTCCCATCTAAGTTGCACTGCAACTGTACGTTGTGCGAAGTAATGGGAAAAAGACCGTCCCAGGACACCATAAAATTCAAAAAAATAGTATCTTTAAAAACGACATAAATTCATGAATTTAGTCCTTTTTTCAGGTTTTTAAGACCTAAATTCATAAATTTAGACCATTTAAAAAGTACCATTTTTTGAAAAATCGGTATTTTTAAAAACGACATAAATTCATGAATTTGAACCCTTTTTCAGGTTATGAAGACCTAAATACATAAATTTGGGCGTTTTTAAAAATACCCAATTTTTCAAATTTTTCAAAATCTCAAATTTGAGAATTACAATTTTCACCCTTAAAATCATGACCGTTCCAGGACACCGAAAATCACAAAAATTGGTATTTTTAAAAACGTCTTTTAAATCCGTTTTTCAGGTTTTTTAAAATATAACATGTGTCTAATAATATTTCTTTAAAAGTGGAAGAAACAAAAGTGGAAGAAACCGCGGGGATGTATCCTTCAATATCATATGAACGTAGTTCTACTACCCCCTCCCTTCTAACTTCCAGGGGTCCCTTCTGACTTCTAGGGGTCCCTTAAGAAATTTTTTTATTATAAAATGAGCAACATAAATCAGTTTTTAAAATTATATGGAACACAAACAACAACGAATTTTGATCTAAAGAAAATCGCAAATCAATTGGGAATAAAGAATTTTCACATATTGATGAGAGACGAATTATAATTCCTAAAAAATAAGCCAACAATAACTATAAATTTCATAACAAATCTTCATACGTCAGATGAAAAAGGTGTACATTGGTCTGCAGGTATGTCTAATAAAAATGGAGATAATTACTATTTTGACTCATACGGACTTCCACCTACAAACGAAGTTAAAAAATTACTTGTCAATGGAACTTATAATACCTTTCAAATTCAAAAACCAGGAACTACTTATTGCGGTCAATTATGTCTTTATGTTTTATTTAAATTACAAAAAGGGGTACCATTTCTTGATATTATGTTAGAATTGAATAAGGGAATTGAATAAGGGAATTTAATTCCCGAAACGTTAGTCCCAATAATAATGATAATTAAAAATCACTTCGTTGTAATTCATTTTGATAAAATCGGCCTCTGATATCTTCATCATCTAAATCTTTGATTTCGTAAGTAATCGGATAAGTTTGATTTATTTTACAAACTTCAAATATCTCTTTCGTCCAGTATCCGACGTAGTAATGGTCAAAAGACTGTTCCAGGACAGGACAAGTCAAAAAAATTGGTATCTTTAAAAACGACATAAATTCATGAATTTAGTCCCTTTTTCAGGTTTTTAAGACCTGAATTCATGAATTTAGTCCATTCAAAAAGTACCATTTTTTCAAAAAATGGTATTTTTAAAAACAACATAAATCGGAGCGAAGCTCCTCTGGCTTAAGCCGATTCATGAATTTGAACCCTTTTTCAGGTTATGAAGACCTAAATTCATAAATCGGCTAAAGCCAGAGGAGCTTCGCTCCGATTTAAGCGTTTTTAAAAATACACAATTTTCAAATTTTTCAAAATCTCAAATTTGTGATTATGACATTTTTCATTGCTTAAATCATGACCGTTCCAGGACACCGAAAAAATCAGAAAAGTTAAGAATCTCAAATTTGTGAATTACAATTTTTACCTTGAAAATCATGACCGTTCTAGGACACTAAAAATTATAAAAGTTAAGAATCTCAAAGTTGTGATTATGTCATTTTTCACCCCCCGCTTAAATCATGACCGTTCAAGGTCATCTAAAACCGGACACCGAAAACCCGGACACCGAAAAAATCATAAAAGTTGAGAATTTCAAATTCATGAGTTTAGACGTTTTTCAGGTTTTTAAAATATATCATGTGACTAGCGAACCGAAGGTTCAGGGCTTCGCCGTTAAAAATATTTCTTTAAAAAATGGAAGAAACAAAAATGGAAGGAACTTCAGAAATGGAAGGAACAAAAATGGAAGAAACCTCAAGAATATATCCTTCGTTATCTCAATTAAAAATAAGTGAAATGGTTCTCAATTATTATTAAGATTAGAGCACTATGATAAATTAAGAAGACGCAATTATTACTTAGTCATTCTTCGTTATTGTATGCTCAACATTATTTAAAGTACTAATTGTGTGAACTAGAAGATCATTGTAACTCATAAACTCAAAATTATTCAATGAACCCGTACACTGGCTGATAATTGAAGAGAGACAGAGATTGAAGAGAGAGAGATTGAAGAGAGAGAAACGTCTAGCAGCTTTCCCCTAAAATTATCATGCTATATCTTGTCATTTCAATTTACCCATCGGTAAACTTTTGACATTTCAACTTACGCGTGCGTAAAGTTTTGACATTTCAATTTACCCCTACGTAAATTATTTTCAGAATCTGTTTTCAAAATCTATTTTCAAAATCCATTTGCAAAGTCTATTTTCAAATTCAGTTTTAGAAATCGATTTGCAAAATTCATTTAGCGTTTGCCAAACACATACGGGTAGTAAAGTACTTCCCATTGTGAAGACATGAATAGATTAAGCACATAAGAGTGCATTGACAATAAAAGCAAATGACAATAAAATTCTTCTTCTGAATTTAGAACGCATGGACGGCGACATGCGGGATAGTTGTTATGACAATTTTAAACAATCATTTTAACGATGAAACATATTTTACAAATGAAGTTCATGAAGAAAATTGAAATATATAAAACAATATAGATTAGAATCGGCTAAAGCCAGAGGAGCTTCGCTCCGATAATTATAATATAATCATTTCAAAATTGAATAAGTAGTAAGGAAAGACATCATTAGAGAACAGTTTTAAATCAATACCCCCTCCCCACCCCTGTCTTCTAGGGGCTCCCTTAAGAAATTTTTTTATTATAAAATGAGCAACATAAATGAGTTTTTGAAATTATATGGAACACAGACAACAACGAATTTCGACCTAAAGAAAATCGCAAATGAATTAGGAATAAAGAATTTTCATGTTCTAATGAGAAACGAATTACAATTCCTAAAAAATAGGCCAACAGGAACCTTCAGTTCCCGGAACAAAGTTCCATCAATAACTGTAAATTTCATAACGAATCTTCACACTTCAGACCAAAACGGCGTACATTGGTCAGCAGGTATCTTTAGTAAAAACGGAGATAATTATTATTTTGACTCATACGGGCTTCCACCTACAAATGAAGTAAAAGAATTACTTGGAACGGGAACATACAATACATTTCAAATTCAAAAACCAGGCACTACCTATTGTGGGCAATTATGTTTATACGTTTTGTACAAATTACAAAAAGGAGTACCATTTCTAGATATTATGTTAGAGTTAAACAATCTATAACTCAAGCGAAGCTAGCTAAAGCGCCACCTAAAGGTTAAAGCTCTGTTTTCTGTAATTCATTTTGATAAAAACGGCCTCTGATATCCTCATTATCTAAATCTTTAATTTCATAAGTAATCGGATAACTTTGATTTATTTTGCAAACTTCAAATATTTCTTTAGTCCAATAGCCAACAAAGCCTTTTTCAAATTTGTTCTTATATTTAAATATTCTAACTCTATCTCCAATTTTAAATTTCGGCTTAAGTTTCTGCAAATTCGGATTACTCTCATTCGAATAATTATTCTCGAATATTTTCTTTCGTATTAAATCAGGGTCGTCAGAAGCATTCTTTGGAGTTTCTTCAATACCAGAATGAACTTTATTATTGTACTCTTCTACAACTCCTGGTAATATCTTCAACCATTTCTGATTTCCTTGCTGAGTAAATTTCTTGAAAATTTTATTTTTTAACGTCCGATTGAATCTTCCTATCACTATAGCTTTTCCTGCGTTTTCAGTTGAATAAACAGTTTCAAATAGTGGCTGAACGTTTCGGTTATAAAATTCCGACCCTTTATCAACAAACAATTTTTTTGGCTTTCTATTACTTTCTTTAAAGATTTCTTCAAACGCATATTTAACTGATAGACCACTTTTGTTTTTTAAAGGCTTTACCCAAGCATATCGTGTATATAAATCTATAACGGTCAATGCGTATTTGTAGTCAGACTTTGTCTTAGAACCTTCGGTTCGGTCCCTTTCATTCGGCATATGAATAAGATCAGCACTCCAAATATCATCTTTATTAAATACTTTTACTTTCAATAAATATTTAGGCCTTCTGTATTCCTTGTGGATTTCGGACGCGTAGGTTCGAGCGTTGCTCTCAGAGTTATTAGTTCGTGCGTTGCTCCCAGAGTTATTAGTTCGAGCGTTGCTCTCAGGGTTATTAGTTTCATTTAAACCCTGACCGAATAATATTTTAGCTTGTAAAGCTTTCTTAACAAACATTCTTTCAATTTTTTCTCTAAATGTAGGATTCTGAATACTATCTAATTCTTGTATCATCTTCTTATCAGCTGCATGTCGAGAACTTAGATCATGATTTCGATAAGCTAAATCATGCCTGTAAGCTGCGGCATCTACTCTATTTATTGGTTCTTCACCTGGTTTCGGATTATTATTCTCATCTAGTCTTATATCTAATCGAGTTCCTGGACCGGTATATGAATGACCAGGAAGATGTTTTTCTTTCGAATATTTACTCCAAATAAAGCCAGGAAAGTTTTCTAATGTTTTTTGTATGTCACCACCGTAGGTAGTAGCCAAACTTTGTTTGTCGTCGTTACCTTCATAAATTTTACAATTTGAGTTTTTATTTTTGTTTAATAGATAGTTCAATAAATCTAAATTAGAAATTTTTAATTTAATTAAATTTTCGGAATTTTTAGAATTCATTTTAAAAGATAAAAAAAATTTAAAAGATAAAATAAAATGAATGTTTTACCGAAAGGAACCAAAGGTTCTGAGGTTATTACCTTATCATACTAGGACTTAGATATATTCCAGAACCATCTTTAGTTTCTTTAATTTCAATTAAATCATCAACATTGTGGAGAATATTTTTAAGAACTCGTTTTCCTTCATCAACTAATTTTAATTTACTAATAAAATTATCTACTACTCCTTTTCCTTCGGGCGAAGCCCTGGAAGACATCTCCGTTGTCCCATGAACCGTTGACCCATGAACCGATGTCCCTTCACCCCTAGCAACTTTCTCTAACTCTCTATTATGTCGTTTTTGTTCTTCTAATGCTGCCTTCTCTGATTTATTTTTATTTACTGCTTGGACAATACCAGCTGTCCCACCTGCAACACTTCCTGCTGCTGCTATGCCACCTATTATTAGGGGAATTAATGGGAGAATCCCGCCATTCTTTTCTTCTTGTAATTGAATATTCTCTATCATTGGTTTACTTATGTAATACTTTTTTTTATTAATTGTAATAGTTTTAGGGGTATTTTTGTCAACAATATTACGTAATTTTAATTCAACAGTTTTATTATTAATATTACTTTTCGCTTGCGACATTTTTAATAAAAAAATTTTAAGTTACGAAAATTTTAAGTTACAAAAATTTTAAGTTAAGAATTTTTAATCTATTCTAGTTATGAAAAAATTTTAAGTTACTAAAAAATTTTAAGTTACCAAAAAATTTTAATCTATTCTAGTTATGAAAAATTTTAAGTTAAGAATTTTTAATCTATTCTAGTTATGAAAAAATTTTAATTAACTTATCCTAACCATCTTTCCATTAAGAATTTCAATAGAATATTTTGCATCTTCTAGCAATAAACCATAAGCCATCAATGAAGTTGTGGAATCTTTCTTTTCAATATTAATTGTTACATCACAACCATTTTTAATAATATCTTCAGATTGTGCACTTAAATCGAAACAGAAAATTGGATATAAATGTCTCCAATCTCCAGGAGTTAATTGTGGTTCAACTCCAAATTCTGTGCAAAGATTTCGATAAGCATCATATCCTTCCATAAATTGATTATTGGTATCATCGAATCTTAATGGATCAATTGGATAACGGGTTTGATTTAATGAAACTTGTAAACTTCGAATTGTATTAATATGGAAGAGATTATTGTTCTTATCAAAACTTGGAGAATTATTTCTTTGAAATGTTAGTAATAAATATCTTGGAGTATTCGCAGTTCTAGTAAAATGCCAGTTAAATCTTTGTTCGGAAAAAGTTACTGAACTAGCAGTACGCTTTAGAAAATTTACTGGAATTGGTTTGTTAGTATTTAATCTTTTTGCAATAGCTGTTTCAACCTCTAAACTAGGAGTAATATGCTTAATCCACCATTCAAGTCTATCAATTTTTAAATATGCTTTTTTCCCAGTCTTACCAAAAAAGATTAATTCATTATTTGCTGTACGATGAATTATTAATTTAAATTTTAATTGATATGATATTTTATCATAATCTAAATATCCGAATAATGGAGACAATGACCAATTTACTGTCTGTTTACTTTTCTTGTTAAATTCACGTCTTTCTTTATATGCATCATTATTTGTTTTATTTAAATGTTTTGCAATATTTTCTACATCTTTCGCAATTCCTGCTGCATCTGTTCAAGCGTGAGTTAAATCATCAACAATTATACCATCATTAGTATCAGGAAACCAACCTTCGATTTCATACTTTTTATTATTTTCACCAATTGTTATAAATCTAAGCATTGTATCAATTACACCTGGGGAATCACTTATTGTTTCTATATTTTGAGTTGCAACATCTAAACGCATTTGTGTAAATAAACTTGGGAAAAAATTATTCTCTAGTGTAATATTATCGGTATCTGGTAATGGTGTTGTAAAATTATCATCACTATATAAAGAATATTCACAGTGTAAAAATGAATCAGGTAAATATAAATAACTCTGCTGATTATCAACTTCAAAGATTAAATCTCCTCCAGTGTTTACTCTACTGGAAGATCCGGGATTCATAGCAATTCTTATATAGTCATTCTTTTTTTGATTGTAACTGGTGAACGGGGGATCATCTAATTTAAATTTATTTTCGATAAGCGAAGACATTTTTATAAGAAATAATTTGACTTTTTGTTTTTCACACAGATAGAAAAAAAATTTTTATTAAATATAATTTTAGAATTTTACTAAATATAATTTTAGAATTTTGCTAGACCAGCTCCGCTACAGCTTTGCTGGTTAGACCGAAGGTTGCTGCTCACGCCATTACCTCTTATTTCTTCAATTGTTTTTTCATTATTTTTATTTTCATTATGTTTACTATCAGACGGAGCTCCGCTCCTCAAGGTTTCCCCAACAGCTATGTTAGCAATTTTGTTTTTTGTTTCATCTGAAAGTTTTTTTAATTTTTTTAGTTCTTCAGAATCATTCTTGAGTTTACGAATAGCTTCTAGTTGTTTTAATTCGTTTTGTGATTTAACAGCATTTGATATTGCACTAGCTGTACTACCTATAGCAGCTGCTCCTTTTGCAGCAGATGTAATCAAATCTTTATTATTTTTAATTAAGTTAACGATACTACCAATACCAGAAAAGATGCCATCCCCTTCTTTTTGAACGGCACCTGCGGTGCCTAGGAACTTTTCTGTTCCGACTGTTTCTCTATTATCATAATGATAAACAGGATTCATACGTGGTTCATGAGCAATTTTTTGATTTGAAGCAAAATGTTTAAGATTGTGTTTATAAATTATAGGCATTTTTTAGTAATAAATTTGACTTTTGGGAAAAATATAAATACGGGCGAAGCGCGAAGCCCTGGAAGACATCTCCGTTGACCCATGAACCGATGTCCATTATAAAAAAATGTTTATTTTTTGTTCTTAACTTTTACAGATTGCGTTTTTGGTTTAACTTTATCAGGAACCAAACCTGCATCAATCATTCTTTTTATTCTATGATTTTCTTTCATAATATTTCTTTCTTTTATTAACTCTTCTAATTGTTTAATTCTTTTAAAATTATTAGCTCTAATTTTATCCATTTTTAAAATTATATACTTTTATATTTTTAAATTTTTTTTAAAAATTATATTTTTAAATTTTTTTTAAAATTATATTTATACTTTTATATTTTTAAAATTATATTTATATTTTTTATGATTCTTATTTTTTGTAGGTAAAAAATATTTAAGTTAATATTTACAATACTCGTTTAAGATTTACGTTTGTGAATGGACAACAACTTCGAGATAACTTTATTAATTGACTGTTGCACTTTATCTATTGCGTCAAGCAGCGTGTGATGTACTTTAATTTCTTTTCTATTAACTTGCATTTTCTGCTGATTAATCTTCAATGCCGTTTTAAGAGCATTTAACTGAATTTTAAGAACATCTAATTGTCTTTTAACAGCATCTAACTGTTCTTTATTTTCTTTAGAGTTTTCTTGTAAATTTTTCTTTAATTCATTTTCTAAATTGATTTTAAGAGTTTTCATTTTATCAACTTTTTCATTAAGTGAGTTTACTTCATTTATTATTCTATTCATCTTTTTCATTTGTTGAGTAATTTTAGAACTCAATTCATCAACACTTTTTTGGAATGTAGTTTGCAACTGCTTTAAATTTTTTTTAATTCTTTCAGGTAGTTTTTCTATTTCATCTTCTAATTGTTCTTTCAATAGTTGTATCTGATGTTTATTTTTAATGACTGCAGACTTTAAATTTAAAGAAAGTAATATTAAAATTTTTGATTGTTCTGAAATCTTTTTAAAAAGTTTTGCTATATCTGCTTCTAGCTCTCTATCCTTTTTATCAAGTTTTGATAATTTTTCGTTTAATGATTTGTCATTAAGTTTAAGCAACTTTAATTCGTTCATCAGTGGAACCATAACATCGTTTATATATTTTTCCTTTAAGTCATTGATTTGTGTATCAACATATTGTTTATTTGTTAACTCTGTATTTTGTTGCGGAAGAATAGAAAGATGCAATGGACCAGATAAAACGTCTCCAGTTTTCATGATATAATTTTCTATCTCTATTTCTAATTCACGATTATTCGGGATATATGCACCTCCACCAACATTTGGTAACATCATTTTTAAACAATAAAAATAAAATTTTTTCTGATTATAAAAAATACATAAATTATAAAAATACATAAATATACATAAAAAAAAGAAAAAAAAGATAAATTAAAAGATCAGTTATGTCGTAATTGTAATAAATATTTTACAAATCAAGGAATTACTAATCATTATAATTCTTGTATAAGTTCTACAAGACAATGTACAAGTTGTCAAATTACTAAACCTAAGACAGAGTTTTATGATAGTAAATATCAGTGTAAGGATTGTTTAAAGGAAAAAGTAAAATGTAGAGGTTGTCAAAAAATTATATTAAAGAAAAATTTTCAGCGACATGTAACACTATGTCCAAAACTTAATCAACATAATAATCAACATAATAATAATTTATGTCAAAATAATAATTTATGTTAAAATAATAATTTATATTAGTATTTCAACTAAAATAGTTGTATTTCAACTAAAATAGTTGTATTTCAACTAAAATAGTTGTATTTCAACTAAAATAGTTGTATTTCAACTAAAATAGTTGTATTTCAACTAAAATATTATTTTTTATAAAGAATAAAATATTATTTTATTAAAATATTCTTAAGCATTCCGGAAGAGAGGAGAGGTATAAAAACACTTCTTTTGAGTATAGGAACAAAAAGTCCGACACATTCCGGAGGTTCTACAGAGGTTAAAAACACTCATAAGAGTGTAAGAATACTAGTCCGGAATCAACAAATAATAACTCCTAAATTTTTTATTTAAAAAATAATAAATGAATAAAAGCGAAAATTTGGAAGATTTATATTCACCGGTTATAATTAAAAGTGATAAAAGTAATAAAAGTAATAAAAGTAATCTAAGTCGTCATAAATCTCTTAATGCAATAAACGAAATAATAAATAATTATATGAATAACACTGAGTTTCAAGATACACTAACCCCTCAAGATCCGAATCTCAAAGATATTAATAATATTGTAGATAATCCTATATATAATACTAAATATAATAATAATATAGATAAAAATATATATAATAATATAGATAAAAATATATATAATAATATAGATAAAAAATATTTAGAGCCACTACCCCCTAATTCATCTCTTAATAAAAAAATACCACAATCAGATCTTACACGTCTTTGGAATTTTTTAAAATTTCATTGTATAAAAATATTGTTAGCATGTATTTTAATATTTTTTATTTATCATCTTGTTATATGTATTGGAAATCAATGGGGTTACTTTCTAACAGAGGAACAAAAGAGAATAATTTTTTATAACCAAGAAAAAAAAACTTTTAAAGGATGGAAGACTGAGGAGGATAAGATTAAGGATAAAACTAATAATAAAAATATTAAACAAGGTAAAATGCATCAAGAAAATTTACATTTCATTGTTTACGGTAAAACTGGAAGTGGTAAGACTACGTTTATTAAAAAATATATAAACCAATATTATAAGGACGAAACAAAAGTACATATTTTTTGTATGCATACTTCTGAATGGCCAACTTTTACAAACGTCTATAATGATAAACAATTAGATGAGTTACAAGATATGGAAAGTTTTGCTGGTACACCTGAAAATAAATCTTTATTAATTTTAGATGATGTTGCAAGTTTATCAAAACAAAAAAATATGTCAGAAATATTTACAAAAGGAAGACATCAAAATATTCAAATAGTTGTATTAGCTCATAAAGCTTGTGATGTAGATAATAAGATTAGAGAAAACATTCAAACATTTTTTACAACTACACAAAATAATGCAGCATTCTTTAATGATATTAATAAAAATTATAAAATGAATATGCCTTTATCATATTATACACAACATAAATATGGAATAATACGTGTTGACACCATAAGAGGACATATGCAAGTATATGATAAAGATTTAAATATATTAGTAGATACCGAACATGAAATCTATAATAACTCTCAAGATTTTGATATTAGAATGTATGCAAATGCAAAACATTTATCAAATCAAGTTATAGAACAAATAATTATCTTTTTAGAGTCTGAAGCAAAAGTACCACTAAAAATTATTCCTGATACATTTTATTTTTATTTTGATCATTATTTAAATGCAAAATTTGGTATACCAATACCTAACAGATTACAAGATAATGAAACATTAAACTATTTAAAAATTGCAATAAATGATGTTAGAAACGGTTTAAGAAAAGCAACCCCAATAATATCTGATGTTAAATCTACATTTTCTGATGCTAAATCCACATTTGATGAAGCCAAAAAAACATATAATGATATAAAACCATTAATAAATGGTGTAAGTGAAATACTTAATAATTAAACAAATTTATCATAATTAAACAAATTTATCATAATCAAACCGAAGGTACTAGGGCTTCGCACGATTTTGCAGATATATTAGTATTTTTTTTCTCTAAAAATTAAAACAAAAATTCTTTTAAAAAAAACTAAAACACAAATTTTTTCTTTAAAAAATAAAAAATGGAAAAATTTTATTGCAACTTATGTAAAAAAAAGTTACAAACAAAAAGAAGTTATCAATCTCATCTACAAAGTAAAATGCATTTACAAAATGTAGAACGAGTTGATGAAGGAAATATATTAAAATTAAATAGTTATAAAAACTATATAGAAACATTGCCTACTGATATAAAAGTTAAAAAAATATTTTATGATTATTCACATTCGGAATATAAAAAAGTTTTTAATAGTGAAGATGAAGCCGTAACAGATATAAAATATTTATTTAGCGATACTGATGAATTTAACGAAATAGATGAATTTAACGAAATAGATGAATTTGATGAAGCTGAACGAACCGATGAAGCCTTAGCAAATATAAAATATTTATTTAATCAGTCTTTTGAACATAATGAAACCGATAAAACTTTTTCTGATATTCTAACCAACTTTTATAATATATTTAAGAAATCTTTCAAATGTTATATGAATGTAGAAGTACTTTATACAAAAAATGGACCTGATGGAATTCCTGAAGAAATAATACAAGGACATTTTACAAAGTCACAAGAAATTCATAATGTAAATGATATACAACCCATATTTGAATCGATGATACTTAAATTAGAAAATTGTATAATTGAAGCCCAGTTACGTGAATCTGGTTGGAGATTTGTTAAAATAATATCTAAGAAAATAGTAATTGATAAATATAAAAATAATACTGGTGGTAGTTATGTTCCTTTACCTTTCAGTTCACCTCAATTAATCAACATAAAAAATGAAGATGATTATTGTTTTCTGTGGAGTATTATAGCACATTTACATCCTGCAAAATATCATAAAGAAAGACTAAGTCATTACAATAAAGAAGAATACATAAGTGAATTTGATCTTTCTGATGGCTTAGATGAATTTCCATATGATTATAATAGGTTAATAAAGTTTCACAAAAAGAATAAAAATTTAATAGAAGTAAATGTTTTTGAATTAAATGTGAATTATGTTTCTATTGGTAAAATTACTCCACTTTACTCAGATTCAAAAAAATTTTATTTGAATAATAAAAATTTATGTCAATCAGAAATAGTATATAATGATAGAGGAAATTACATGCATCATAATATTTTTTACCAAGGAAATATAATATGTACTGAAAAATTTGAACTTGTTAAAACACTATCACCAATAATGATTAATCATAATAATTATAAAGGACGTACTGATGATTATAATTACAAATATTCATCTTTATCTTCAGAATATCAACAAAAATTAGAAAATTTAAATAAAAGTTTACAAAAATGTAAAATAGATTATCAACAACAAACAAAAATGTTACTACAAGAATATCACCATAAATATCAAAATAAGATAGAAACAATTCAAAAATTAAATGAAGAAAATAATAAAGAATCGGCTAAAGCAGAGGAGCTTCGCTCCGATTAAATAATGAAGAAAATAATGAAGAAAATGAAACCAATCAAAAAATAAATGAATGTTTAAAAAAATGTCTACAACAATATAAAGAACAATATGATAAAGAATATATTTATCAACTACAAATATTAAATCAAAATTATTATCAAAATACATTTAATATTACAAAAGAAATTAGTGAAACACATGAAATATATAAAGATGAATTTGAAAAACTAGAACAGTCAAAACAACCAGCACAAGCGAATATATTATATTATCAGGGTCATTTTATATTGTGTAAAGATGTTTCTATATTTACAAAAACTTCAGATAATAAAAATTTTCCTTGTCTTCAATGTATGACAAGTTTTAGAACTTTAGAAGAAATGAATAGACATTTGGAGAATTGTCAACAAAACGAAGCAGTTCAAAATACTTTTCCTAAAGATGATTATTTAGAATATAATAAATGGTATTTTAAAAATAAAGTACCCTTTACTATTTATTGTGATTTTGAAGCATATAATGTTAATATGACACAAAATCGAACGGAAAGTTCCAGGGCTTCACCCGATTCTGAAAATTATAATTCTGAAAGAAGTGCGCCTGAAAGAAGTGCGCCTGAAAGAAGTGCGCCTGAAAGAAGTGCGCCTGAAAGAAGTGTACCTGGAAAAAGTTCAACTGAACAAAGTAAAGAAAAATATTTATTTGAACAAAAACCATTATGTTGGGGAATGTACATTCATTCAAATTATCCTGAATTATTTAAATCAGAATATTATCAATACTATGGTGAAGACAGTTCAGAAATGTTTACAAAGAAAGTAGAAGAATTACAAGGACGTTTTTCACAATTGCTTGAAACAAATAAACCAATGATACCATTAACGGATGAAGAAAGAAAAGAATTTGATGATGAAATAAATTGTTATTACTGTGGAAAAGGTTTTACAAATAAATATAAAACTGGCAGAGGTAGATATATTGATAAAGTAAAAGATCATGATCATCTAAATGGATTATATAGAGGTGCAGCACATAATTCTTGTAATCTTAATGCTAACAAATTTAAATATAACTTTGTTCCTTTATATTTCTACAATGGTTCTAAATATGATTTCCATCTAGTAATGAAAGATTTATTTTCATCTGAAAAATTACAACAACAAAAAATAAATGTACTATGTAAACAAGAAGAAGAATATTTTTCAATGCAATTAGGTTGTATTAGAATTTTAGATGCATTTAGATTTTTTACTCCTTATTCATTAGATGTTATGGGAAAAACTTTGAAACCTGAACAATGTAAAATATTAAATAAATATAATTTAAAACCTTTAAAAGGAATATTTCCGTATGAGTATATAGCCTGCGGCTCACAGTCGAAGACTGATATAACTGGAGATAAAACCTGCGGTTCACAGTCGAAGACTGATTTTAATTCTGTGAATAAAATTATGGAAGAAGAACAACTTCCTCCAATAAATAAATTTAAATCAACATTAAAACAATCACAATTATCTGACGAAGACTATGCAGAAGCTGAAAAGAATTGGAGAGAGTTAAATTGTAAAACAATGTATGATTATACAATGAAATATCTACAGATAGATGTATTAATACTAGCTGATCTTTTTGAAAACTTTCGTGATATGTGTTTAGAATATTACGGAATAGATCCATGTTATTGTTATTCTACACCAGGTTTAACATGGTTAGCAGGATTAAAACATACTGGTGTTCAAGCCGATGGCTCTAGGACAAAGTCCGTTAAACTTAAACATTATAAAGAAAATACATATGATAAATTATTATTTTTTGAATCTGGAATTAGAGGTGGAGTTTCATCAGTTTTAGGTAATAGATATGTTAAATGTTATAATAAGAAAGTAAATCCACATACATATGGAATAATGAAACCTTTATCTCCAGAAGAAAAAGAAAATATATTAGAAATTTTTCGAACGAAACGAGAAGGAGTAGAACGTGAAAAAGCAATTGATGAATTCATGAGAGAAAACTATTTGTTATATTATGATTTTAATAGCTTATATTCTTCTTGCATGATACAAGAATTACCAACAGGTGAAATGACATGGTGTAATAATCTTGTTTATCAAAGAACATATGATGGTGAAAATAATTTTGGTTATGTATATGAAGTTGATTTA
This sequence comes from Prostheceraeus crozeri, assembly GCA_907163375.1. Taxonomy (NCBI): domain Eukaryota; kingdom Metazoa; phylum Platyhelminthes; order Polycladida; family Euryleptidae; genus Prostheceraeus; species Prostheceraeus crozeri. The sequence goes on along the minus strand of CAJQUW010002177.1, from coordinate 76,431 downwards.
GTATATCCTGATTATATAAAAGACGCAACAAAATATTATCCTTTCTGTCCAGAAAACAAAATTCCCAATATAGAAGATTTTTCAGATTATCAAAAATCTATAATTCCGAAAAAATACAGACCAACAAAAAAACTTATGTTAACACAAGGTAATAAAGGAAAGTATGTTGTTGAAGGAAGAATGCTAGATTGGTATTTAGATCATGGCATGATTCTCACCAAAATACATCGAAAACTAGAGTATAGAAAATCTAAATGGTTAAAAAATTATATAGAGTTCAATATTGAAAAACGCAAAATATCTAAAAGAAATAAAGATGATTTTGGAAACGTTTTCTTCAAATTAATGAATAATGCATTTTATGGTAAGACTTTAGAAAATGTACGTAATAGACAAAATATTGAAATAGTTTATGATAGAGATAGATTTCAAAATTTAACAAGGAAACCTACATATAAAAGAACTACTAGATTCAGTGATGAACTTTGTGCTGTTCATCTAAGAAGAAGCATTGTAAAACATGATAAGTTTAATTTCATTGGTTTCACTATATTAGAATTAGCTAAACTATTTATGTATAGTTTTATATATGATTATTTAGCACCTGCTTATGGTAAAAACTATAAATTACACTTTACAGATACCGATTCTATTTTCTTAGAATTAACAGTACCATATGGTTCTTCACTAGATAAAGAAATTAATAAAATAAAAGATATTATTCATCCTTCTGATTTATGTAAAGTAAAAGATGAATTAGAAGGAAATGAAGATTTCATAACAGAAGCTATATTTTTAAAATCTAAATGTTACTGTTATGATACAACTAATAATATTAGGACATCGGAGATGTCTTCCAGGGCTTCGCCCGTTAAAACACATAAAACATTAAAAGGAATTTCAAAGGCATCAGTGGCTAATCAAATAACATTTCAAGATTATAAAAATGCATTATTTAATAATGAAATAAAAACAGCATATAATTATAGACTTAATTCAAAAAAACATAAAATGTATTTAAAAGAAGAACATAAATTAGCATTAGATCCATTTGATGATAAAAGAAAAATTTTACCTGATGGAATAACTACTTTACCTTTTTAATTTTCTAATTTCTATTTTCTAAATATAACAATATAAAAATATAAAAATATAAAATATTATAAAATATTATAAAATAATATAATAATATAAAATTATCATATAAAAATGGATAAAGTTAGAGCTGATAATTTTAAAAGAATAAAACAATTAGAAGAGTTAATAAAACAAAGAAATATTATGAAAGAAAATCATCTTCAACATAGAATGACAAAAGCTGGTATTCAATCTGATATGTTTGATAAATTAAAAATAACTGAAGAAGTAAAAACTGATTATGAAAAAACTGTCGAACCATTTAAAACTCTTGAAAAGGAACTTAATGAAAAACGTGTTGATATAGCGGATCCTGTACTTAAAACACTATTAGATGACTATGGTTTATTAGAGGCAAACATAGATAAAAAATTACCAAAATCTATGTTATTCGAACATTCTACTTTCTTTTTAGATAAAAAATTATTTGCAAGATTTTATCTTGGTGGTAAAGAAATATTTCCACAACCTTTACGAGGATTAATTTTTACTCCAGATAAAAAACCTATTAGTTTAGATAGAAATTTTGTTGATCTTTTAAAAGGAGCAGATTTAAAAAATTATGCTGTAGAAGATCTAATAAAATATAAAACTATATTAGATAGAGTTGGCACAGTAAAAACTCTTAGACGTTATAAACAATTAGAAAATTTATTATCAACGGGAGTTAAAGTAGGAAAAGGTTTATCTGAAAAACAGAAAACAAAAAAACAGAAAACAGAAACAACCATATTTTTACCAGATGATCCACAAGAATTACTAAATAGATTAAATATTTTAATATCTGCAATAAAAGAAGGACATAATTCTAGTTTCAATGAAATTCATGCTATATTGAAAAGACTGTTAGAAAAGAAGATTCTAAATGAAGAGGATTATAAAAGTGTAGCTGAAATATGTTGTTTCTAATTTTTTATAAAAAAAAATTTCATAAAAAAATATTTATTTAATTTTTTAGTTTAAAAATGTGTTCAGCAGATTTAGACAAAATTAATAATCATTTAGAAAATTTGATAGAGATTTTGGGTTCATCAAAATTTAGTACGACGTTAAAAATTATAACAACTACTTCATCACACACTTGTAATTTAGAACCCATTCTACATTTAGAACAAAATAAAAATTATCAAATTGCATTGACTAGTTTCTCCACATTTAACACTATTCAAAACGTTATCAAAGATGTGAATGATCAATTTAGATATTCTACTGATAAAGGTAAAACATGGAAAATACTAACTTTTCTTCCTGGTTCTTACGAAGTTGAAACAATATCAAATGAAATTAAGAGACATTTAGGTATACCATTTAAAGATAAGAAACAATTACATTTTGCAGTTGAACCGGCAGTTAATAAATTTTCTCTTACTTTAGACGAAAATCATCAAGTTGATTTTAATCATGATAGATCATTGTCAGAGCTATTAGGATTTAATAAACAAACCTATAGTCAAGGTTATCATTTAGGTGAGAAGATTCCAAAAATAACTGAAATAAATTCAATTGTTGTACATTGTGACATTATTGAAGGAGGATATATAAATGGTAAATTATCAAATTTAATATTCAGTTTTCCAGCTTTTACTGTACTTATTGGTTATAGATTAAATGTATTTCCACAAACATTAATATATTTCCCTATTACAAGAAAAACTATTAACAACATTAACATTAGAATCACTGATGAAAAAGGACAAGAAATAAATTTTGGAGGTGAAGAGATTATGATAGATCTTTTGGTTCGGGAGGTATAAACTCCCGTTCGAGAGGTATAAACTTTTACGCTACAATAGAGAAGTTTAATTTTTTTTTATCATTTTCATTATTAATCTTATTAATCTTATTAATCTTTTTAACCTTATTATTAGGAACAAAAAATAAAAAAAACTTAAATTAAAATTTTATTTTTTTTATTTTTTTGTTTTAAAAAACACTAATTCAATAATGGATGAATTTATTACTTTAAAAATGAATGAAATGTCTTTAAGTAAAAAAAAACTTAAATTTAATCATCATCCAAATTTATCTAATAAAGTTTTGTCAGTTATTTGCGGAAGATCAGGTTGTGGAAAAACATATCTATTATTTAAAATTTTAACGACTCCAAATTTTTTGGATTATAACAATCTTATAATTTATACAACAACAGCAGAACAACCCATCTATCAATTTTTAAAATATGGATTTGAAAATAATCTTAAAAAAACAGCAATTGCTTCATTATTCAAAGAATATGAAAATTCTGAATATGAAGAAGAAATAAGTTCGTGGTGTGAAGAAGCAGCAGAAAATAGTCAGTTAGTCGAAACCAATAAAAATAACCATATAAAGATACAACTAATAGATGATAGTGGTAATATGCAAGATCCTAGTAAACTAGATAAAACAATGAAACATTGTGTAATTTTTGATGATTGTGTTAATGATAGAAATTAGTCAGTTCAGAGAAATTATTTCACAAGAGGTAGACATAATAACTGTAGTGTATTTTATTTAACACAAAGTATGTATTCATTAGACGGAAGTGTTATTAGAAAGAATGCAAATATATTTATACTATTTGAAATAAATGCAAGAAACTTAAGTGATTTGCTAAGAGATTTATGTATAAGAGATAAAGATGAATTTAAACAATCGTGTAATAATGCTTGGGCAAAAGATTATGGATTCATTACAATTAATATTGATAAAAAAATTCATGATAGAGTTATCGAAGATTTGTTTACTGAGTAATAAAAAATATACAACATAGTGGTATAATATTTTTTTGTTATTATCAGCTTTAATTTTATCTATTTTTTAAAATATAATATTTGAATTTTGTGGTAACATTGGAATACAGCAAAAACATTTTACTGAACAAATTATTTTTTTATTGCTTTGTTGTTTGTAATCTTTTCGTTTAAAGTTTTCTCGTTTAAAGTTTTCTCGTTTAAAGTTTTCTCGTATTAAGTTTTGTTTAATAAAGTTTTGTCTAATAAAGTTTTTAGCTCTTCTAAAAAAATTTTGTCATTTTCTTCATTAGAAATTTTATCATCAATAAAAGTTTTACCATCACTAGAAATTTTACCATCCTTTTTATTTTTATCATTAACTTTTTCTGTCTGTGATTGAAATGATATTTGATTTACTTCATTAGCTATTTGATCAAATTTTTCAATCTCATCTAACGTAATAACATTATCATCACATACTCTTTGAAAGTAGTAATGTAGTTTATCATAGACTTCTTTAATATGTAAATGCTTAGTTTTTAATGATTTTCGTTTCTTAGTTATTAAAGATTTATCTAACATTGTAGCAAGTGAAGTTGCAAAAACACCCGTACCTGTTAAAGCTGTAGCAACTACTGGAATTACTAAAACACCTGAAGATATAACAATTGTTAAAGCACCTAAACTTATTGTTAAGAATATGCCAATTCCTTGTGTTACATTCTTAACTTTAGTCCATCTCTTTCTTAATTTTTTATAATGCTCTAATCTTAATAATAATTGGGATTCCTTATCTTTCATATAACGTACTCTATCTTTGTGTTTTTCTATATTTAATTCACTTATTTTTAATTGAGATAACGAAGGATATATTCTTGAGGTTTCTTCCATTTCTGAAGTTCCTTCCATTTCTGAAGTTCCTTCCACTTTTGTTTCTTCCATTTTTAAAGAAATATTATTAGTCACATGATATATTTTAAAAACCTGAAAAACGTCTAAACTCATGAATTTGAAATTCTCAACTTTTATGATTTTCGGTGTCCGGTTTTAGATGACCTTGAACGGTCATGATTTAAGCGGGGGTGAAAATCGAACCGAAGGTTCTAGGGCTTCGCCCGATTGTAATTCTCAAATTTTGAGATTCTTAACTTTTATAATTTTTAGTGTCCTAGAACGGTCATGATTTTCAAGGTAAAAATTGTAATTCACAAATTTGAGATTCTTAACTTTTCTGATTTTTTCGGTGTCCTGGAACGGTCATGATTTTAAGGGTGAAAATCGAACCGAAGGTTCTAGGGCTTCGCCCGATTGCAATTCTCAAATTTGAGATTTTGAAAAATTTGAAAAACTGGGTATTTTTAAAAACGCTTAAATTTATGAATTTAGGTCTTCATAACCTGAAAAAGGGTTCAAATTCATGAATTTATGTTGTTTTTAAAAATACCATTTTTTGAAAAAATGGTACTTTTTGAATGAACTAAATTCATGAATTCAGGTCTTAAAAACCTGAAAAAGGGACTAAATTCATGAATTTATGTCGTTTTTAAAGATACCAATTTTTTTTATTTTTATGGGTGTCCTGTCCTGGAACAGTCTTTTGACCATTACTCGACGTAGCCTTTTTCAAATTTATTCTTATACTTAAATATTCTAACTCTATCACCAATTTTAAATTTCGGCTTAAGTTTCTGCAAATTCGGATTACTCTCATTCGAATAATTATTCTCGAATATTGTTTTTCTTATCAAATCAGGATCGTCAGAAGCATTCTTTGGAGTTTCTTCAATACCAGAATGAACATTATTATTGTACTCTTCTACAACTCCTGGTAATATCTTCAACCATTTCTGATTTCCTTGCTGAGTAAATTTTTTGAAAATTTTATTTTTTAATGATCTATTGAATCTTTCTATTACTACAGCCTTTCCAGCGTTTTCAGTTGAATACACAGTTTCAAATAGTGGCTGAACGTTTCGGTTATAAAATTCCGACCCTTCATCAACAAACAATTTTTTTGGATTTCTCTTACTTTCTTTAAAGATTTCTTCAAACGCATATTTAACTGATAGACCACTTTTATTTTTTAAAGGCTTTACCCAAGCGTATCGTGTATATAAATATATAACGGTCAATGCGTATTTGTAGTCCCTTTCATTCGGCATATGAATAAGATCAGCACTCCAAATATCATCTTTATTAAATACTTTTACTTTTAATAGATATTTCAGCTTTCTGTATTCCCTATGAATTTCAGAGACATAGGTTCGAGCGTTGCTCTCAGACAGCTTTGCTGTCGTTTCATCTATCCCCTGGCCGAATAATATTTTAGCTTGTAAAGCTTTCTTAACAAACATTCTTTCAATTTTTTCTCTAAATGTAGGATTTTGAATACTATCTAATTCTTGAATCATCTTCTTATCAGCTGCATGTCGAGAACTTAGATCATGATTTCGATAAGTTAAATCATGTCTATAAGCGGCGGCGTCTACTCTATTTATTGGCTACTCACCTTGTTTCGGTTTATTATTCTCATCTAGTCTTATATCTAATCGAGTTCCTGGACCGGTATATGAATGACCAGGAAGATGTTTTTCTTTCGAATATTTACTCCAAATAAATCCAGGAAAGTTTTCTAATGTTTTTTGTATGTCGTTACCTTCATAAATTTTACAATTTGAGGTTTTATGTACTTTTAATAGATAATTTAATAAATCTAAATTAGCAATTTTTAATTTAATTTAATTAAATTTTCGGAATCCATTTTAAAAGATAAAATATTTTTAAGGATAAAATAAAATAAATGTTTTACCGAAAGGAACCAAAGGTTCTGAGGTTATTACCTTATCATACTAGGACTTAGATATATTCCAGAACCATCTTTAGTTTCTTTAATTTCAATTAAATCATCAACATTGTGGAGAATATTTTTAAGAACTCGTTTTCCTTCATCAACTAATTTTAATTTACTAATAAAATTATCTACTACTCCTTCTCCCCTAGCAACTTTCTCTAACTCTCTATTATGACGTTTTTGTTCTTCTAATGCTGCCTTCTCTGATTTATTTTTATTTACTGCTTGGACAATACCAGCTGTCCCACCTGCAACACTTCCTGCAGCTGCTATGCCACCTATTATTAGTGGAATTAATGGGAGAATCCCGCCATTCTTTTCTTCTTGTAATTGAATATTCTCTATCATTGGTTTACTTATGTAATACTTTTTTTGTTAATCGTAATAGTTTTAGGGGTATTTTTGTCAACAATATTACGTAATTTTAATTCAACACTTTTATTATTATTACTTTTCGCTTGCGACATTTTTAATAAAAAAATTTTAAGTTACGAAAAATTTTAAGTTACAAAAAAAAATAATTAATTAATTAATCGACGAAGTCTTGGGCTTTAGCCTATCGGACCAAAGGTCCTCAGGTTATTAACCGATCCTTGCCATCTTTCCATTAAGAACTTCAATAGAATATTTTGCATCTTCTAGCAATAAACCATAAGCCATCAATGAAGTTGTGGAATCTTTCTTTTCAATATTAATTGTTACATCACAACCATTTTTAATAATATCTTCTGATTGTGCACTCAAATCGAAACAGAAAATTGGATATAAATGTCTCCAATCTCCAGGAGTTAATTGTGGTTCAACTCCAAATTCTATACAAAGATTTCGATAAGAATCATATCCTTCCATAAATTGATTATTGGTATCATCGAATCTTAATGGATCAGTTGGATACCGGGTTTGATTTAATGAAAGTTGTAAACCTCGAATTGTATTAATATGAAAAAGATTGTTGTTCTTATCAAAACTTGGAGAATTATTTCTTTGAAAAGTTAGTAATAAATATCTTGGAGTATTCGCAGTTCTAGTAAAATGCCAGTTAAATCTTTGTTCGGAAAAAGTTACTGAACTAGCAGTACGCTTTAGAAAATTTACTGGAATTGGTTTGTTAGTATTTAATCTTTTTGCAATAGCTGTTTCAACCTCTAAACTAGGAGTAATATGCTTAATCCACCATTCAAGTCTATCAATTTTTAAATATGCTTTTTTTCCAGTCTTACCAAAAAAGATTAATTCATTATTTGCTGTGCGATGAATTATTAATTCAAATTTTAATTGATATGATATTTTATCATAATCTAAATAACCGAATAATGGAGACAATGACCAATTTACTGTCTGTTTACTTTTCTTGTTAAATTCACGTCTTTCTTTATATGCACTATTGTTTGTTTTATTTAAATGTTTTGCAATATTTTCTACATCTTTCGCAATTCCTGCTGCATCTGTTCCAGCGTGAGTTAAATCATCTATAATTATACCATCATTAGTATCAGGAAACCAACCTTCGATTTCATACTTTTTATTATTTTCACCAATTGTTACAAATCTAAGCATTGTATCAATTACACCTGGAGAATCACTTATTGTTTCTATATTTTGAGTTGCAACATCTAAACGCATTTGTGTAAATAATCTTGGAAAGAAATTATTCTCTAGTGCAATATTATCGGTATCTGGTAATGGTGTTGTAAAATTGGCATCACTATATAAAGAATATTCACAGTGTAAAAACGAATCAGGTAGATATAAATAACTCTGCTGATTATCAACTTCAAAAATTAAATCTCCTCCAGTATTTACTCTACTGGAAGATCCGGGATTCATAGCAATTCTTATATAGTCATTCTTTTTTTGATTATAACTGACGACCGGAGGATCGTCTAATCTAAATTTTCTTTCAAACGAGGAAGACATTTTTGTAAAAAATAATTTGACTTTTTGTTTTTCTCACACACAGAAAAAATTTTACTAAATATAATTTTAGAATTTTGCTAGAGCAGCTCCGCTACAGCTTTGCTGGTTAGACCGAAGGTTGCTGTTAACACCATTACCTCTTATTTCTTCAATTGTTTTTTCATTATGTTTACTATCAGACGGAGCTCCGCTCCTCAAGGTTTCACCCCCACAGCTATGTTAGCAATTTTGTTTTTCGTTTCCTCTGAAAGTTTTTTTAAATTTTTTAGTTCTTCAGAATCATTTTTAAGTTTACGAATAGTTTCTAGTTGTTTTAATTCGTTTTGAAACTTAACAGCATTTGATATGGCACTAGCTGTACTACCTATAGCAGCTGCTCCTTTGGCAGCAGATGTAATCAAATCTTTATTATTTTTAATTAAGTTAACGATACTTCCAATACCAGAAAATATACTATCCCCTTCTTTTTGCATTGTTTCTACACTGTTATAATGGTAAACAGATTTCATAGATGGTTCATGAGAAATTTTTTTATTTGAAGCAAAATGTTTAAGATTGTGTTTATAAATTATAGACATTTTTAGGAATAAATTTGACTTTTGGAAAAAATATTTATGTTAAGATTTACGTGTGTGAATGTCCAACAACTTCGTGATAACTTTATTAATTTTCCGTTGCACTTTATCTATTGCGTCAAGCAGCGTGTGATGTACTTTAATTTCTTTTCTATTAACTTGCATTTTCTCCTGATTCATCTTCAACGCCGTTTTAAGAGCGTTTAACTTAATTTTAAGAACATCTAATTGTCTTTTAACAGCATCTAACTGTTCTTTATTTTCTTTAGAGTTTTCTAATAATTTTTTCTTTAATTCATTTTCTAAATTGATTTTAAGAGCTTTTATTTTAACAACTTTTTGATTAAGCGAGTTTACTTCATTTATTATTCTATTCATCTTTTTTCATTTGTTGAGTAATTTTAGAACTTAATTCATCAACACTTTTCTGGAATGTAGTTTGTAACTGCTTTAAATTTTTTTTAATTCTTTCAGGTAGTTTTTCTATTTCATCTTCTAATTGATGAATAGGATGGCCGCGAACAGAAGACTACGTTTCATATCGGAGTAGGTAAAAACAAGTTCTGTCTTCTTCTAAAATTTTATGGCTAAGAGATGACGTTAAAAGCTATTTACAGGCCCGACGTTTCACGCCTTCGCGCTTCCTCAGGGGCAACACAAGCTAAAACCACAAGTAAGACCGACAGCGTAAGGAGAGCGTGATGACAAAGCTCTGCAACCTTATATAGTGGTGTGTGGGATGTGAGAATCAGACTAAAAATCAATCAGTTCATGTTTGCGGTTAATGTTGGGCTTCATGCTCTTGATACAACGAGCTTCACTCAAACGAGTGTCGACAGGATTCTTACATTTGTCCAAGATATCTAAAGTGAAGTTGTCAATAGACACAATATGCTTGCATTGAGATCTGTGGTCTGCCAGTGCACTGCTGGTCTTATTGTTAAAAGAACGCGCGTGTTCCATGAAACGTAATTTAAAAGGACGACTAGACTGCCCTATATAAAAATTGGCACAAAATTTACAGGTAAATTTGTAAACAAAGAATTTGTCTTTGCAAGTATATTTGCTAGGTAACCAATCACAGACCGTGCAATTCTCATGTTTATTATGTTTAGGCTTGTTTTGAAGGCTACTATGAAGATTAGAGTTTGGAATGTCCACTAGGTTGACAGGTAAGTTGTATTTCTTAATAAGGGTGCGTATTTTACAGCTAGTTTTATCATTTATGTATTTCATTTTAAGAATATTTGGGTTGCGTTTTTTAGGGACAGACTTATTTTTGCTATTTCTAAAAGTGCGATAGGTTTTGTAACCATTTTGACGAAACTTTTTGTCTAGTTTATTTTTGGAGTTTTCAAACGCGGCTTCTGAGCTGCATCGTTTTTGGACGTACTCTACAGTATTTTTTAGATAGTTGCTTTTTACGTGACTTGGTACGTAGCTATCCTTCCGTAAGGCAGTGCCGGAATGATAGGGTTTCTCAAACCAGTTGTAATGGATGTTTTCATTTTCTATAAAAATGCTTAAATCAAGGAAGTTTAAGACTCCGTTTTCAGGTACCTCCATGGTGAACTTAATTTCGCTACTTATGCTGTTAAAAGTTTTCAAAAGTTTAGAAAAGTCACTACCTTTGTCAAACGGTCCAATTATAATATCGTCTATGTAACGAGCGTAGAGGGCAGGGACTATACCATACCTATCTTTCAAGTCTTTTAAGGCAACCGTTTCCAATTTGTGCAAATAAATAATCGCGAACGGAGGGCCGAAATGAGATCCCATTGGGCATCCTTTTATTTGGAGATAATGTTTATTATTAAATTTGATTTCGTAGTTATAACAAATGAAACTTAACATCTTCGCAACCGAGTCACGATCCAGACCAAAACAATTTATATTATTCCAATTTTCATTAACAAATTCCATGACAGCCTCAATCCCATCAGCTATGGGTATACTGGGGTAAAGGTTTTTTACGTCTAAGGACATGAAAGTACTGTTACTTTTATAGTGTATTTGGTGCAACCTATCGATTAAGTCTACTGCATTTCCTATATACGACGGCACGAAACGTGTCAATTGAGTTAGAATTTTAGTCAGGAGCCAGTCAACTTTTTCTGTCGGAGTGTTTTTACAGGACGCTATGGGGCGGAGGGGAAACGACCCATCCACTTTATCCTTATGGTCCTTGATAGTAACATGAAACGGAGCAGCCTCCGTTCCCGTACTATAGAGACGTTCTATAGAGACGTGAAACGTCGGGCCTGTAAATAGCTTTTAACGTCATCTCTTAGCCATAAAATTTTAGAAGAAGACAGAACTTGTTTTTACCTACTCCGACATCTTCTAATTGTTCTTTCAATAATTTTATCTGATGTTTATTTTTAATTACAGCAGATTTTAAATTTAAAGAAAGTAATATTAAAATTTTTGATTGTTCTGAATTCTTTTTAAAAAGTTTTGCTATATCTGCTTCTAGCTAAATCTAATCTCTATCCTTTTTATCAAGTTTTAATAATTTTTCGTTTAATGATTTGTCATTAAGTTTTAGCAACTTCAATTCATTCATCAGTGGAACCATAACATCGTTTATATATTTTTCTTTTAAGTCATTGATTTGTGTATCAACATATTGTTTATTTGTTAACTCTGTATTTTGTTGCGGAAGAATAGAAAGATGCAATGGACCAGATAAAACGTCTTCAGTTTTCATGATATAATTTTCTATTTCTATTTCTAATTCACGATTATTCGGGATATATGCACCTCCACCAACATTTGGTAACATCATTTTTTAACAATAAAAAAATTTTTTTATATAATGGGAAAAAAATAAAATTTTTTCTAATAAAAATAAAAAAATAAAATTTTTTCTAATAAAAATAAAAAAATGGAAATGACTCAAATTTGTCAAGTTTGTAAGATGTTTTTTTTAAATCAAACGCTATTATATTCTCATATGAAAAACACACCATATGGTATGCATATGAATCAATTTCAACCTAATAATAGTATTCAACCTAATAATAATATTCAGCATAATAATAGTATTCAACCTAATAATAATATTCAATCGGAGCAACCATTAGAAAGATTAAAGCATTTATTTATTTCAGATCAAGTTCAAAATCTTTATACTGCTAGAAAAAATACACCTAGATAAATACACTTAGACAAAATAATAATAATTATTTAGCACAAAATAACAATAATTATTTAGCACAAAATAATAATAATTATTTAGCACAAAATAATTATGTTGATCAAAATCAATTTGTCGAATGTAATAACAAAAACAAATATGTTCCGGATGTAATAAAAATATAACGTCTAAAAATTTTGCACGTCATTTAAAATTATGCAAACAACCAGAAGAGGTTAAAAAAGATAAAAAAGATAAATTAAAAGATCAGTTATGTCGTAATTGTAATAAATATTTTACAATTCAAGGAATTACTAATCATTATAATTCTTGTATAAGTACTACAAGACAATGTACAAGTTGTCAAATTACTAAACCTAAGACAGAGTTTTATGATAGTAAATATCAGTGTAAGGATTGTTTAAAAGAAAAAGTTAAATGTAGAGGTTGTCAAAAAATTATATTAAAGAAAAATTTTCCGCGACATGTAACACTATGTCCGAAACTTAATCAAGATCTTAATCAACATAATAATAATTTATATCAAAATAATAATAATAATTTATATCAAAATAATAATAATAATCTATATTAGATAAAAAATTACTTTTTATTATTAAAATAGACTTATATATTAAAATAGTCTTATATGTATTAAAATAGTCTTATATATATTAAACTAGTTGTATTTCTACTAAAAAGTCTTATATATATTAAAATATTATTTTTTTTATAAAGAATAAAATATTATTTTATTAAAATTGTCTTATGCATTCCGGAGGAGAGGAGAGGTTCGGAACATACTTCTTTTGAGTATAGGAACAAAAATACATATACATTCCGGAGGTGCTAGAGAGGTTAAAAACACTCATAAGAGTGTAAGAATGCGAGTCCGGAATTAAAAAATAATAATTCCTAAATTTTTTATTTTAAAAATATTAAATGAATAAAAGCGAAAATTTGGAAGATTTATATTCACCGGTTATAATTAAAAGTAATAAAAGTGAAAAAAGTAATAAAAGTAATCTAAGTCGTCATAAATCTCTTAATCTATTAAATGAAATGATATATAATTATATAAATAACACTGAGTTTCAAGATACACTATCCCCTCAAGATCCGAATCTAAATAAAGACGAAGTAGAATATGTAAAAGATATTAATAATATTATAGATCATCCTAGATATAATACTATAGATAATAATATATATAATAAAAAATATTTAGAGACACTACCCCTTAATTCACCTCCCAATAAAAAAATAGCACAATCAGATCTTACACGTCTTTGGAATTTTTTAAAGTTTCATTGTATAAAAATATTATTTGCATGTATTTTAATATTTTTTATTTATCATCTTGTTATATGTATTGGAAATCACTTGGGTTACTTTCTAACAGAGGAACAAAAGAGGATAAATTTTTATAAACAAGAAATAAAAAATTCTAAAGGATGGAAAACTGATGAGGATAAGATTAAGGATAAAACTAATAATAAAAATATTAAACAAGGCAAAATGTATCAAGAAAATTTTTATTTCATTGTTTACGGTAAAACTGGAAGTGGTAAGACTACGTTTATTAAAAAATATATAAAGAAATATTATAAGGATGAAACACAAGTACATATTTTTTGTATGCATACTTCTGAATGGCTAACTTTTACAAACGTTTATGATGATAAACAATTAGATGAGTTACAAGATATGGAAAGTTTTGCTGGTACACCTGAAAATAAATCTTTATTAATTTTAGATGATGTTGCAAGTTTATCAAAACAAAAAAATATGTCAGAAATATTTACAAAAGGAAGACATCAAGATATTCAAATAGTTGTATTAGCTCATAAAGCTTGTGATGCAGATAATAAGATTAGAGAAAACATTCAAACATTTTTTACAACTACACAAAATAATGCAGCATTCTTTAATGATATTAATAAAAATTATAAAATAAATATGCCTTTATCATATTATACACAACATAAATATGGAATAATACGTGTTGACACCATAAGTGAACATATGCAAGTATATGATAAAGATTTGAATATATTAGTAGATACTGAACATGAAATCTATAATAACTCTCAAGATTTTGATATTAGAATATATGCAAATACAAAACATTTATCAAATCAAGTTATAGAACAAATAATTATCTTTTTAGAATCTGAATCAAAAGTACCACTAAAATTTATTCCTGATACATTTTATTTTTATTTTGATCATTATTTAAATGCAAAATTTGGTATACCAATACCTAACAGATTACAAGATAATGAAACATTAAACTACTTGAAAACTGCAATAGATGATGTTACAAACGGCTTAAGAAAAGCAACACCAATAATATCTGATGTTAAATCTACATTTTCTGATGCCAAATCTACATTTGATGAAGCCAAAAAAACATATAATGATATAAAACCATTAATAAATGGTGTTAGTGAAATACTTAATAATTAAACAAATTTATCATAATTTTACAGATATATATTTATAATATTTCCATTTTATATATTTTTTATAATGAACTAAAAAAATTTCCAATTTATCTTTTAATTTCTTTTATAATATTTTGTTTTAAAATTGTAAATATATGGGTGAAGATTTAATTTATTTAATGTTTTTAAATCATATACTGTTAAATTATCTTTATTAATTAACCACCATAAATTATTAAAAGCCAAAAATACTCTAAAGCTTCTTAGACATAATCGGAAATTATTTGTTTTAGTAAATTTGGGTATACCATGTTTTACTTTATAATCTTTTACAAATTGCATATATTTATGGTGGTAATAGAATTTAACTTCTTGCTTAGGAATAAGAGGATTAGTAGGATGTCTATAGTTTTTCAAAACTGGTACATGTTCTATCTTATACTGTTCAAACATTTTTTTATAAAAAAAATTTATTAAAAAAATTTTATTAAAAAAAATTTATTAAAAAAATATTTTAGAATTTTTTCTTTAAAAATTAAAACACAAATTTTTCTTTAAAAAATAAAAAAAATGGAAAAGTTTTATTGTGTCTTATGTGAAAAAAAGTTACAAAATAAAAGAAGTTATCAATCTCATTTACAAAGTAAAATGCATTTACAAAATGTAGAACGAGTTGATGAAGGAAATATATTAAAATTAAATAATTATAAAAACTATCTAGAAACATTACTTACTGATATAAAAGTTAAAAAAATATTTGATGATTATTCACCTTCGGAATATAAAAAAGTTGTTTTTAATAGTGAAGATGAACATGTACCAGATGGGAGATATTTATTTAGCGATACTGATGAATTTAACGAAATAGATGAATTTGATGAAGCCGTAACAGACATAAAATATTTATTTAATGAATCGGTTGAACATAATGAAACCGATGAAACTTTTTATAATGTATTAACAAACTTTTATAATATATTTAAGAAATCTTTCAAATGTTATATGAATGTAGAAGTACTTTATACAAAAAATGGACCTGATGGAATTCCTGAAGAAATAATACAAGGACATTTTACAAATTTGCAAGAAATTCATAATGTAAATGATATACAACCCATATTTGAATCGATGATACTTAGATTAGAAAATTGTATAATTGAAGCCCAGTTACGTGAATCTGGTTGGAAATTTGTTAAAATACTATCTAAGAAAATAGTAATTGATAAATATAAAAATAATACTGGTGGTAGTTATGTTCCTTTACCTTTCAGTTCACCACAAATAATCAACATAAAAAATGAAGATGATTATTGTTTTCTGTTGAGTATTATAGCACATTTACATCCTGCAGAATATCACAAAGAAAGACTAAGTCATTATAATAAAGAAGAATATATAAAGGAATTTGATCTTTCGGATGGCTTAGATGAATTTCCATATGATTATAATAGGTTAATAAAGTTTCATAAAAAGAATAAAAATTTAATTGAAGTAAATGTTTTTGAATTAAATGTGAATTATGTTTCTATTGGTAATATTACTCCATTTTAGTCAGATTCAAAAAAATTTTATTTGAATAATAAAAATTTATGTTAATCAGAAATAGTATATAATGATAGAGGAAATTACATGCATCATAATATTTTTTACCAAGGAAATATAATATGTACTGAAAAATTTCAAATTGTTAAAACATTATCACCAATAATGATTAATCATAATAATAATAATAAAGGACGTAATTATAATTATGATTATGATTCCGATTGTTTATCTTTATCTTTAGAATATCATCAAAAATTACAAAATTTAAATGAAATTTTACAAAAATGTAAAACAGATTATCAACAACAAACAAAAATATTAGTACATGAATATGGCCATAAATATCAAAATGAGATAGAAACGATTTAAAAATTAAATGAAGAAAATAATGAAGACAATATAGAATTAAATAATGAAGAAAATGAAACCAATCAAAAAATAAATGTATCTTTAAAAAAATGTCTACAACAATATAAAGAACAGTATGATAAAGAATATAGTTATCAGTTACAAATATTAAATCAAAATTTTCATCGAAATACATTCAATCTTACAAAAGAAATTGATGAAACACATGAAATATATCAAGATAAATTTGAAAAATTAAAACAAACAAAACAATCAGCACAAGCGAATATATTATATTATCAGGGTCATTTTATATTGTGTAAAGATGTTTCTATATTTACAATAACTTCAGATAATGCTAATTTTCCCTGTCTCCAATGTATGACGAGCTTTAGAACTTTAAAAGAAATGAATAGACATTTGGAGAATTGTCAACAAAACAAAGCAGTTGAAAATACTTTTCCTAAAGATGATTATTTAGAATATAATAAATGGTATTTTAAAAATAAAGTACCCTTTACTATTTATTGTGATTTCGAAGCATATAATGTTAACATAACACAAAAGTACGAGACATCGGAGATGTCTTCCAGGTCTTCACCCGATTCTGAAAATGATAATTCTGAAAATGATAATTCTGATAATTGTAATTATGAAAAAAGTGCATCTGAGCAAAGTAAAGAAAAATATTTATTTGAACAAAAACCATTATGTTGGGGAATGTACATTCACTCAAATTATCCTGAATTATTTAAATCAGAATATTTTCAATACTATGGTGAAGATAGTTCAGAAATGTTTACAAAGAAAGTAGAAGAATTACAAAATTATTTTTCACAATTGCTTGAAACAAATATACCAATGATTCCATTAACGGATGAAGAAAAAATTAATTTTGTTAATGAAACAAAATGTTTTTACTGTGGAAAAGGTTTTACAAATAATTATAAAACTGGCAGAGGTAGATATCTTGATAAGGTAAAAGATCATGATCATCTAAATGGATTATATAGAGGTGCAGCACATAATTCTTGTAATCTTAATGCTAATAAATTTAAATATAACTTTGTTCCTCTATATTTCTATAATGGTTCTAAATATGATTTCCATCTAGTAATGAAAGATTTATTTTCATCTAAAAAATTACAACAACAACAAATAAATGTACTATGTAAACAAGAAGAAGAATATTTTTCAATGCAATTAGGTTTTATTAGAAATTTAGATGCATTTAGATTTTTTACTCCTTATTCATTAGATGTCATGGGAAAAACTTTGAAACCTGAACAATGTAAAATATTAAATAAATATAATTTAAAACCTTTAAAAGGCATATTTCCGTATGAATACATAACTGGAGATTTTAATTCTGTGAATAAAATTATGGAAGAAAAACAACTTCCTCCAATAAATAAATTTAAATCAACATTAAAACAATCACAATTATCTGAAGAAGATTATGCAGAAGCTGAAAAAAATTGGAGAGAGTTAAATTGTAAAACAATGTATGATTATACAATGAAATATCTTCAGATAGATGTATTAATCCTTACTGATCTTTTTGGAAACTTTCGTGACATGTGTTTAGAATATTACGGAATAGATCCATGTTATTGTTATTCTACACCAGGTTTAACATGGTTAGCAGGATTAAAACACACTGGTGTTCAAGCCGATGGCTCTAGGGCAAACTCCGTTAAACTTAAACATTATAAAGAAAATACATATGATAAATTATTATTTTTTGAATCTGGTATTAGAGGTGGAGTTTCATCAGTTTTAGGTAATAGATATGTTAAATGTTACAATAAAAAAGTAAATCCTGATGATTATGGAATAATGAAACCTTTATCTCCAGAAGAAAGTGATCAGTTTATAAAATTGTTTAATCAAAATATAGAAGGACTTATATCAAATGAAGATAGTCAAGCAGCAGTTGATGAAATCATGAGAGAAAACTATTTGTTATATTATGATTTTAATAGCTTATATTCTTCTTGCATGATACAAGAATTACCAACAGGTGAGATGGAATGGTGTAATAATCTTGATTATCAAAAAACATATGATGGAAATTATAATCATGGTTATATATATGAAGTTGATTTAGTATATCCTGATTATATAAAAGGTGCAACAAAATATTTTCCTTTCTGTCCCGAAAACAAAATTCCCAATATAGAAGATTTTTCAGATTATCAAAAAACTATAATTCCTAAAAAATACAGACCAACAAAAAAACTTATGTTAACACAAAGTAATAAAGGAAAGTATGTTGTTGAAGGAAGAATGCTAGATTGGTATTTAGAACATGGAATGATTCTCACTAAAATACATCGAAAACTATTTTATCAAAAATCTAAATGGTTAAAAAATTATATAGAGTTCAATATTGAAAAACGTAAAATAGCTAAAAGAAATAAAGATGATTTTGGAAACGTGTTCTTCAAATTAATGAATAATGCATTTTATGGCAAGACTTTAGAAAATGTGCGTAATAGACAAAATATTGAAATAGTTTATGATAGAGATAGGTTTCAAAATTTAACAAGGAAACCTACATATAAAAGAACTACTAGATTTAGTGATAATCTATGTGCTGTACATTTACGTCGAATCAGAGTAAAACATGATAAGTTTAATTTTATAGGATTCACTATATTAGAATTAGCTAAACTATTTATGTATAAATTTATATATGATTATTTAGCACCTGCTTATGGCAAAAACTATAAATTACACTTTACAGATACCGATTCTGTTTTCTTAGAATTAACAGTACCGTATAATTCTTCACTTGATGAAGAAATTAATAAAATAAAATAAAAGATATCATTCATCCTTCTGATTTATGCAAAGTGAAAGATGAGTTAGGAAATGAAAATTTCATAACAGAAGCTATATTTTTAAAATCTAAATGTTATTGTTATAATACAACTAATAATATTAAAACACATAAAACATTAAAAGGAATTTCAAAGGCATCAGTGGCTAATCAAATAACATTTCAAGATTATAAGAATGCATTATTTAATAATGAAATAAAAACAGCATATAATTATAGACTTAATTCAAAGAAACATAAAATGTATTTAAAAGAGGAACATAAATTAGCATTAGATCCATTTGATGATAAAAGAAAGATTTGGCCTGATGCAATAACTACTGAACCTTTTTAATTTTCTAATTTCCAAGATAGATAAATTTGATATATACATAAAATAAAAATATAAAATAATATAAAAATATAATATAAAAATATAATATAAAAATATAATATAAAAATATAATATAAAAATATAATATAGAAATATAATAAAAAATATAATATAAAAATATAATATAAAAATATAATATAAAAAATGGATGAACTTAGAGCTGATAATTTTAAAAGAATAAAACAATTAGAAAAATTAATAAAAGAAAGAAATATTATGAAAGAAAATCATCTTCAGCATAGAATGAAAAAAGCTGGTATTCAATCTGATATGTTTGAAAAAATGCAACAAACCGAGCAAGTAAAAACTGATTATGAAAAAACTGTCGAACCATTTAAAACTTTTGAAAAAGAACTTACAAATAATGATAAACAAATTGATATAACAGATCCAGAGCACAAAACTATATTAGATGACTATGGATTACTAGAATCAAACATTAATAAGAAATTACCAAAATCTATGCAATTTGAACATTCTATTTCATTTCTAGATGGCCTAGAACAATACCTAGATTTTATCTCGGACAAAAACAAATATTTCCACAACCTTTTCGAGGTTTAATTTTTTCACCAGATAAATCTCCTTTTAGTTTAGATAGAAATTTTGTTGATCTTTTAAGGGGAGCAGATTTAAATAATTATGCTGTAGAAGATCTCATAAAATATAAAGCTATGTTAGATAGAGTTGGTGCAGTAAAATCTCTTAGACGTTATAAACAATTAGAAAATTTATTATCACCGGGAGTTAAAGTAGGAAAAGGTTTTAAAACAGAAACAACTGTATTTTTTACCAGATGATCCACAAGAATTACTAAATAGATTAAATATTTTAATATCTGCAGTAAAAGAAGGTCATAATTCTAGTTTCAATGAAATTCATGCTATATTGAAAAGACTGTTAGAAAAGAAGATTCTAAATGAAGAGGATTATAAAAGTGTAACGAACCGATGGTTCTAGGGCTTCGCCCGTAGCTGAAATATGCTGTTGTTTTTAATTTTTATCTATGATTTTTTATCTATGATTTTTATCTAAGATTTTTTTTATAAAAAAATATTTCATAAATAAATATCTGTTTAATTTTTTTAGTTTAAAAATGTCTTCGAGAGAATTATCATCAGTAGATTTTGATAAAATTAATAATCATTTAGAAAATCTAATAGAGATTTTGGGTTCATCAAAATTTAGTACGACGTTAAAAATTATAACAACTACTTCATCACACACTTGTAATTTAGAACCCATTCTACATTTGGAGCAAAATAAAAATTATCAAATTGCATTGACTAGTTTCTCTTCATTTAACACTATTCAAAATGTTATAAAAGATGTGAATGATCAATTTAGATATTCTACTGATAAAGGCAAAACGTGGACAGTACTAACTTTTCTTCCTGGTTCTTACGAAGTTGAATCAATATCAAATGAAATTAAGAGAAATTTTGGTATACCATTTAAAGATAAGAAACAATTACATTTTGCAGTTGAACCGGCAGTTGATAAATTTTCTCTTACTTTAGACGAAAATCATCAAGTTGATTTTAATCATGATAGATCATTGTCAGAGCTATTAGGATTTAATAAACAAACCTATAGTCAAGGTTATCATTTAGGTGAGAAGATTCCAAAAATAACTGAAATAAATTCAATTGTTGTACATTGTGACATTATTGAAGGAGGATATTGTTACGGGTTATTATTTTCTTAATATTCACAAAACATATAATTGAAAAATGTAAATGAAAAATGTGGGTGAATTATATTGTGAAAATAAATAAATGGTGCAAACAGTCCTTACAAGGACAGATGGTACGTTCACAGTTATAAGACAGTCACAGCACCAACAGAGTCTCCAGATTCTTCCAGGACCACAAGCCGTGGTGATCACGTCCGCAGCAGTTCGATGATAGTTCGCACATAGAAGATAGGCTGCAACACCGTCAACGGCTCTCGCCGACAACTTCGCTTGGAGAGACCAGATTGCGTGAGCGGGCGTTGTTCATGCCGCGTTAAATACGTCGGTGAAGATTCGCTCACGGTCAGCTACCAATTGTTTGGTCATCCATTGTCTGATGACATGTCATGTCTGTTGTCAGTCATGTACCGTAGATAGCTGACAAGTTGGACTTTTGTATGACATTGGAACTTGAAATGCATGCCGCGGAAAAGTTATTGCTCTAACAATGGAATGGAGATTGCTCTCACAAAACAATAAAATGCATAATAAATGCATAATAAAGCAAGAAGACAAACTGCCTAGCGCACAACACGCCCCACCAAAAAAAAAATAAAAATCACATTTTTATTTAACTTCTCGACAAACGATCTGCTATAATGTTATCTCTCCCGGGTACATATTGAATGATAATATTATATTCCTGTAACAACAGACTCCATCTCAAAAGTCTCTGATTGTCATTTTTCATTCTGTTAATGAAAACTAACGGATTGTGATCTGTGTAAACAAAAGTAGCTCGCCGGCCTTTGAGGAAATACGCAAAGTGTCTCAAACTTTGAACCAAAGCTAGGCCTTCTTTTTCAATCGTACTGTAATTTCTTTCGTAATGATTTAATTTCTTTGAATAATATGATAATGGATGCTTGTTCCCTTCCTCATCATCTTGAGCCAACAATGCACCAAGACCAAGGCCGCTAGCATCGACATAATTTGAATGGCTTTTCAAATGTAGGTACTGATAAAATCGGTGGTGATGCCAACATTGTTTTGACATGTTCGAAAGCTACTTGGCATTCATTACTCCAAGTATATTTTATTTTTGGGCTCGTGAGTACAACATCTGCGCAATTTTTGCAAAATTTTCTATAATACCCAGCCATACCAAGGAATCTTCTTAGTTCCTTTCTTGAGTTAGGTACAGGAAAGTTTACAACGGCTTGAACTTTTGCCATAATAGGTTTTATTTTCCCATATCCGATTTCAAAACCTAAATAGTTTAGCGACTGTTTCCCAATTTCGCTTTTGCTGAGGTTGACTGTTAAATCGGCCTCGCCGATTCTTTGGAATAATTTTCGTATTTGTTCCAAGTGATCTGGCCAGTCATTACTATAAACGATTATGTCGTCAATATATACGGCGCAGTTGTCTAAATTTTCGATGACTTTATTAGCTAGTCTTTGAAATGTTGATGCGGCATTTTTCATTCCGAAGGGCATAACTTTGTATTGAAATAAACCCTCTTCGGTGACGAAGGCTGAAATTCGTTTTGCTCTTTCTGTTAAAGGAACTTGATAATATCCTTTCAATAAGTCAAACTTGCTGATTATTTTCGAATCTCCTACTTGTTCAATGCAAGTCTCGATATTCGGCAAGGGATAATTGTCTGCGATTGTCAATTCATTTACTTTTCTATAATCGGTACAAAAACGATGAGTTTTATCTGGTTTTGGTACCAAAATGCATGGTGAACTCCAATTGCTGTTGCTATTTTCTATTATGTTATGATCTTTCAGATATTTTACTTCCTTTTTCATAATTTCTCTCTTCTCTGGATTCATTCTGTACGGACTCTGTTTTATTGGCCTTTCTTCAGATAATTCGACATCATGTTCTGCCCATGTACTTATTTGCGGATGATCGGCAAATATTCCTTTGTGCTCTTTAATTATTTCTTTTATCTTTTCTTTCTGTTCAGAATCGACATGCTGGAAATGGCTACCAAGATTTTCTAATATCTTTGAATTATTCATTCTTGGCATGATGAGATTGACTTCCTCTTCTGCATCACCCGGCAATGCCAAGTTCGTCAACGATGTTGCCACTGCAGACTCCCCTGACGCAATCATAGTGATCGAAGTGCCTGTAGAATTTTCTTTTATATCACCCAGTGCGGGCAAATTCGTCTGCGATGCTGACACCAGACTCCCCGGCACAGCACCAGAAGGGTTTGACTCAGTTGTTGACTCTTCGTCTCGGTCGTGATATTTCTTGAGCATATTTATGTGACACATTCTTTGTTTCTTTCTTCTATCCGGAGTTTCTATAACATAGTTGACTTCACTTATTTTCTTTTGTATCATATAAGGACCTTGATACCTTGCCTTCATCGAATCTCCCGAGATTGGCAATAATAGGAGTACTTTTTCACCTTGCTGAAATGTTCTTTCTTTTGTGTTTCTGTCAAATTGCTTCTTCATTTTACTTTGCGAATTTATTAGATTAGCCTTTGCAGACTTTTGTATCTCAGTGAGTGAATCTTGAACTGTAGTAGTAAGGAAGTGACAAACACCAGATAGCGCAAGATGGCCGCCATCGCTGACGTCCCCTCCCTCCCCCTCCCCTCCCCCTCCCCTCCCCCTCCCCCCCTCTGGAACGGCAGAGTGTCGTGGTCGGCCGCCGTGGTGCTTCGGGTCTGAGTGTCGTGGTGGACTTGGGCGACCGCCAGGATTAGTCTTGAGGCTATAGTGTGTGATGTTTTTCGAGCTGAATGTTGGGTTGTAAAATGGGCTGTTTCGAGTGGAAGGAGTGGTCGGATGAGAAAACGGAGGCCAGATTCGGATTCAGCGTGAAATTCTGCATCGGTATGGTGAGTTTCAAGGCAATCGGCGAGAAAAAATTTTCAACATTTTTCGAAAAAACGACAGAGTTAGAATTTGGGACGTTTTGGGCTCTAGCTTCAAAACGAAGCATCGGATTGGAAAACGGAGGCCAGATTCGGATTCAGCGTGAAATTCTCTATCTGTATGGTGAGTTTCAAGTCAATCGGAGAGAAAAAATTTTCGCTGACGTCCCCCCCCTCTGGACAGCTCGCTTCGATTTTGGCTTCCAGTGGACGGATTTAGTTGTGCCATAGCTCGTTTGAAAGCTAAGAGTGAGACAAATTCACTGAAAGAATCGGCTTGTTCCTATCTGTCTTCGTTTAGATGTGAGACGCCATTTAAGATTTTGGGAGATTGTCGAAAAACGACAGAGTTAGAATTTGGGACGTTTTGGGCTCTAGCTTCAAAACGAAGCATCGGATGGGAAAACGGATTTCAGATTTGGAATCAGCGTGAAATTCTCTATCTGTATGGTGAGTTTCAAGTCAATCGGCGAGAAAAAGTTTCGCTGACGTCCCCCCCCCCTCTGGACAGCTTGCTTCGATTTTGGCTTCCAGTGGACGGATTTAGTTGTGCCATAGCTCGTTTGAAAGCTAAGAGTGAGACAAATTCACTGAAAGAAGCGGCTTGTTCCTATCTGTCTTCGTTTAGATGTGAGACGCCATTTAAGATTTTGGGAGATTGTCGAAAAACGACAGAGTTAGAATTTGGGACGTTTTGGGCTCTAGCTTCAAAACGAAGCATCGGATGGGAAAACGCATTTCAGATTTGGAATCAGCGTGAAATTCTCTATCTGTATGGTGAGTTTCAAGTCAATCGGCGAGAAAAAGTTTCGCTGACGTCCCCCCCCTCTGGACAGCTTGCTTCGATTTTGGCTTCCAGTGGACGGATTTTGTCGTGCCATAGCTCGTTTGAAAGCTAAGAGTGAGACAAATTCACTGAAAGAATCGGCTTGTTCCTATCTGTCTTCGTTTAGATGTGACACGCCATTTAAGATTTTGGGACATTGGCGAAAAACGACAGAGTTAGAATTTGGGACGTTTTGGGCTCTAGCTTCAAAACGAAGCATCGGATGGGAAAACGGATTTCAGATTTGGAATCAGCGTGAAATTCTCTATCGGTATGGTGAATTTGAACGCAATCGGAGAGAAAAATTTTCGCTGACGTCCCCCCCCTCTGGACAGCTAGCTTCGATCTTGGCTTCTAGTGGACGGATTTTGTCGTGCCATAGCTCGTTTGAAAGCTAAGAGTGAGACAAATTCACTGAAAGAATCGGCTTGTTCATATCTGTCTTCGTTTAGATGTGAGACGCCATTTAAGATTTTGGGAGATTGTCGAAAAACGACAGAGTTAGAATTTGGGACGTTTTGGGCTGTAGCTTCAAAACGAAGCATCGGATTGGAAAACGGATTTCAGATTTGGAATCAGCGTCAAATTCTCTATCAGCATGGTAAGTTTCAAGTCAATCGGAGATTTTGAAGTCAATCGGAGAGAAAAATTTTCAACATTTTTCGAAAAAACGAGTTAGAATTTTTGCGATGGCTGCCTACTGTAGAGCCAAAACGAAGCATCGGATGGGAAAACGGAGGCCAGATTCGGATTTAGCGTCAAATTCTACATGGAAATGGTGTATTTCCAGCTCAATCGGAGCACTAGAAGCGGAGATAGACGGGATTTTTAGTGTTTGGATGATGGGTATTACGTCATCAGCTGATCGCCACACACTATATAAGCTGGGAACCGACAGAGACTTGTCATTCAGACGAGAGATTGCCAACGGTAAGTCGTCTCTCTGAGCTCCGATGATAGCTTCGGACATTCCAAATCCCGAGTTTCTGAAAGAAACCGACTTAGAAAATTTCATTGCTGATATCAGCTAAGGCGTCAGACTTAGAGGTTCGCCAGGAGATGGTCTTCGTCTCCAGGCCATAAAAGACTCCAAAACTTTAAAGGCTTGTAACTTTGCTTCTACAAGTCCGTTTGACTTGATTCAAAAAAGGTTCGGTCGCTATTGACCTGCCCTAAGTGATGGACTACTTATAAAATTTCATAAGTAGTGCTAAAAAGTTGAAAAATTTAAATTCACTAGTTTTGGAGGTTTTCTGGGGTTTTCGACCCTGCTGAAGTCAATGAAAGCATTTTTAATGATGTCTGAGCCAGTCTTCTCATGGTATAAGCGGCTTTTCACTGAAAGCGAGCAAGACACGGAGAGTTTTGCTGTAATATTCCACTGACAGGGTGTTCCTTCGGGACGGCGGACGATGCCGTAGTGATAAGTGTGGCAAGGGAATGTGTCATATTTGAGACCGTAACCGCTGGGACAACTCATGTCTCATGTTGGGCATTTGACACAGCTCTCAACGTAGCACTTTGAACGCCAATCGGTTGAGTCTTAGCTATCTTGTCATGGGTGGCCTCTAAACATCTCCATTGCAAAACGCTGGTGAATCAAGCTCTCTACGGCTTGCTATCAAGCTGATCAAAGCAATGACTTGGAATGTTTCCTCAAGGTTTTCAAGTATGCTGAGTTCAAATCTGCTATCAGATTTCAAATTTAACTAAGTCTAAGGCAGCTTTGAGGGGTTAGATCCCAGCTACTGTTCACTACCTTTGACTCGACGTTGCTGTTACCACTTCGGGGCAGTGACAATGATGTCTTCAGCTGTAAATAGCGGGTATCGGGGAAGATCTCTCACTTCCCTAGTGATCAGTACAAGGCCTTCGGGCTGTTGACGGGATCGAGTGCCACTCACTACACTCAAATCTATCATTCCTCACTAAGTGTAAAATCATTGTTTTCCGTTTTTCGCTTCAGAAATGCCGAAATACAATAATATGAAGACCAGCTTCAAACTGTGTCAATGCCGGAAGGTATTCCGAGCTGACGCTTTCAAGAAACACGCTTGCACTAACAAGAAACAGATAGGGGTCGGTCGCTACTATTGCGGAGCCCACAAAGTCAGTCGCTTAAGTGAGCGGCTGGAGGATTGGCACTCACAACACAGCGAGCGTCAAACAGGCGAAGTAGGCGAAGAAGAACGGAGTTCACTCTTCGCCACTGAGCTCCGTTCTTTGGAGCTACAATCTACCAACGAGCAAGAACGGAGTTCACTCTTCACCACTGAGACCACTGAGCTACAATCCGCCATTGAAGCGATTGCCGCTGTATCCTCGCTTAGTAGCGAGAGCTCGCTGTCCAGCAGCGATAGTGAGGAGGAGGAGGAGGGAGAGCTACAGTCACAACCTATCGAGAACGTTGACCTCGATCGTGAGACCCCTACAGCCGTGACTGCGAGCGGAATTGCAACACAATGTCTCAATTTTGTCAAGTGCCCGCCGGTGATCGCCGAACGGGATAGACTAAAGAAAGAGGTGGAGAAGTTGAAGGAGGAGACCTTCTCATACAAGTCAAAGTATGAGGACCTAAAGAACGTGGCCGGAGAGATGAAGAAGATGAAGGAGAGATTAAGCGAGCGGGATGGCGAGTTGGAGCAGGAGAGGCTCAAGACTCTCGAGGGGAAAGCCAGAGAAGAGGCTTTGCTAGCAGAGAGGGAAAGTAGGGAGAAGGAGATACGAAGGTTGAAGGAGGAAGTGGAGAGACTCCGTGTGCAGATGGCTAAGGTGGTCGAGACGAATCACGAGCTGCACCGTTCGGCGCAGCTGGTGGATCGCGATCGAAGGGTGCGTTCCAGCCGTCTGCACATCCCTATTAGAAAGGGGAGAGTAGCAGAAACTCCTCTCTTGTACGAGCGTGGAAGAGGGGAGAAATGCTACTCTCGGGTGAAGAAAGGGGTGGAGTGTCTACACTTCACCTTCGATCATCGTAATCCGATCTCGAATTTCCTTTATGAGGAAGCGTCCGAGAAGATCTGTAAGTAAAAATGGCTAAATTAAAATGTAAGATGATAACTCACTACTTCTTTCTTTACAGACATCCAAGAGAAGCGACCACCCGCCCCGTTGCCGGAGCCACAGTCGAAACAGCAAGCCTGAGTCCCTACCACACACCCCGAGAACGAACCACCGGCTCTCTTAAGGGCCACCATGGGGCAAGACATGATAGAACCTCCTCGCGGTTTGCCCTGGGCAGTCTTCGGACTGGCGAATACTATCATTAAGTTGTATCTGCTATCAGTCAACTTGAACGTTGGAAATGAAGTTCGGTGTAATACTTCCTTTCTACGGGCGTTCCTGTAAAGGGCGGCGGTGAAACCCGTAGCTATGTATACCGCAAGGGACATTCGGCAATGGTCAATCTTGTTAAACCTCTCTGCGTCATGTTTGCAAGTGATTGCCTCTGTCTCAACGTAGTATGCATTCGCGCCAGGGCGACATTTAGCCAACTGTCGAAGGTTGCCTAAAACTTTCCATTGCTTACGTTATGAGAACCATGAGTTCTACCTGTCTCTATCAATGAGACGAATTGATGAATGGAATGAAATGGGAGGACACTCACGCGCCACACGCAACATAACACACTTCTCTCTTTCGTAGTCTAACAAGCTCTTTACACATGGATCGCAGTCGATTGCTATCCCTGTATCAGAAGTGTAAGCTATCTTAATTTTATTTAACACTATTTCATCTACCATCATCGCCCATATGAAATGTTATAAGATTTACAAGTTAGACTAAGCGTGCTACTATTTCCAAATGAAAAAGTATACATGGTTAAATCATCCACTGAAGTCCCGTTCAAGTAAGTCAGTATGAAAGCAAAGATAATATGAAATAAAAATTTATTATGGCATGTATTTCAAAAGGTCTTCATCGTCAATATCGTCCCAGAGTCTGGCTTCACATAGATCACAAAAACAGTTCAGTTGCTTTAATCGTTCTTCCACTGCGAGCCTCACTTTATCAATACACTCCCACTCTGCCATAGTTCGTGGCTGGGAGTTAGGGGTGTACCACTCCCATAATTGGTGGAGGAATTTCGTGCTGGTGATCTCCATCACATCGTCAGTATCGTACTGGAGATACTTCCACTTCACGCCTGTTAAGTCGGGACACTCCTTCTCACATACACTCTCCTCTTCCTCATCCGCTGGTAATGATAACTTTCTGATATTGTCCAGTCGGTACACCTTCTCTACCTTCCCCTTCGTTGGAGCGTTTGGTGCAACGAGCGCCTTTGGTGTTGAGCATGGAGAAGAGAATTTTGTGTTTGGTGTTGTTGGAGGACTTGTCATGCTGACTGTGAATAATGACTTTGAAATGTTTTCTAATTCTTAAGTATCAACAAGCAACCAATCAGAATGAACAGCCAATGAATGATGAATATGAAAGTATATATGCAAAGTGACATTCGTGTCATTTCACTCTGTCTTTGAGACGCATAAGTGAACTGTTCTCTAGCGAATTCTGTT
This sequence comes from Prostheceraeus crozeri, assembly GCA_907163375.1. Lineage (NCBI taxonomy): Eukaryota > Metazoa > Platyhelminthes > Polycladida > Euryleptidae > Prostheceraeus > Prostheceraeus crozeri. Next base: position 46,614 of record CAJQUW010002177.1, on the reverse strand, counting down.
ATTATTTGAGGTGTACAAGTGAACTGCTATCTCGTGAATTCCAAATTTGAGTGAAGTCTCTATCTTGTTGAAGTATCAACCTTAAACTTGATTTCGTTGAAATGGTAAGTTGAAAATTTCTTCACTCATCTCCCTCAAACGTGTGGCTAATAGCATCTTCCTCAATTTCAGGCATCAACTTCATCACCAACACCCTCCCTTCTCGAGGAAAGTTTAGAGTTGTTGAGTCAAGGTAGGTTGTAACAATACACTGAGACTTGAACAGAGATGATAGAATGATTTCTCTTTCAGGTGATGTGAGTTCCATCTCAGAACTGTCGCGGCATGGCAACGAGTGGGAATGTGCTGACTGTGGGCACATCTTCACGAGGAAATGGGATCTCACCCGACACATCAAGCGAGGTGTTTGTCGACCTAAGCCGGCATCAATCTCCGAAGGTGGGGATGATTCTGTTAACGTCGTCTCCTTTTCTTGCGACTTGTGCGCTCAGTCTTTCGAGACACGTTTTGAACTATCTTCGCACAGACTTCAACATACACACACGAACGATACCTACACCAACGGTACCTCCTCTATCCGACTCACTGAAGTGTCCATAAATAATTTAGTGAGGAACTACCAGATGGACTCCTCAGAAACCATTGCTAACTTTGAGGAATGGTTTCATCAAAATTCATCATTGATAGAAGCGCTCTTCAACAATTTAGACAATTTTAGGATGAAGGCGCTCATCTATCTTAAAATGAAATATGTAAAAATCGACCACCATACTGGACAAATAATAGAGAGGTTGGAGTTTCACATACCCTCCTCTCCTGCAACCGAGGTTGTAGACTATGAGTCTTGGATAAATTTTCACATCCAAGGATTAAAATTAAATATTGATAAATTTAACGAGCGCGATAGCGGTCTCATTTTTGACGGCATTGAGTCCGCCTTATTTAAAATCAGTTTATTAGGAAATCATAGTGGTCGAGGCTCCTTTAAACTTCCAAAAAATTTAAAAAACAAAACAGCAGTCATCAATGTCGATTGCGAATCGCAATGTTTTAAATATGCTGTCCTCTCCATTCTCCACTATAATGACATCAATGCGAATCGAAATCGTACATATAGCTATAGGCAGTGGGAGAATGACGAAATCGCACATATAGCTATAGGCAGTGGGAGAATGAATTAAACTTCGATGACTGTAATAGTGACGATATGAAAATTAAAGATATAGAAAAATTTGAAAAATTGAACAACATTAAAATAGTTCTCCATGTTTGGGAAAAAGGATTGAAGGGTGTGCGCTACAACTCGCGTTCGAGTTGTTATGAACGTACAGTAAACCTGTTATTAGTAAAACAGGATGATAGTGAGGAATGGCACTACTGCGGTATTCCCAAAATCTCTCGCTTATACCACCACTTAGAAAACTCTAGTAGAGAGTTATATTACTGCGACAGATGTATTCGCCACTTTAGGAGGAAAACTAAATTTGAAACTCATTATGAGTGGTGTAAGCGAGGTAAACTGCAAATGGAACGCATGCCCAAAGATAAGGAGTTTTCATATAGAGAGAATGGCGATGAACTAAGTCCTCTTCGTGTCATCTATGCTGACATCGAATGCTATATCGATGATAACATCCATCGACCAGCAGCCATTTCCTGCTATGAAGTATGGCATGATCACATTAGGAGTAGGCAAAATAAAATGCGCGTCTGGCAAGGTGAGGATTGTATTTACCAATTCCTACAATTCCTCGAACAGGCTGTAAAATTTCAACAAAAGTATGATGGTGAACTCTATCGCAGATCATTGCATATGACAGCAGATGATCAAGCAAAATTTGATAGTTGCAACGTTTGCCCCAAATGTAGGAAAACATTTGACGATGATAAGATTAAGAAAGTGCGCGACCATGATCACATCACTGGTAAATTTAGAAACGCACTCTGTTCAAAATGTAATTTTTCGCTGAGGATGAAGCGGCGTACATTACCCGTCATTTTCCATAATTTCAAGGGCTACGACAGCCATATGATAATAAAAGGAGGTTTAGGTCAAATGAAAGAGTGGAAGCTTGATGTAATAGCACAAACGAGAGAGAAGTTTATGGCCATGACAGCAAAAGTGCCTGTCGATAAAACTAAAGAAAATAAGACGGTCTATTTTGATATAAAATTTTTAGATTCCTACCAATTTATGACTGCATCACTGGCCTCTCTCGTGCAAAATCAAAAGTCTCTTCCACTAACACAAAATCTTAAGAAACAATATCCAAATCTAACCGATGAAGTCATCACACGGAAAGGAGTCTTTCCATATGCATATTTTGATGCAATTAGTAAACTCGGCGAGACTTCTCTTCCGCCCATAGATAAATTTAAAAATGATTTGACCGGCGCAGAATGTAAGACCGAAGATTATGATCATGCACAAGATGCATGGATAAAATTTGACTGCCATACATTTGGTGAATATATGATTACCTACCTTAAGTTAGATGTATTTTTGCTGGCTGATGTATTTCAGGAGTTTCGACGAGTGGCATTAGAAGAAGATAAGTTAGATCCCGTCCACTTTGTCAGTCTGCCAGCCATGTCATTTAAGTCTGCTTTTAAAATGACTGGTGAGACCATTCATCTCTTACAAGATCCAGAGATGTATAATTTATTTGAGCGAGGAATTCGCGGTGGTCTCACATTTGTAAATAAACATAGGTTAAAATCTGAAACAGTAGGTAATGATCATACCCATCTTAAGTATTATGATCAAAATAATTTGTATGGTAGTTCATTATCCAAACCGCTACCTCACTCTGAGTTTAGCTGGTTAGATGATAGTGAAATTCAACATTTCTCCAACCCTTCTAACATACTAGCAATTCCAGATGAAGGTGATTGGGGATATTATTTTGAGATAGATCTAATCTATCCAAATAATATTAAACATAAAACCGTAGATTTTCCACTCGCACCCGAATCAGGTGAAGTGACCAAAGATATGTTTTCCGACTTTATGAAACAATTTCATAAAGATTTAGAATCATGCGGTCAACCCGACTATAAGCCTTGCCGCAAACTTTTAATCACCCAGTATGATAAGGAAAACTATCTAGTCCACTTTAGCATCTTAAAATTTTATTTAGAAATGGGTATGATTTTAAAAAGAGTTCACCGCATTATTAAATTTAGACAGAAAGCCTTCCTCAAACCATATATTGATAGCAAAAGCCAGAAACGTGCACTAGCCCAAAATAATTTTGAAAAAGATTTTTATAAATATAAGAACAACAGTCTATTTGGTAAGACGATGGAGGATGTTAGAAAGCGCGTAAACTACAAACTAGTTAATGATGATCAAAAGTATCACAAATTGGCCTCATCACCTCTATTCATTGATAGAGACATTATCGATGAGGACCTTATAGGTGTTAAAATGATAAAATCTGAAGTTGAGTTGTGCAAACCCATCTGTATTGGTCAAGCTGTACTAGATTACTCTAAGCTTGAAATGTACCAACTCTTTTATAAAATACTAAAACCATGTCCTCTCGTAAAAGAGGTTCGTTTGTTGGGTGGTGATACAGATAGTTTCTTCTCAGGTATTACCACTCAAAAAGATTTAAATTTCAATGAAGTAGGAAAATCTTTAGAAAGATATTTTGATACCTCAAATTATCCTACTGATCACCCACTCTACTCCATCAAAAATAAGGCAAAACTTGGCTGCTTTAAGGATGAGACAGCAGGGAAGGAAATAGATGAAATGATTCTCCTCCGTCCAAAAATGTACAGTATGAAATTAAAGGATAGCGACGATAGTATTAAGCGTGCTAAAGGCATATCAAGATCATTGGTCTCTAACATGAAACATGAGAATTTCAGGAAAGCCTATAGAAATAAAAATATAACGTTTGTCAATATGACAATCTTAAAATCTAAGTCGCATGAGATCAAAACTCATACTTTTAGGAAACGGGCGCTTTCAGCATGGGAGGATAAGAGGTGCTGGCTAGAACACAACATATCTCTTCCACATGGACATCCTGACACAAACATACCACCACCCAAAAGAATTAAACTCACACTACCACATTCAGGAGACGTCTTAGCATAATCATCCTTAACTTAGTATTTTGATGTTGATTTCTGTAGATAAACATTGTTGTTTTATGTATCGCATGAGATTGTTTTTTCCTTGTGAATATGTGTCCACATCTGTACATTCCCCATGTGATGACTTTTCCACTGAAAGACATTTTTCCTATCCCTGTATATTTCCACCCTTCACGAAGTAAAAAGACTTTTTGTATATAGCAATGTTTATTGAAGTGCGCTCATGTATATATTTTCAGTGGATGTTGTATAAAGTCTATTGCTTCACATTCATGTACATATTTCAATAAATGTTGTATAAAGACTTCACTTTGTTTTCCGAAACACTAACGTTATGAGGGATTTAGTATCTTTCACGTGGATGCACTCTTGTAAACCATTGGTAATTTTGATAGCAATAGAGGGTATAGTTTGTTTGACGACGGGATGATAGAAAATAGATTCAAACATCTTCTCGACTATTCCATATGAAGCGTCTTTATCATGAATGAAATCACGTAAAATGTATTCTTTTTTCTCACCAACAGAAATAGGTAGAATCAAATCACTTTGAATGTAAAGGTGCTGTTCATGTTTATCAAGTGTCATTGGTGTTTCTATACCAATCGTATGCGCAGCAGCAAACACTGTTTGTAGCATTGAAAAACCAAAGAGTTTTTTCAAATTTTTACTCAATTGACATTGAATGTCATCACCCAGTCTCAGAACAACGCGTTGATTTTCAATTGAAAACGAAATGTGGTGTGTCTTTACATCATATTTACTTTTCATCACATGCTTCAACTTCTGTTGTATATAAGGATTTACTACATGAATGAAGCTTTCAACTGTATGATATAGACGCGGCATTATATTGATAGCAACTTTAGATTCTTCATAAGACTGGTAAATTTTCTTGATGCGATCGCCATAGATGTCCACCCACCATTCATCATTAACTGAATCAGCTTTAGTGTGATATTCATGAGAAGCATACACCACACCGCTTCCAATAATAGGTGTATAATGTCTTACAAAATGACGCAAGGTTGGAGAGAAATAAACTGTAAGTTTGTCATTATATTTCTGAATAACCAACTTATTTTTTTTCGCCATAATTTTCTCTCCATACTTCTTACCCACAGTCTCATTCCATCGTTTTACTAACTCAATAAGTGATAAAGGTTGAACACCACGCTTTTTCAAAATGATGCGTTCTTCGCATTCTACAACATCTTCATCAAATATTTTAAATCTATAATGAAATTTGTTGATTCGATTTGAATAAACTTTTTTAACATTCGCAGTAGCAATTGATGTTAGATGTAGTCCATGACCAAAACCAAGATGTGGATAGAATTCATTATCCAACCTCAGCGTAAGACCTTTAGTAAAAGAATGAAAGCGGAGGAACTGTCTCCCACTCCAATGATAGATAGTAAACTCATAAGCTTTCTGATTTTTATTCTTCATGATGGAAGTATTACCACTGTTGAATGCCTTAATAATTTTCTCATTCCCAAATGGTTCATAAGAATCTGATTTTATCTGAATCCATTCATAGTTCCACTTTCCATCTGATGTTAAATTGTATGGAACTGAAATGCATTATTCATCGTTATTCCATCATGGGTGCGAGGAGTCAATATCATTTCTTCCAAATCATTCACATTCTGAATATTGCTATCATAGCAAATACTAGAAACGCCAACCTCCCATTCACCTTCTAAATGCAGTGGCCGATTTAATTCTACTCGATAGTCTGATGGTTTATTTTTGGGAAATTTATTCATAGAAGCATTACTGGGCAAGTAGATTAGAAACGAGTCCTTATTTTCACTTTCCATATTATTCACATTGGAAAAATATATTAGCATACTTTTGCATTAACTCTTCATTCGGAAATGGAGTGTGATACTTGTCACAGCATCTTTATGAAAAGGAATCAACGCACCAGCATCGTCATAAATGGCAATATCAATTTGTGGGATGTAGTTTGATTTCAGCTTTGTATAATGCACTTTCTTGAAAGTATGCTCAGATAAAATACTGCAGCTTTTTGGCTGGTATGGTATCATTGCTAGCAATGGAGCTTCAACATCTCCCACACGTACATCTTCACCAATATTGGAATATATCTGAAAATAGTTAATACGACGCGATAGCGACATGTCTGCGCTAGCTTTGGTTACAGTACCACTTTTAAAGATATTTTGATCAAAACCCAAAATGTCCATTAGAGTTTTATCCATAATTAGTTCAATACCTTTTCCACTTATAGTGAGAGACAAAGTACCTTCTTTTTCAGAAAATGAAATATGTTGGTCATTAATCACTTCATTTAAATAATCTACAACCAATTTAACCGAAGTAATAATGCGAGGCATCAACACTCTTGTTTCATGTAAGATACCACCTAAAGGCTCTACACACTTTCTGTATAAAGATACGGTCCATTCTGTATCAAATTGATTTGACCTTTCACATGGTAATTGTTGCATATCAGATTTTCCATGAACAGCTGCAGAACGATGTCGTAAGAACTGATGAAAATCTTTTGAACAAACTAATACTAGATCATCATCATTTAATTTGCTTATTGCAATATGATTAGATGATTTAATATAAGTCAATGTTGCCACTTGTTTGCCATCAACTCGAAGGAGATAATTAAATTTCTTCAATAATGTTTCAGGAGTCATGTTTGTCTTTCTTGGCTTAATCACAATCTTCTTCACCAACGTCTTCTCATTTCTTGGAATAAGATCTACATAATAAGCTTCCTCTCGATATATTAACTGTTTATGACCACTTATGTGGTAATTAACGTTAAAATTATCATAGCTTGTTAAGGCGCTAGCGAGGTAACCTAAATCATTTCTTAAACTTGGACTTAAACCAACAATCCAATCTTTCTCAACTACATGATGTACATAATTATAATCATCATTGTGCGGAGTAAATTGGACAATATGTTTACTCGCTTTATTCAAGAAATCATATATAAACTTTTTACATGATAAGAGATCTTTCTTTGGCCACTGTGGAATGTATACTCGGCACCCCTTTTCACATTGATAAGCAGCTGTACGCCTCATATTAATAGTCATCACCTCATGATCAAAAGTATAGACACAGTTGCTATAAACAAGTTGAGTGACACCCACTTCCCAATTTCCATTTAGCTGTTGTGCATGATCAATGGGAGTAGAAAAGAGTGCGGCTCGATTACTAGCAAATCTATTTGCGGCCGCATTGCTAAGCAAAATATGATAAAACGACATTTTTATATTGCTAATCTGCAACTTTGCATAACATCATGAAGACTTGGATTTTGGACTCTCTACAATATATCAGAGTTGATCGTGATGGAAACGTACATTTCAAAAATTCTCATGGTCATACATCAAGAGGAATTACATTAACATGGCGACAATTTGTCAACCTCAATGATATCATGCGGGATTTGGAATATTTTGAAACATTAAGATTCATCTCCTTGGGTGATCAAGTTTGGCTTCAACATTACAGAAATGAAATTCAAATCTACCATTCTCATTCCGCAAACTGTTTCTCATTTCGCAAATACAATTGGGAGAAGTATAGAAGATATATACATCGCTCCATCATGACATTTATTCGTCGTGAGTTCATCGCCCTACTATGCAAATCTTAATCAGACATGACTACCACACATCATGAGTTGGAAATTAGATTCCCTACAACGTATTGAAACGGATCATGATCGAAACGTCTATTTCAAAGATTCAACTGGAAATGTGAGAAGAGAGTTTGCTTTATCTTATCGTCATTTTCAATCTCTACATCATATCATGAAGGACTTGAAATACTTCTATATGAAAAGACATTCACGTATTGGAAATCGCATCTGGCTGCGCGTCAACAATCGGCGAATTCAACTCTATCATTCCCAACTTCATACTAACTTCACATTTCATCAAGGTAGTTGGGAAAAGTATAAAAGGAAGGTACATCGCTCAATTTACTCATTCTTTCATCATGAAGCGCCATCGCTACACCATCGTCAACATTCTCCGTCGCTTCAGACTCTACACCAAAATCGATCTCACAACATTACACCAACAGCTTCCAAACAGCAAGTATTACCCGGGCCGTCCTCAAATTTTAGTGGTGAAGATGAACAATTCACGGAATCTTCAACTCTTCCCAAATGGGACTGTACAGATTCTCGGCGCCCTTTCTCATTCATCGGCGCAGTCAATGCGCTTAGAGCTACAAAGACTACTACGTCGGATATGGAAGAGGGAGAGGTGTGTGATGTCGAATCTGACTGTGGACAATATGGTGATCTCTACTCAATTGAGTGACAGTCTATCATTTTTGAAGATTCGTACCAGCAGTTACAGTTTGTGTTATGAACCCGAACTTTTTCCTGCAGCTCTCATTAGTTGTTGGTTACCTGTGCATGTGGCAATCTTTCATAATAGTAAAGTGATCATTACTGGACTAAAATCTCATGTACAAGCAAATATGATCCTAGACTATCTCATTGAGTATGTACGTACCCAGCGGATTGTAAAATAAAAAACAATTTTTTTCAACATGATGTTTTTATTTCAAATCATGATAGAACTTACAAATCATTTTTTCATTAGAGGATGGATTACATGAAAAGTTTTGAATAACAGATGCAAATCGAGATACATGTAAACGTTTTAAGATGAAGTACAGTACAAAAGCACCACACGTTGATGAAAGTGGATGTTGTAGTATGCGTTCATTTCGCTGATATTGACGCGTATGTTTTCTCAACCACTGCTGTGTTGGTATATTTGGAGGTTGAGCAAGAGAGTCAAATAGTTCACCACGTCGGTCTTCTCCAATAAAGATCGCTTTCCAATGCTCACCGCCTAAATTCTGTGAATGAGTGTTTAGCACAATAAAGATGGGATAGTGATTTACTGCAGGTGGTAAGGTATCGAGTGAATAGACATTATCGAAAGCTTTCAACGTCGCTTCGTCTGCATTACGCTGCACTTTAGTCTTAATATCGTCAGCAGTCAACCAACTCATTAACGATTATACTGAAGAATCACGTCACGATACTTTGTAATTTCAATATTTGAATCGAAGACTGCATAAATTAATACATTGATCGTCTCAGGTAGTGTTCTTTTGAACGTCAAATCCAAACGAATATTATGAGGCACGTTCGCTTGACGATAGGGTGCACTAATATCGCTGTCAGCAGTCAAATCAAATGCATAAATAGTATATCCACTCTTAAACTCTTTCATAGTAAGTCCGTTGGTGTCATCCGTATTGTAAAAGCCAACTGCGCATAACTGCCATACCAACATAACTGCGCATAAATTGATCCGAAGCAAAATCTGGTTTGTAGGGTGGACCAGGATGACTCACACCATTTACACGTAAAGCAATTTCACTTAACTGATTGTGTTTAAAATTGAAAGGATTCTTCTTTATATTACCATTAAATGCATCATTTTCAACCATTGCCACCATGAGGAGCTTCGGTGCTTCCGATGGAAAGAGGCCATCTTTCATGAAACTCTTTTGATCTTTCGGAATTGTAAAGGTGAGAAGCTTTGTATGCTGAACGGGGTAAATGGCATTTTGGCGGTTAAGGCCTTCAGCATGCCCTCTAATGACACTTGGATTCGGTACTACTCGACGAATGTAAAGTGCAATATCTTCCACATGAATTCTAAAATTGTCAACTTTAGCAAATGCATTCAGCGCAAATTCAGGCTTATTCAATGTCAGCTTGAGTCGCATGCTGGTATTACACAGTAAAAACTTTGACTGTCTAAAGAAGTCTAAATTCAGCGGACCATATAGCTGACATACTTTACTATCTTTAATCATAGCAGATCGCTTTACAAAGCCACTGTTTGTTTCAACATCAAATTTTCCTGCTTCATCTCTATACCATCCCATGGCTTCCATATGACTTTTTTGTGCTGCTGGATGAAACTGTGATACATGATTGAAATATGATTTATAGGGATAATCGCTTTGACCACCTTCCACCTGCTGCTCTCCAATCGTTAGAGAAACATCGCGAAGTAATGTAGTCAATGGTAAATTGTTCAGTCCAACTTTATGTGCATCGTCAATAGCAGTTCCATCTGCTTGCTGAATTCTAAACCTCAAATCAAGCATCGCATAACTCAAATCTATGTAGTCATCACTACCACCAGGAATAACAAATTCAATGGGGCCAGCATTCTCAGCTGTTCGAGGATGATAATCTACAATACTTGAACTAAGAATATCTGTCTGTATGGCTTGTTGATCAAACAAACAAAAACCGGAAGTTTTACACTCCATGATTAGAAGTTATAGCAGCGTCGTCGTTTAGCGCCTGATGAATGATTAGAGCCTCTACGACGTTTGCGTGAATGCCTTTTGACTGAAGATCGCACCTTACCAGCTCCGCGATGTTTCCTCCTTCCTTTATTCATTCGTTTAGGTGATTTCTTTCCTTGAGTAACACCAGCAAAGGTCTGCTTCAATGTTTTTAAACCGCGTTCCTTCCCACGATTCAACAAACTGCTCTTAAAACTTCTACCTCTGGAAAGATCACTAGCAACATCACCAGCAAAGCCAACGGCATTACTTAAAACATTTCGTTTTAAAGATCTACCGACATTGGATATGAGAGGTGCTACAACAGATTTCAGTGCACCAAGTATGCTACCTCCACGTTGGCGGCGAGCGCCGATGTAAATTTGTCCTCCACCACTTACATAGGAGGGTCGTGAATAAAATGAGGCAGTTGGATTCATAGCTCAAACCCTAAACATTGTTAGTTACAACTTTGCATGAATCACTGTCGATCACTTAGATGAAAGATGTCGGCACGACGCATCCAAGAGTTCATACTTGAAGGATAACCAGTCCATTTAACAAGACACCATTCTTCACCTTGCCGTTTTTTACATCGAATGATTTTCTCTACCAAATATGTTTCACTTTCAGTGACTACCTCAATCTCATCGCGGTAAAAGCTACCCTCAATTTCTTCATTATCGTAATCTTTCAACTTGTAGGTGGTCGGAGAGTCTTTTTGATTAATCCTTGATACTGTAAATACCTCCTCTGTCCAATTCGGAAGGTACCCTTTAGCAAAAACACTTTTCACTTTTGAGATACGAACTTTATCGCCAATTTTCACATCACTTTTCACATGAGTGCGTTTACGTTGGAATGATTCGCGCACTTTATCTACATTGTCAGCATTTACATCTACTGGTCTGAGTCCAATAGAACGATGGATAGAGTGATTGTAGGCATGGAGTGTATCTTGTAGAACCTTTGTCCAATTTTGTGTCAAGTTGGCAGTAAAATGTCGCCACAAGCGATTTTTTAATGTGCGATTAAAACGTTCAACGAGTGCAGCTTTATAAGCACTCTTTACACTAAACAACTCAATGTCATGCCTCTCAAATAATCTTCTCACATGCTGATTTTCAAACTCTTTTCCTTGATCACTCTGAATTCTTTTTGGAATGCGACCTTCTCGAAAAATTGTTTGGAATGCTTTTGCTACTCCTTTCCCTTCTTTAGTTTTTAAAGGTTGAGCCCACGCATAACGCGAGAAAATATCAATGACGGTTAAAATAAAATTATTACCCGAGTTATGTTTTGAAATGGAGGCGACATCGCACAAATCTGCTTGCCACTGTTCATCGATGTCATGAACAATATAATGGCGGGTGCGGTACTTCTTTTTCGCTTGTTTGTGGAGTGTATAGGTAGCCTGACCCTTTAACCATCGTTTCACTTGTGATTGTGGAAGACCACTCGCTTTTGATAATTTCTTGATAGATGCAAATCCTGCCGGATGTTTTACATCATAATAGATTGACTTCAAACGTTCAGTCGATGACGACTGACTCTTTTTCCTCCTTCTCATCTTTTTGTTTTCTTGCCTTTCTACATTTACAACAACTACAGCATTTAGCTTTAGCGGTTTTGCGATCGTTTTCACATTGCTTAGGGGTTTCATTATGAGAGCTGGCGCAGCAAGTGCAAGTGACAACGACATTCACCTCTGGCGGCTCATTACATGGCAAGCAACACATCTGCTTCATATTAATAGTCTGAGAACATGTATTTCCTGGGAGGAGCTGTTTTACGTTTTCCTTTTACCAGTTTTAGTGGCGATGTAGATCTACGTCGAGTTCTTCCTCCTGTTTGCTTAGTGAGTGTGGGAGGGGATGTAGCAGGTGACGACTTAAACCAATTTGTTGGCATTTTCATCGTCTGAAGCATTGGAGCAGTAGCCACTGTTGAATCAAGTTCTTTCAATGTCTCATTATTCAAAGCAAATTTTGGCACATTATGCTTTTTCAATAGTTTAAGAAAGTATGACCAACCAGGTGGAACATAGCCCTGACGGCGCTTTCTACGTGTCGCATACTGAATCAAGTCTTCATAACGTGAAGCATCAATCACTTTATTTTCATCTGTAATGATTTCTCCTCTATCATTTACATTGAGATGGGGCTCAATACTATTGAAAAGAGATATGGCATGTGCGCGAGATGCTAAAGGTGTAGCAGTCGATACAGAGTCACGCATCTTATTCTTCAAGTTTTTCAATTGCTCAACAGTTTCCGATTGTAATAATACAGCACGATGTGGATCTTTGATGTGAACATTTTGCTGATAATCTATTTCTTTCCTATACATTTGATTTGCAAGAGGTTGCTTTACTTGCTGCATGGCAGTCAATTGTACATATTCATCCTGAGGAATAACAATCATGCGAGAATAAGAACTCATAGTTTGTAGATAATCATGGGAGTTTTCAAAATATCACTTCGAAATCTAAATTCTTCCGGACACTCTTGCGTAAAGTCAATGAATAAGTAACCGTATGGTTTTTCAGTAGCTGCTTGAAAAATTTCAATTAAGGCTTTTGATCCTCTGGGTGCAACTTGTCGCGCTAAAATTTCAAATTGACTTTTATCTCGCGGATTCTTGAAAATAGCATAATAGTGTGTATTCAGGTTTCGTGTACGAGCTTCTTTTCCATCAGGAAACAAATTTTGTGTAATATAGATGATAAAACACCTTTTATGGTGTGCTGCGCGAGTGAACATATCTGTAACATCTTTTGAATTCTTACTTTCTTTTAATAAATCATCCAATACAACAACATCATTAGACTGAAGTTTATCCACTGGAATAATTCCTTCATGTCGAATAAAGTTGCGACTTTGCAATTCCTGAAACAGCGACGGTTGATAAATACCATAACACCAAATCACTCGATTGATAGGTTCCTTAAACAACTCCCTTCTTTTATCCAATAAATTCAGCGTGAAAACAGTTTTACCTGCATGAGATGGACCTGATACAGTCAGAACTTTATCACATTGAAGTCTGAAATCCATTTTATTACTTTGAGACTCAACATTTGCATAATTAACGCTTAGAGCCAAAGATATTTCCCAATAGGTTGCCCACGGCAGGAGCTATCATTGGAAGTATTGCTGAAAGGAAACCGCCCTTTTGTGTTAGAGTTTTCCTCTTTCTTTGAAGGGCGACTTTAGGATTGGAGATGAAACGCAATTTCGTAGCATATCGCTTAAGTAACTTTCGTTGTTTTGGCGCTAATTTCTTCGTCCTCAACTTCCTCACATGAGAAATAATTTCACAAATGAATTTATCGTTAGCATGTCGTATAGCATTGTATCGCTGATTTGCTTTCATTCGTCGGAGAGCTTGAATGGCTGAAGAAAACTTTTGAATTTTACGTTTCGTCATTTTACGTTTCGCCATTTTCCGTGTTAGTCTTTGCTAAAACCTATCTTTACCACATTTGCATAGGTACTAACTATTGCGACATAAGTGACACTCGAAATGAGCAATATCACAGTGGTTACATTGGCAAAGGTGAATGCAATTACGTATGAAACAGCGTTGACAAAAAGCATGCTTACATCTCTTGAAGATGCGCTTTTCATTTCCATCCTTTCGCTTACATACATCGCAACACATAGTTTCACCGTTACTGATGTCTATAGCAAGTCTTTTTGAAGATATGAATTTGCTAGACTTTTCTAAATAATAGACGCATGTACAGAAGGAATATACTTCGAGAGTGAGCAGACATAGCTCGAAAACCAGTTGTGCTACAATCAAGTACCACTGCATTTTCAATTTTTCTTTATGGAAAGTTGAATGTGAATATCTGAAATCGCTTCAATCACTAGACTGCTACCATGATGGTTAAATGCGTTAAGACGTTCGGCAATTTTTATCATATGTCTTTTAAAAAATTCTTGGGGGTGATCTACCACTTCCATTGAATAAGAAGCAAAATGGAAAGAGCGACTTTCCACCTCTTCCTTTCCAAAATGACTAAACTTAATTTTCGCAACTAATCGCGCCATGATAATGCTATCAGAGAATGTATTCATTAACTCTAGAAATAGAGTGCTAGCATCATCAACCACTGCTTCGATGTCGGTCTCATCTTTATGAAAATTTATCACATAATCTTGAACAGCTCCTTTTAAACTTTGCCTATGAAAACGTAATGTTCCGCAGTCGTTTGAGAAAGACATGATCGCCCTTTATCTAACCCATCCATTGCATGAAAACAACAACTCTTCTCATAGTAACATTTATTGAATAACGGTAACAAGCATGCATTATAAATCAATGGTTTGAAAGAGATAAAATAGATACAGCTGGTAACTATCATACAGCGAGCAATGATAACCATACAGGACTTTGGCAGTGTTGAGGTAAGGAGGAAAGAAGCATTGGTTATGAACGTAGCTACTACAACGAACAGACAAAATAGGAACACACAAATCCTTAAAACGTTTCGTGACTTCATGATAATGTTGATTCACTCTACTATCCCAAGGCGGGAGCAAAATATCATCAATGATTAGATTGGGAAATACTTTCCTCTCCTTACCAGGATTATTACAAAAGATGCGTATAACATTGAAAGCAGCTAACCATCGTTTAAAGTCAATAAGAAGAGCACTCTCACAAGAAAAGCCATGGTCTTGCAAATATTTCAGATTAAGTCCATGAATGTGTTTTCTCGCCCATTGATCAACATTGGGATCACAGTTGGCGTGTTGATGATAGACACTAACAATCTGATATGTCCAATTGTTCATAGCAATAGCACTGAGCTCCTGTACAGGTTCACCCTCACAATCCATAAAAATGATGATAGAAGCCTAAAACGGAAATTACACATCTAAGGAAGCGTTCTATAACATATTACAAAATGAAGAATTACATCGATGCTTTTCACGACAAAATACACAAATGATATGATGGCAACGAAGAAGTAAAATTTATCTAATAAGACCACGTCTACGACACTCAAAGCACATAAGCGAATTGTCATAGGGTAGAGTTAGGAAAGGGCTAGTAATTCTCCTTCTTTGATTTGCGATTTGAGGCAGCATTCTTCTCCGACTTGCGCTTCGTACCACTGCTGTTAAGGATTTGATCAATTATGTCGTCCACATTGGGTGGTTTTGGAATATATAGGATGGATTCCATATGCATGGAGAGAGAGGCTATTTTATTATCCTTGTGTCGACCATAATATAGCCCATTCACTTTGAAAAGGATATCCCAAGTACCTTCTCCGAGCTCATCACATCTGATGGCTATTGATTGATCTCCCTCCTTCCTATAGTAAGTACACCAATGTGATACCGGTAGGCAAATGTGATTACCATCCCAAATCTTTCTATAGGGAGTATCCTTGTCATCTCTAGCCTTCCACTCTTGAGCAAGAGGAGTAGGAATGTCCATATTTAATGTCACATACTCCTCAATAATATCAAGTTGGTGGCGAATGTACGGACTCACGGGGATCAGTATGTAGTCCCCATACTGATTGCGCATTATCTTGACATCCGTGGAAGGGAGCATTCCCGTTTGGAGTACTACGCTATGATCGTCATAACGCAAGACTTGTTTAAATTTACGCTGTAGCGGTGTAGGATTATGTACCTTGGTTGTTTCTTCCACTGGCCTCAGTTGTAGATGATCTGACCGTAGCAAACCTTGTAACGTTTGACCGCAATTTTGGCCTCCGTTTACCAATCCGAGCCTTCATTCGCCTGCTGGAGCTGTATCTTGGGAAATTCTAACTCTATCGTTTTTCGCCAATGTCCCAAAATCTTAAATGGCGTCTCTCATCTAAACGAAGACAGATAGGAACAAGCCGATTCTTTCAGTGAATTTGTCTCACTCTTAGCTTTCAAACGAGCTATGGCACGACAAAATCCGTCCACTGGAAGCCAAAATCGAAGCGAGCTGTCCAGAGGGGGGGGGCGTCAGCGAAACTTTTTCTCGTCGATTGCCTTGAAACTCACCATACAGATAGAGAATTTCACGCTGATTCCAAATCTGAAATCCGTTTTCCCATCTGATGCTTCGTTTTGAAGCTAGAGCCCAAAACGTCCCAAATTCTAACTCTGTCGTTTTTGCCAATGTCCCAAAATCTTAAATGGCGTCTCACATCTAAACGAAGACAGATAGGAACAAGCCGATTCTTTCAGTGAATTTGTCTCACTCTTAGCTTTCAAACGAGCTATGGCACGACAAAATCCGTCCACTGGAAGCCAAAATCGAAGCGAGCTGTCCAGAGGGGGGGGCGTCAGCGAAACTTTTTCTCTCCGATTGACTTGAAACTCACCATACAGATAGAGAATTTCACGCTGATTCCAAATCTGAAATCCGTTTTCCCATCTGATGCTTCGTTTTGAAGCTACAGCCCAAAACGTCCCAAATTCTAACTCTGTCGTTTTTCGCCAATGTCCCAAAATCTTAAATGGCGTCTCACATCTAAACGAAGACAGATAGGAACAAGCCGATTCTTTCAGTGAATTTTCTCACTCTTAGCTTTCAAACGAGCTATGGCACGACAAAATCCGTCCACTGGAAGCCAAAATCGAAGCGAGCTGTCCAGAGGGGGGGGGGAGGTCAGCAAAATTTTTTCTCTCCGATTGACTTGAAACTCACCATACAGATAGAGAATTTCACGCTGAATCCGAATCTGGCCTCCGTTTTCCAATCCGATGCTTCGTTTTGAAGCTAGAGCCCAAAACGTCCCAAATTCTAACTCTGTCGTTTTTTCGAAAAATGTTGAAAATTTTTTCTCGCCGATTGCCTTGAAACTCACCATACCGATGCAGAATTTCACGCTGAATCCGAATCTGGCCTCCGTTTTCTCATCCGACCACTCCTTCCACTCGAAACAGCCCATTTTACAACCCAACATTCAGCACGAAAAACATCACACACTATAGCCTCAAGACTAATCCTGGCGGTCGCCCAAGTCCACCACGACACTCAGACCCGAAGCACCACGGCGGCCGACCACGACACTCTGCCGTTCCAGAGGGGGGGAAGGGGGAGGGGGGGACGTCAGCGATGGCGGCCATCTTGCGCTATCTGGTGTTTGTCACTTCCTTACTACTAACTGTTTCGCGGATGGCAAATAATAGCATTGGTACACCTAAATTCCAGTCTTTTTGATGTTCTTTGCAGTAAGTTTTCATCATAACTTTCAATGTTTGATGGAATCTTTCTAACGCACCTTGAGATTCTGGATGATAAGCAGTTGAGCAAATATGTTTTACTCCAAGTACTTCTGACACTTAACTAAATATCTTCGATGTAAAGTTCGTGCCTTGATCTGAGCGTATGACTTTCGGTAATCCCACCATAGTAAAGAAATTGATCAAAACCGAACAAATATTTTTGGCGTTAATGCTTCTCAATGGGATAGCTTCGGGAAATCTGGTTGACGAACACATAATTGTAAATAGATATTCATGTCCCATTTTGGTTCGTGGTAAAGGTCCAACACAATCAATAATGATATTTCTGAATGGTTCTTCGCACGCAGGGATTGGAATTAACGGCGCTTTCGGAGGATCTAACTGATGTTTACCAACTATCTGACATGTATGACAAGTTCGACAGAAGTTAGTTACATCTTTGTACATTTTCGGCCAGTAAAAATGCTTCAATATTCGATAATGAGTTTTGCGTGCACCGAGATGACCACTTAATACGTTTTCGTGTGCAGCGCTTAAGACTTTTTGTCGATATGACTTAGGTATTACAATTTGATGTACTTCTTGCCATGTTTCCTCAGGAGTGGCTTCTCTTGGTTTCCAGCAACGAAATAGGATACCATTTTGCTTGTAAAAGTAAATGCGCTCATTCTTATCACTCTCGTTCAGTTCGGCGGAGATGTTTTGTAATTCTTCATCGCTTTCTTGTTCTTTTATTAGTTGACACCGATCTATATTCGTTTCGAATGTTATTTCTTTCTCTTCAATATTTTCGTCAATTCCATTCTCTTTTTCTGATTTCTCTTTCTTACTCATGGATCTTGTGACGGCACATACTGTTGTTTGTTCACTTTCTTTCGCTAGTTCAATCTCTTTCAGTTCATTCTCTTTCGCTTCATGATCTTTTATTTCTCCTTCGTTTGCTTCAATTTCTTTCATGTCTGTTATCATACGTGGTACCTGAACTTTGCATCCGGCTAAGTCGTTCCCAACAATCAAATAGATCCCTTCAATAGGAATTTCTTCTCGATCGACTAAACCAATTACGAAGGTACCTTCCACTATCTCGGTTTTTACGTACAACTTATGCAGTGGAACTGAGATACATCCTCCGACGCCGCGGAGTAGAACACATAATCCCGTGTATGTAGCATGTGACACTGGAACTATGTCTTTCACTATTAATGATTGAAATGCTCCGGTATCTCGCCATACTGTAACTGGATATAAATCATCTTTATCATTACCAGCTAGACCGTCTTTCGTGAAAGCTTGCTTCCCTTCAATTAGTTGTTCACTTTCGTCGACTGAAGTATACCTATCATGCTCATTGACCTGAACACCATAAAAACTAGTAGGAAAGGATTTTTCCTGCTCAGTCTCAAGATGGCAGTTCGTTTCACGAACAAGCGGTACGCAGTTCGTTTCACGAACAAGCGTTACGGGCTTTCTATCGTACTTTTCTGGTCGTCCATGCAATTGCCAACATTCTGTTTTTGTATGTCCCTTTCTCTTACAGTGTTCACATTCTATTTTCCATCTTGGCGTTTCTCGTTTTCTCATATCTTCTGGCTGTTTGTTTTTATTCTCATATTGTCTGTTGTCTTCATAATATTTTTCCTGTCTTTTGTCTTCATGATATCTTTCTGCACTTCTTGTGTAGTAGTTTCTTGGCTTTTCATAATGGTAATACGACCGTGGCTTTTTATGCGTCAATTCGTATTGATCGGCGATTCTTGCTGCTTCGGTCATGTTTTGTGGCATTCTCTCATCTAAATATACTTTGATTTGTGGGCTCAAACAGTTCTTAAATTCTTCGATGAGGATGACATTTCGTAGTTTCTCAAACGTATCGGCGTTTTCGGCTTTCGTCCACTTATCAAATAAGACTTCTTTATCTTTGGCAAATTGTAAATGATTTTGCTCTTTCATTCTTTGCCATGAGCGGAATTTCTGTCGGTAGGCTTCTGGCACCAACTCATATGCTTCAAGGATTACTTGTTTTACCTTTTCATAATCTTTGGCATCGCCATGAGGTAAGGCTGCATACGCCTTTTGTGCTTTACCAGTTAAAACTGTCTGCATTAGGAAGGTCCATTTTTCTTTTGGCCAGTTTGCCGTTTCAGCAACCCTCTCAAAACACAGGAAAAATTGTTCCACGTCTCTTTCGGAAAACTTTGAAACTATAGATGCATTTTCTTTTAATGATGCTTCTGATTTTCTTTTTTCAGTCTCTGCTTTTGTTCTTATTCTCTCTAGTTCAACTTCTCTTTGCATATTCATCTCTTTTTCTCTGAGTTCTCTTTCGACCTCCCTTTGTTCTCTTCGTTCTTCTCGTTCTACTCGCTTTTCTTCTCGTTCTCGTTCTAATCGCTTTTCTTCCAATTATATTTTTTTTAATTCTAACAACACATTGGAATTTTCCGGCAACTCTCCTTGGACATCCTTTTCTATCTTGCCTTCTTCGATGAAATGCCCTTTGATTCTCTGGAGTATTTGCTCCTTTCGCATAGTCATCTTAACTGGCAATTGCAACTGGATTCCAACATCGAATAGTTCCGCTTTCTTCAATTCCTTCAGCTGTTGCACATTTGGGGCTTCATTGAATTGTTTAAGGAATTCTTTAGCATCGAAGTCCATTTCTTACGTTCTTAGCTAATTCCTAACAATCCTTATTAAATAACCCGAGAAAATTTTATTTATTTAGGAAGATCAAAAAAACGCGAAAAAAAATCGAGAAATATAGAGCTCAAAACTTGCCCACGGTTAGTTTTAGCCTTATGCTTAGGCCTAAAGTTATTAAGCCTTAAGACTTAACTTAAAAAGAGTGGACCGAGGAAGCGAAAAAAAGAAAAAGTTCAGAACCTTAACTGGGAAGAAGTGGTAGTTCGAAGAACCGACGGCTCTCAGGCGAGCTGTGCGTCAGTGAAAACAAAGCTGGGTCCTGGCGTGGTCGCCAAATATGTTACGGGTTATTATTTTCTTAATATTCACAAAACATATGATTGAAAAATGTAAATGAAAAATGTGGATGAATTATATTGTGAAAATAAATAAATGGTGCAAACAGTCCTTACAAGGACAGATGGTACGTTCACAGTTATAAGACAGTCACAGCACTAACAGAGTCTCCAGATTCTTCCAGGACCACAAGCCGTGGTGATCACGTCCGCAGCAGTTCGATGATAGTTCGCACATAGAAGATAGGCTGCAACACCGTCAACGGCTCTCGCCGACAACTTCGCTTGGAGAGACCAGATTGCGTGAGCGGGCGTTGTTCATGCCGCGTTAAATGCGTCGGTGAAGATTCGCTCACGGTCAGCTACCAATTGTTTGGTCATCCATTGTCTGATGACATGTCATGTCTGTTGTCAGTCATGTACCGTAGATAGCTGACAAGTTGGACTTTTGTATGACATTGGAACTTGAAATGCATGCCGCGGAAAAGTTATTGCTCTAACAATGGAATGGAGATTGCTCTCACAAAACAATAAAATGCATAATAAATGCATAATAAAGCAAGGAGACAAACTGCCTAGCGCACAACAATATATAAATGGTAAATTATCAAATTTAATATTCAGTTTTCCAGCTTTCACTGTACCCATTGGTTATAGACTAAATGTAATTCCACAAACATTAATATATTTCCCTATTACAAGAAAAACTATTAACAACATTAACATTAGAATCACTGATGAAAAAGGACAAGAAATAATTTTTGGAGGTGAAGAGATTATGATAGATCTTTTGGTTCGAGAGGTATAAACTCCCGTTCGGGAGGTATAAACTCCCGTTCGAGAGGTATAAACTCCCACGCGAAGCTAGAGAAGTTTAATTTTCTTCTTCTTATTATTATTCTTCTTATTCTTCTTCTTTAGAAACAAAAAATAAAAAAAAATTTTTTATTAAAAATGAGTGAACTACCTCCATTAAATAAAAAAAAACTCAAATTTAATCATCATCCAAATTTATCTAATAAAGTTTTGTCAGTTATTTGTGGAAGATAAGGATGTGGAAAAACATATCTATTATTTAAAATTTTAACGACTCCAAATTTTTTGGATTATAACAATCTTATAATTTATACAACAACAGCAGAACAACCCGTCTATCAATTTTTAAAATATGGATTTGAAAATAATCTTAAAAAAACAGCAATTGCTTCATTATTCAAAGAATATGGAAATCTGAACATGAAGAAGAAATAAGTTCGTGGTGTGAAGAAGCAGCAAAAAATAATCAGTTAGTTGAAACCAATAAAAATAAGCATATAAAGATACAATTAATAGATGATAGTGGTAATATGCAAGATCCTAGTAAACTAGATAAAACAATGAAACATTGTGTAATTTTTGATGATTGCGTTAATGATAGAAATCAGTCAGTTCAGAGAAATTATTTCACAAGAGGTAGACATAATAACTGTAGTGTTTTTTATTTAACACAAAGTATGTATTCATTAGACGGAAGTGTTATTAGAAAGAATGCAAATATATTTATACTATTTGAAATAAATGCAAGAAACTTAAGTGATTTGTTAAGAGATTTATGTATAAGAGATAAAGATGAATTTAAGCAGTCGTGTAATAATCCTTGGTCAAAAGATTATGGCTTCATTACAATTAATATTGATAAAAAAATTCATGATAGAGTTATCGAAGATTTGTTTACCGAGTGATAAAAATATACAAATATAGTATTATAATATTTCTTTTGTTATTATTATCAGCTTTAATTTTATCCATTTTTAAAATATAATATTTGAATTTTGTGGTAACATTGGAATACAACAAAAACATTTTACTGAACAAATTATTTTTTTATTGCTTTGTTGTCTGTCATCTTTTCGGTTTAAGTTTTGTTTAATAAAGTTTTGTTTAATAAAGTTTTGCTTAAATTTTCGCTTAAAGTTTTTAGCTCTTCTAAAAAAATTTTATCATTTTCTTCATTAGAAATTTTACCATCAGTAAAAATTTTACCATCACTAGAAATTTTGCCATCCTTTTTATTTTTATCACCAACTTTTTCTGACTGTAATTGAAATGTTATTTTATTAGCTTCAGTAGCTATTTGATCAAATTTTTCAATCTCATCTAACGTAATAACATTATCATCACATACTCTTTGAAAGTAGTAATGTAGTTTATCATAGACTTCTTTAATATGTAAATGCTTAGTTTTTAATGATTTTCGTTTCTTAGTTATTAAAGATTTATCTAACATTGTAACAAGTGAAGTTGCAAAAACACCCGTACCTGTTAAAGCAGTAGCAACTACTGGAATTACTAAAACACCAGAAGATATAACAATTGTTAAAGCACCCAAACTTATTGTTAAGAATATGCCAATTCCTTGTGTTACATTCTTAACTTTACTCCATCTCTTTCTCAATTTTTTATAATGCTCTAATCTTAATAATAATTGAGATTCCTTATCTTTGATATACCTAACTCTATCTTTGTGTTTTTCTTTGTTCATTTTTTCAATGTCCATTAAAGTAGAACTACGTTCATATGATAACGAAGGATATATTCCTGCGGTTTCTTCCATTTTTGTTTCTTCCATTTTTAAAGAAATATTTTGAATAAATATTTTGAATACAATCTTCTGAATTTCGATTTAAATAGAATTTCGTAGTTGTTTGTTTGCCGTATATTTCTAAGAACTCAGTCAGACCAAAAGCTCTGGGAGAGGATGAGACGAAGAGGGAGAGAGAACAAAGGAATTGTTTGCCAGTATGAATCGTAGATAAGCAATTGAATTTTTTGTATACTCCAGTATACCTCTACTGCCCAATACCGATGCAATCGTACATGTTATGAGGATAAAAAAACTACTCTTCATTCCACGAAAAATATCCTTTTTGGGAAGACATGCATCTTAATGCACATTTTAATTAGTTTTTGCAGAAGAAGTCGCTAATCTTAGTTTGTTTCGCTTGACTTGCTTTGACGTTGAACATTGAAGTGGTAGCAGCTGCGGCTTGTGGCAGACAATAGCGCCATATGCTGGTATACTGTAGACGCTTCGCTGGGGGCAAAGGTCATAAAGATTCTCTCTCTATCAGAAACAGCTGCTGCCATTATTCCACGTATTACAATTTCATTCTTACTGCGTGCATTCATTCTGTGAGCGTTCTACGAGACTGTGACTGTTTACAATTTATCCGAGACCTAAACATCGAAGCTGTGATAAAAATGAGTGCTTCTATTCATCGCGAATTCCTCAAATTTTGTGATCAAGTACTTCCACTCATCAAAGATGAGAAGAAAGATTTTTTCAAAACTCTTATTGTAAATCATGAATTCTATTTTCAAAAGAAGATAAAACCAGAAAAAGAAGACAAGAAAAATGAGATTTTTTCTGAAATAAGAAACTCATTTTCATCAGGACAACTAATCCAACGACAGCTCGACGTGAGTGCACAGGCGACATGCACTATCCAAAACTGTGTTACAACCCTACATTCTCTAATTTATCAAGAAAAAGTACACAATAATTCTTCCCTATCAATTGCTATTTGCCAAGGATTTGTGATATCTAAATTAAAATCAATGGAACATTTATCAATGGTAGCCTTTACTCAAAAGTTGGAGAGTGAATATAAGATTAAATTCTCAAGAAGGTATGTAACGTTTGTGATAAAATTATATCGCCTTTCTCAAGCTAACACAAAACTTCAAACATGTACTTCAAGTAGATTCTTTGTTTTCAAAAACTTTAAGTATTTTGAAGATTATCTTGAATTTGAAAAAGAGGAACAGTTGCTTCAAATTAGCTCAGGGATATTTTCTTCCCAAGAATCCAATCAAACATCTGATATGTCAACTGGACTAACGCAGCAATTAGAGACACAACATATACAGGAGCGCCAAACACAAAATGAGTAGTATGTATTGACAATCATTTTATGTAACAGAATAGAAAAATGGGAATGCTATTCACAGCTTATAAATGAAACAGTGGTTGCTTTTTCTTATATTGTAAGACTTTGCTATATTATGTGAGTAGCATGCATTAACATTTTATTTTGTGAGACGGAATAAGAGAATGGGAATGAGCATTCGCAGCTTATAAATGAAACATTCTTTATTTTTTCTTATACTGTGTGACTTCTAGCATATTATTTGACGTAGTGGTGTGTATTGTCAATCATTTTATGTAACAATAGAAAAATGGGAATGCCATTCCCAGTTTATGAATGTAACATTTTTCTAGTTGTCATATATTTACTTTGTAATCTAAACTACTTGCACATATATGTGAATAAAATATTTTCTAAAGATGGAAATGTGTTTTCATTTTGCATTAACCGCTACCTGTTAAAGAAATATTATTAGACACATGTTATATTTTAAAAAACCTGAAAAACGGATTTAAAAGACGTTTTTAAAAATACCAATTTTTATGATTGTCGGTGTCCTGGAACGGTCATGATTTAAGCGAGAAAATTGTAATTCTCAAATTTTGAGATTCTTAACTTTTATGATTTTCGGTGTCCTGGAACGGTCATGATTTTAAGGGTGAAAATTGTAATTCTCAAATTTGAGATTTTGAAAAATTTGAAAAATTGGGTATTTTTAAAAACGCCCAAATTTATGTATTTAGGTCTTCATAACCTGAAAAAGGGTTCAAATTCATGAATTTATGTCGTTTTTAAAAATACCGATTTTTCAAAAAATGGTACTTTTTAAATGGTCTAAATTTATGAATTTAGGTCTTAAAAACCTGAAAAAAGGACTAAATTCATGAATTTATGTCGTTTTTAAAGATACTATTTTTTTGAATTTTATGGTGTCCTGGGACGGTCTTTTTCCCATTACTGTGCGATAACAGCGTGTCGAATATTCTTTTCACCAATTCAGCTTCATTCCTTCCAACGATAACGGAGAGACGACGGACCTAGAAAAAAATTAGGCTTAATTAGATAGTTTCAGCGACCGAATACCTCCTTGTTACCGTTAATTAAAATATTTACATGTCTATTAAGTTCCTGCACTGGTCATATTTTATGGAAACGGAAAAGCTCTTCAATCTAATAAGCATTATAGTTTAGAATCTTTATCATTGTGCAATTTTAGAGCCTAAAACCAATGTTCTAACAGATGTCATTGACACTGATTAGCACGAGCTTTGTAAAGCAAATTGAAAAATGATTCTTATATAATAGCCCTGGGCAGTTGAAATGAAATTGAATACGGGTAGTCTACCTTTGCTACATCTCCCAAGATGCAGCAAATTCAACGAGATTTCGATTCAACAACATAGTATATAGTAGTTGCTTTATAATTCCATGCATTTTCAATGAATGGTCGAAGAAAACTTCTATGTCTTATAGGCCGGCCCCTCCGCATTTACAGTTCTATTAATGAGAGATTTCATTGCAGAAGTTCCATATCTGCGAGGGCAATACAGGGAAAATTGTATGTAAGACAACCAGAATAAGTAGGCATACTTTTGATTTTCCAGCTGGCAAGTATACAATTAGGCATATCTGTATGAAGATTTTAAAATCAAGCAAGTCATAACTGTGTATATCGTACATTCAATAGTGAATTTCACAAGAGTAAAAGAATTATGAATGAGTAGATTGATTAAAATCAATGTTTGTCTGGAAGCCGACAGCAATATAATCTAAATAAAGAATGGAAATGCTTTTTATTTTGATGAATCTAGGCACTCTTGATTTACCGCAATAATAGACACCATTACAAGTTACCAGCTTCAAATTCTCGGACTGCTCGAAGTCGATTTCATCAAATTCAAGCTATTATTTCATATCGACCAAATTTCATTTCAATTATTATATACCAGTGCAACGAAATCTAATGCTACTTACTTATTTCATGCTCACCTCTCTCAAGGCCCGAAAGGGTTTCATGTCGAAATGAGAGATTCAATAATAATTCCATTTTCGGTAACAGTCAACAAAATCGCGTCGTGATACAGCGTTTTGAACACTTGGTCAAATCAGTGATGAGTTGATGTTATGACCAACCGATGATTTATCCACTGTCGTCCACGGAGTTTGAGAATTTGGAGAACCTGAAATAATTTTGTTTTGAGCCGAGATTTACTGTTTTTAATGTCGGAAATATGTATCAATCCTTAAAAATCTGCACAAGTAACTGCGATGAAGTAACAGTTTATGTTTATCACACAGTGGCAGAACATTGTGTCAGAAAAAAATGTATACGTAAATGGGATTTGTCTTGAAGCAAGCCACGAAAATGAAACTAAGCACAATGTAAATAGAATGATTAAATATTGAGTTCCAAATTCAGTTGAAAAATAGAACAAACCTGAATAGCTGGCATTTCATCCAATATCAGGAATCATCAGAATCCCTAGTTCACATATGTCAACATTGACACAACTCCCTATTTAAAGTCGCAGCCATGCCAGGGTAAATTCGAGATTTGCAATTATATTATTTAAATTTCGACTAAATTTCAGTAACTTACCAATTGCAAATCTGAAACTATGCACAATCAAACCTCGACATTGCGACCGCGCTCGGTTTTGCCAAAAACGGTCGCAATACCAAGAGATTATCATTGACGCTAATTGTTGAGTAGTATAAAAATTAAGTAAGTAGTTTTGGATTGTTTCATGCTGCTGCGACCACCACCAGATCACAATATCATGAAAAATGCACTATTCTTTAGTTAAAAATCTTCATCTACAATATTTTATTAGTTTCACAACCTGTGGACCTCCCTGTAAAGCGCAAAGAACATTTGACTGCTTCCCTCAAGCACCGCTTCGGTCATTAACAGATTCTCTATTCTTTGATAAAAAATGGTCAATGACAGGAAACTTTCATTAATAAGATTTTACATCTGGATAGCAGCAGCTTGTGAATGAACAAATGACTCTCCTCACTAACCGGACACCTTATCTTAACAATTATAAGAATACATTGAGTCATCTTGCCTGCGTACATCGTTTTACCGTATGCCATCATTTTGAATAACATGTGGATAAAAACAGTGGGAGAGACTTTTCACCATTAACTATGAATTTTCGAAGGGAATCTTGACATCGGCGATGGTGAAATGGTCAAGATTACACTTTTAATGAATAGACGACAAAAACGGCAGTTTGTGAAGGAGTGAACATATTTATAAAGTATAATTTAAAAAATGAAAGGATATCACTTTTTTAATGTAAGAATCAAGTAGGGCCTGTTAATGTGTGTCAGGTGTTGCGGTCAGTGATAGAGCGTCTTATCCACATAATTGATGACTACTTAAGGTGTCAATTGAGTTAAAAGAAGAACTGATTTATACTCCAATTGTTAGCAATTAAATGACTAAACTCCATCCCGAAGATGATAGCATCATAGCGTTACGTCCATCCATTCGTTGCGTCCATCTATAGCGTGGTCGTTCTATCGAGAGGCAATCATCAGTTCGTTCCTGAAAAAAAACCGGTCGGAAGGCGCGACGGTCGCTATATGGAAGGGTCGTTATATCGAGACTTCAATATGTGGGATTTCAAATCTAATCGTTCGGTTCCTAGAAAGACCGGTCGTTAAAGCGCGACGGTCGCTAAGCGAGGTTTGACTACACTTAACAAAACAGTTTGCATTGTGACTGAATGTCTGTCATAACAAGAATTCATACAATCGACCTGATTCATGGATTAATCAATCATATGAAAGCAATATTTTCTGTGCATGTTGATTGATGTACCGGAATGCGTTGCCTACTGGTATCGTGCATTAAAAACGACGTCATGCTAAATGAAAACTTTGCGTTGAGGCACCATGAAATATTCTTCCGAAAAAGGGTGCTGACCTGAACGTGTGTAAAAAGTGCATTTTCTTATTAACCCTGACTTTAAAACTACAAACGGAACACTAAACTGTAATTTCGAGAATCAAGGTAGAGCCTAGCTATCCATAAAATGGCGAAACTTTTACACTAATATAGAATTTCGTCATTCGACCTAATAATACTGATAGGAGACATAACTTTTGTTGAGTAGACCTAGCATTTCAGCGAATTTTCTCAGCACAGTGGATGGCGATTAGACCTACTTTTAATGATAAATCAAGAATATCAACTTTAAATTTCAACAACAATTTCCCAAACTCCTAAACTAAAGAATGGGGACATTTTGATATCTTTTAGAAGAGAGATATTCGGCCACTTAATATTTTACTAGAAAAGCGGATTCCACACTTTGAGAGCTACTTAGCGAGAATATGATTGACCGGTGGGCGGCATTTCGGTTCTCTTTCACTCTGCGTTTTAAGGAACCCTCTGCTTTTCCTATCACCAATCCAGAAAAGATTGGTGTCAGCCGATCTCACTCTCTTCCACCACTGTGACAAAATATGATGGGGAAGGCATCATATCGCAACAATTTTTTTCTTCACTACTTCTACGCGTAGAACTGCACCTCAATGCCGATAAGACGAAATCTCTAGACCTAGCCTATAGAAGGTAGCCTAAAAGCTGGCGCTGAAATTTGAGACTTTGCACCCCTCAACCAGTCTTAATTGAGTTTCTAAAACATTACAATTAAAGGATTAAGTTACATCCAAAGGTTGTAGGTCATTGATCGTCTTGTGAAGTTCGCATATTGACATCAGTGTGCAACATAAAGTAAATGTATGATCTACATAACATTTAAACATATATACATGCCATTTGAATATGACGAAGTGAACAAAGGTAAATATCATTTAGACTGCTTTAATAATTATTTCAAAGAATCTGATAGGCATACATCAGATCCTGCGGGAATTAAATTGCTTAACTAAAAACCACGGCGATAAGAATGTTATGTTTCACAACATTGCCTGCAGGAAGTCCGAAGTAAATTCTCACTAGATAAGGCATAACTGTGGCAAAATATGATGCGGAAAGTATGTGAATTTTTAAAATACTGCTATCTAAACATCCGTGACAGAACGAATAATAACAAATCTAGTAGAAGAAATAACTTTTTTTCGGTAAATGTTATTAGCACTGTATCTTTTTGTACATTCAACAAATCTTAACATCATGATGAAGCTGAATGATAGCTCACAGTTTGACAGTTCTCATGGAAAAAATCGGTCTTCTTCATGCTAAAATCTTGCATCAAAGAAAACTCTCAATTATCTTTCGGAAAGCCTACTGGCCACAACTGACCACTTAAGAAAGTAAATTCAACACGAAAACTACATGTGAAAATGGTTCAACTTTTTTATGAAATTATTTATTAAACGGCTTGTGTGATCTGCACAGCAGTTAAACATATACACGAAATTTAAACATGACGAAGTGAACAAAAGTAAACATCATTCATGTTGCTTTAATATATACTTCAAAGAATCTGAATCATACATCAGACAACGCGGAAATTATATTGCGAGCCTAAAAAGAACAACGCTAGGAACCATTTTTGTAATATGTGGCTTGCGTCTAAAATTAGAGGTTAGAATCACAGAATCTAATTCTGTGGTTAGAATAACCTCCATTATTCCACGAGAAGGAGAGAAATGACCACAACGCACGACAACCACAGAACTAGATTAGGGAAAGACTTCCCGCTTTCATTCATTCACCGTTACTTGCACTGAAGCCGCGATTTTTTGTTTACATCGACGGCCGCTGAAAATACTTAGGCAAGAAATTGGAGTTAGCCAGCAGAAAAGCATGAAAGACCAGTAAATTATAATGTTTTGCTTGAATTACATCATGCAATATTGTGTTCAATTGCTAAATTAACAAATGTGAGGTACCTTAGGCATGCAACAGGTTGAATCGATATTTCAAGAGATCAAAATTTGACGCCCACATCTTTCTTTTATCATTGAAGTACTAAATTCTTGATTGACATGTTTGACAACTTGTAGAGGAGTCTTCGCATTTGAAGTAAATAATATAACTTATAATTTTGTTTTTGACTGATATTATTCAGAGGATATATGTGTCATGTTGTGTTCCTCGCTGCAAAAATCGAGCGATAAAATTTTCAACATTATCATTTCATTTAATATTGTTTCTGTGTAGTAATCCCGATCTTCTCAAAACTTGACTGAGTAAAATATAGAGAAAGAAATTCATTCCCGTTAAAAACGTCTCATTCGTATGTAGTGCTCACTTCGTTTACAGCGATTATGAAGATAACTTGGTATCTCGGGGAAGGCAAGGTGAGAAAGTCAGTTTCAGACGAAAACGTCTTTTGAAAAATAATGCAGTTCCCAGTGTTTTTTATGGTTATCCGTCCTAATTGAACACGACACTAAAAATACCTCGTCGTGCACCTCCAGATCGTTCCAACATCTCAAGTCCCAATTCTTTAACGACTGTCCTGCCTTGCAAAGTTTTTCAGGACTTTTCAATATTCAATCAACTGTAGAAGTGTAAATAGGCTAATGAATATAGCCCATCCCAAAGCTCTTCCGTGACTTTTCATGAATTGACACAGTGAAGTCACGTGTAAAGTTTGAACCGCCAATTATTATTTATTTTAATGCTACGACCTAAGAGTGCTTCACCTGCCTGGACCCTGTTACGGAATCCGTCAAGTTCTCTCTACAATCCGCGCTCCCTTAGAATATTTATTGATGTGTGAGTTTTGCTAGCACTGCATGATGATCAGCTGTTGGTCTGATGAATGAAATTGCACTATATTGACGTTTCTTCTAGCGAAACTGTTCTCAGATGAACGTCACTTGTGAGGAGTAGGCCAGAATGAGACAGCCGGCGTGACGAATTCCCGCTATATTGAAGCGTTTGATTTCGAAGATGACATGGCCAACAGTTAGACGACAAAACTGGCCGAGGTGGTGTGCTTTTAGACAGAAGATGCAATATGAATATTCCATCCTGGTGTTAGGTCTACCTACAGATGCTTGTATCATATGATATAGGTGTTCATTGACACCTGCCTGTGAGAAAGAAGATCCAATCAGTGGAAAATGTTTAGTGGAGATGTCACCATCAGAAACTGTGTGTACGTTTCCGAAAGGAAAGGAATGCATATTGTGATCATATTCTAGAAGCAGAGTACATGTACGGTAGCATGATGAGGTGCCCACGCTAATACAAACATATGAACATATTTTGAATCTATGGATTTGTCATGTAATTATGCTTTCGGTACAAAAGTTTTGCTGCATTCATAGAACGCGATTTAATTGTCATCATCAAACTCAATTTTTCCCATTGAAGTCCTGATATGGATATGCTAAATTGTACATCATTCTCTCTAATAACTTGCAGATGGCAGACCTAAACGGGGGTTTTAAACTGCACTTTGAATATGTGATGGATCATTTTCAGTTATCAAAATAATGTTTCTAGGCAATGCTGTGCTTTGAAAGTTATGACTTTTTTAAATTTGAGTCGATTAGTTTGGATCAAAAAGTGACAATAATACATTAGAGTAATGATTGTCCGGGAGACCCTGCTGAGCAGGTGAAGCAAAATTTTTTCTAGGGCAGGACAACTGTTAATAGGCCAACCGAAAAAGTTGTTGAATTTTTGATGCGTCTTATTTGCTTAAGTTAATGAGAAATCTATTGCATGACTATCAAATTCTTACTTACAAAGATTCTGATGGCGCATTTCATAAAATTGAATGGATTTACATTGAAAATCTTCATGAATTGCAAACAAATGATTAATTGATTTTCGCAAATACGTTGGGAGTAAAACATATTCATTACAAACGGGCACTTATGAAGTTGTTCCTTTCATAGAAGAAACGTTCATCTATAACTACAAAAGCGCTTAATCACAGATATTTGAATTGATGAACTTCCACAGAAAGTTCTTGCAATTTTATCAAGCTGCAATTACGATGACTGAATATGCAGATGAATCAGAACCCGTACGTACTGCGTGATTACTTATATAAATGGAAATGGTGTAAATTTCTACTTTTTTATCATATGAGCTTCTAATCGTTATTATCAATGAATAATTGCCGCGACTTTAATAGTATCCGCCAACTTCTTGCCGAAGTATTTTTTAGACACAAAATACACCCCAGTATATTTCTGACAAGTTACAATGACTTGCTTACCGGCTTCACCGGCTTACCGGCCCAGGTTTCTCTTAGCCTAACTAATAACTGCGTTAGAGAAAACTCCCCAAGTTTAGGTCGATGCTTTCTTGAAAGTTAAGTAAAAAGTTAAACAGGTCAGACGGGCCTTCGGCGTCCAGCGCCTTCGAAACGGTCGATGGTAACAGACGGGATGCAACTGTGTGAAGTATTTATGTGAAGATATGAGTTCTGTTAAGAAGTGTGTTGGCGGTTTGCATGATTATCGAATTGTGGAGAGAGATTGTAGTCTGGAAGTTCGTGTTTCCTGTTGACCTGTGGTTTAAGCCGTGTTATTGCTTTGGCCTCTGCTATTGTTGTGTCTCGAGTGTTGTGCAGTTTGCGAATAAGACCGACCTGAAAATTACCGATGCCGCCTATCCCTCCATGCTTATCTTGCAAGTGGTTATAAAGAGCACTGCTATTACTTTTGTTATCAATCGCCTTCCTATGCTCTTGGTGCCTGGTTTTTAGCATGCGGGCAGTTTATCCTATATAAAATTCTCCGCATTGAACACACGTGTATTGATATACGACGTATCTGTCTCGGCACGAGTACTTATTGTTCTTAAAATCACTGCAAATATTACAAGAGCATGATTTTTCTTTCTTATTATTATTAAGGTAGTTGGCCGATTGATAACCATACTCATTAATCAAACGTACCGGTAAATCATATTTTTTAATAAGTTTGTTTATTTTGCGATTACACCGGTCATTAACGTAGGGCACTTAAAATTGAAAATTATTTTCTTTACTTATGCTATTTCTTTTATTTGATTTTTTTGTTCTAGCACTTATTTCGCGCTCCTTTTCGGTGTATTGATTTTGTTCTAGAATTCGGTCAAACTCTGCTAAGTTCTCCTTCCTAATTTCTGGATCATTTGATCGTTGAGATATAGTATGTGCACTACTCTTTATATAATTTGATTTAATGTGTCTCGGAAGAAAAGAATCTTTTCTCAAAGCTATGTTGGAGTGGTATTCTTTATGATACCAAGAGTATTTAATTTCATTATCTATCTTTATCTTGATATCTAAAAAATTCAGCCATTCACTAGGTTTAGGTGCTTCAAGAGTAAATTTGATATTGGGATTTATTGAATTAAAGACGTTCAATATTTGGTTAAATTTATTTTCGTCGTAATCTAAAGGACCAAGTATTATGTCGTCAATATACCGCTTATATATTTTGGGGTCAAAACCCAACATCCCCAACGCCTTCGATTCGATGGTATGGAGAAATATAATTGCGAACGGTGGCGCTTTGTGGGCTGCCACTTTGCATGTAACATGTTGGCATGTAACTTTAACCAGTATGCGACTTTGAATAATTTTGCCAAAAGCTGGACACAATAGATTTTCGAAACGTCATGAATTCAAATAATTGCAATTTCTTTTTGATAAAATGTTATCCCTTCTTTGCTTTAAAACTTCGCAGAATAAAATAAAAGAGCAATTTCGAAAAACGGAATGTCGCATGAAAAATGTCTCAAATTACACACGAAATCTTTTTACAAACATGTTTTAATAATGATTTACTGCCCAATTTCAGTGACATTCGATTATGTGACCATTTCAAAAAATAATTGAGCAAAAATGTCAACCTATTTTCAAATGTAATTTCCGTGTTGAAGTCCTTGTTCAATTTTGACAAACGATATACCATGTTAAACCTTATGTTCCATAGATCATCTTGGCATGTATTTCACTTCAAGAAGTGGTCAGTTGTAGTCAGTGGGCCTCATGAATAAAAACTGCGGACGTTTTCTTTAATGCAGGATTTTATAATGAAGACAACTGATTTTTTTGTGAAAGTTGACAAGCAGTCTGAGCTATCAGCAAAATTCATCATGATGCAAGATTCTTGAGATTCGCTAAATGTATAAAAAGATACAATACCAATAAGATTTACTGAAAAATTGTCGTAAAGACTCTGACATGATTTTTCCATTGATGAACATGCTACATTTCAATAACCTTTGTAACATGTAAAAGGTTATGTTAAGCACTGTAAATTGGCAGAGCGTTTAGGTTGTGCCTGGTCAGCTTTGGTCACCAGACTTGAATATATGAATTTTTGAACACATTATTCACCGATGCCAAGGGATCACAATTCCGAGATCTCAGGATCAAGGCAATTTTAGTAGCAGTCGGGATGCCGGGATTGCGCTCCAGGATCCTGGGATTGATGATGAGAAACAATTTGTGATAATTATAGAACAGTGTGCACGGTCTTACCGTCAGCTCGTTATACTAAAAAACGTGAATGCAATCCTAATGGAGTTAATCAAATTTATTTACATTTCAGATCAGAATTATGACAGTTCGCATTCGAGTTTACCACACGGTACAAATAAGAAAACCTTGAACTGTGCATTATTTGACCACAAAATAGATAGTTATAAGAGTGAAACCCGCCACTAATCTTTATATCTATAATTCATCTTCCTTTTTTCTATGTCTGCATAAAGCACTTCAAAATAAAATCATGGTCTGATATGGCCTAATCATAACCTATTTGCAAGGTCATCGTTCGTTTTGTTAGTTGATGATGTCTTAAAAATATACATAAAAGTGTGAATGCTTTGAACTCATGTACACTACCATCAAATGAAAGTTCACACATTCGATAATATAATAATTTCTCTTGTAATACCTCATGTGCGAGAACAAAACAGTCAAATCTTATTTTCATCTTGTCATTTTTTCTATTTCATTACTCATTAGCATTTTCAATCGATCTATTTAACTTGTTTTTTTGAAGATAAGATATGTATGCACATGTCCATTGTACTAGTATGCAATAATGCATATTAGCAATCAATTATCTTAAATGATAACTTATAATCAATTTACGTGTACCTTGCATTTCATTTTTTCCGGATAGGCAATGTATTTAAATTACATCATTGAGATTTTTGAAATGTGAATTCATGCAATGCAATTATATTTTCGTGTTGCCAGACTTGCTTTATTGTGTTAGTACAATACAAAGGCAGCAAATATATCGACATAGTTAGCAAACAATAAGCGCCTACACGCTTATATACTGCATCCAGAACACTAGTATATGCATGACATGTGGATTACAATGCAATAATTCACTGAACATCTAGAAATTTCGGGATCCCGGGATTGGAAATATGAGTTCCGAGATCGGAAACAGTCCGGGATTTGCGATTCCTACGGCGAAATTTAGATAAAAATATACAGACTAAATTTCGCAAAACAGAAAATTAGGATTATCATCACCACGCTGTTGATAAGCTTTCTCAGTGATTTATTTTTTTCGAAATCCCACAAAATGTGGTAAAATATCACTCAGGTAAGTCGCCTTACACTTTCACCTGATTCTGCGATATTTTCTGGAAAAAATAATTTTTTTTAGCGCTCAATTGTACACAACTTAGTACTTATGAGATATCTTCCGTCCACGTTTTCAAGTGAGTCTAAAATCCGCAATAATGAATCAATCGTCACCAAACTTCAAGTAGACGTACCACATGCAAAAATGTATGCAGATCGGAAAAGTAGGACCTACTGTTTGCAAGAGACGATAATATGAAGTGTAGCGATGTCAACATCTTGATCTGACTTCGTCTGGTCGACGCATTATTGCTACTCGTATATGTACATTGCTCTCTCTCCATCTTCGTCTCATCCGCTGCCATATAATAATAATAGCTTTATTGAGTTCACTTCCATGACAGATGCGGTGAACGTTACAATTATACGATGACCATAAGTAGAAGATGCATGGTTCAAGGAGATAAAAACTGAGAAAAGCTATCGACAAAAACGAATGGATGAGTTTCCAAATCTCGAAGTCTTAGAAAAAGGAGGACGCAGCTCACGTCTAGAACAGGTGGCAGTGCCTGTTTGACCTTTGACAACAAAAATATCTCGAAGAAGATAATGTTCATCAGCAGTAATTTTTTTAAGAGTTTCAGACAACAAATGTCAGAAAGAACTAAAAGAGGCTCAGGCAACGATGCAACTCCAATGAAGCGTAAAGCTCGCTGTTCAATGCGCTCAAGTCTTTACAGTAAGTATTGCGAGGCATTACAAAAGGAACAAAAAGCATAAGTCAAAACAGACGTTATGAAGGCCTCACAACAATTGAACATTGTGTCTATCTGCACCACAACGTCGCAAATTATGTAAAATGAACAACCTATGGGATGCCCTCTTGACAATAAAACTAATATGCGTGTTTCAACGAAAATCATTAGGCAAGTAGACACCAAGATATTTAAAATTGTCAACTTGCTTAAGAAAACAACCATCAGAAATTTTAACAGGACAGGTGTGCAATCCACGTTTGTTGACTATATCCATCAATACTAAAAAATCAGTAGTGATGGATATAGTCAACAAACGTGGATTGCACACCTGTCCTGTCAGACCAAAATTGTTGGACCACTCAAAGACGTTCTGCCACTCAAGTTGAAGTTTATCTTCTGTGGGACTCCTGATATAGTGTATAAAAAGAACACCGTCCGCATGTTTGATTACAGTAGTGGTTCATTCCACGACGATTCACCCAATTACGGTACATGTGGCACTTAGTCTTCGATTTTGCTCATTCTCGGATAAATGTGTTTGCTATGCATTAGAAGACACCAAATCTGAAATATTAGCTTCCAATTTTGAATATAACGGGATCTAGAGCTATTTTTAGAAATTTGAATTTTCACGCAGCTGTAATTTTTCCCTGTATATTCGTTACTCATTCAAACTTTGCATGCAGCATCAGCTCGGTGTAAAGGAATTCTTGAATTAATTTCAATGGGTAACTGGAATGCATAACGGAGCTTCATGGCTCCAAAGATGCTGAAAAAAGGGTCCTCGAAAAAAAGCAAAATATTTAGAGGAATCTCACAACTTTCTGTATTCTTGTTATCCGCAATAACTATAACAATTGTGTTGCTGTATATCATTGTGGTTCACATGTGATCTTAAGCGGTAACCAGAGTACAAAAGGCTACACCAGGCGTTCCAAAACGTGATTTTTCAAAAAATGCCTAAAATGGTTGTTTTCAAGCTGGGCTAGCTTCTTTCTATATGCCAATTTTGACTCGAAATTGATACTGAAACTGAAAAACATGTTCAATTACTTGTAGGAGAAATTTGATCCGGTAGACGATAGTTAAAGCGGTATAAATTGGTCAATTTTGATTTTGCACATTTCTTTAATATATGATGTTATGTATATATTATTAAGTATATATATTATTAAGAATATATTTTATAGTCTATTTATATATTATATAAGTAGCATAGAGAAGTAGCATTTATAGTACAATAGTACTTGAAAACGATAAGTTGGTGTGCAGCAAGACATTATCCCCTTTGATAGATATTGAATATGAAACTTTGATATATTGCAACAGAGCAAGATGTGACTTTCGAAGTTCGAGTTTTGTTGAACTAGCCATGCTCCTTCAATCGACATTGTGACTTTGAATGGTACAGTTTCTGAAGAATGCTCAGGATGCATTTATCTTACTTTTTTCTGAAGTAATCAATTACTTTTAATAATTTCAATCATTCTAATGGTGAGACATCATTCGCAACGTAAACATAAACTGCATTAATTTCATGTCGTGATAGTGTAAAACACTTTGGTGTAAATAGATTTTGACTGACTCAGTATCACAGAATGTTTTCTGGGCGAAACGCACGAAACGTTATTAATATAGTAGACCCTAATATTGTGTCGACAAACCTAATGTTATGTCGACAGAATGTCGATCTCATATATCGGTTACCCTTCTGTATGTTTAAATGATTGAGAAACTGTCATCTGCCTGTCACTCATCATATTCGAGATCGTTTGTCATCATCGAGATCATATTCGAGACCTAACCAAACGCAATTATTAAATCACACCTGAATAAAATGGCTCAGACCTTTCATGTGCAAATTGAGGCTTGTTTAGCTAAGATACATAGATGTTACACGACGATGGCTGACTGAATTTCATGTAATTTTACATTTGTAATTTAACTGCTAATTATTTCAAGTTTCACTTCCGCAATTTGAATTTAAAAGTGAAGAATTCCCAATGAGTAGAGGCAGGCGTGTACAAATATTTCAGGCATCATTATTAATTTTCCATGTCATTTCATTGATTACGTTTGATTTGAGCAATGGCTGTTGTTGATCCCTCTAATGCAAATTGAATTAGGCAAATTATTCCTGTTCATAGAAAAATTTAGCCAGATCAAATTTTAAGCCTTTCTTAAAACTGCACGCTATACAAAAGCAACCCAGGACTATAGGTTTCATAAAAAAGAAAACAAGCTAAAGGGGTTCTACCTAACCTTTCAAAATGAATGCAAAATGTAATGCTGTTGCATATATTTCGTCATAATATTTGGTCTTGTACAAGTAACAGTTTAATTCCATTCTTGTCCATAAAGATCAGGTGTTGGGATTGCATGTGCTTATTAAGTGATCAATTTAGAATATTATTGAAAAAACCTCGGAGCGGAATGGAGCGGCTTCTCATGATCAATATTTTGTTAATATCTACTAAAATATCAGTGGGCCTATTGTTTTCAATTTGAGGTTTACCTTTTGATTGGTGTATTCAAAAATGCATTTTCTGAATGAATGATCTTTCGATGCTACTGATGATCATCATGGTAATTCATGATCTGTCAGTCATCTGTTATTGAAAGAGACTCTACATATTTCATACAACCAAATCATTTTCCACCACAATTTAATTGTTTTTCATCAACTGTGAAATAGTGTTTGCGACAAATGCTTCAGGGTTCTTCGGTTCGTTGCGGATGATGTCTCACCATTAGAATGATTGAAATTATTAAAAGTAATTGATTACTTCAGAAAAAAGTAAGATAAATGCATCCTGAGCATTTTTCAGAAACTGTATCATTCAAAGTCACAATGTCGATTGAAGGAGCATGGCTAGTTCAACAAAACTCGAACTTCGAAAGTCACATCTTGCTCTGTTGCACAGAGTTGGAACCGGCCGGGGCCGGCGTCTTCAAAACCGGCCAGCCGGCGGCCGGTTCATTCAAAACCGGCCGGTCCGAGGCCGGTGCATTCAAAACCGATCCGGTTCGAGGCCGGCGTATCTAAAACTGGCTGGTCGGAGGCCGGCCTATTTAAAATTCTGATGCTTTCATGGTCATTGAAGATCATGAGCGTGTAGATGAAAAGTAACCGCATGACATTTTTGATGAGATGAATGTAACTCCGATATGTGAGACTTGATAAAGGACTAGCATAATAATTTAGGCTATCACAGGACTTGACGTTTCTCTATAGCATCAAGGATTTAATTGTCTTGTGTCATGTTGACCCTGCTCGCAATTATTCACTCTCAGGAAAGTTTAGAGGATGCCATTTCTTGTTGTTTACTTGGTCACAAACTCTAGTTCCGAGGCGACCGACATTTGTTGCTACGATATTGGGCAACATGAGGATGCGGGGCGATCTGCATACAGCCTCAGCAGCAACGAAGGAAACTAGGATTGGCAAGCGAGGGGCAATCATCAGATGTGAATTGAGGTGTCACGATGAATGCTTTCGAAAGAAATTGCGCAACAGCGGGGTAATGTCTGTGTGATTCGAAGGAGTAGGAAAGAGAAGTGATGTAAAGAATACCTTGCCGAGGGAAAATAGATGCAAGGAAAGTAGTTTGATAGTAAATTTCTTAGTGACATGGGTATTGCATAATGATTGCAACCTAATTCTGCTTCAACTTCGCAAGTCTGTTGAACTCTATACATCAGACATTATTGTATATATTTGCAGGCTCCTACAATGCTGTAGCAGTGATGCAGTTGGTGATGTTGGCAGTTGACAAAAAGGCCTGAAAAAGCACCGGCCGACCGGCGGCCGGTTCCAACCCTGCTTGTGTTGCAATATATCAAAGTTTCATATTTAATAGCTATCAAAGGGGATAATGTCTTACTGCACACCAACTTATCGTTTTCAAGTACTATCGTACTATAAATGCTACTTCTCTATGATACTTGTATAATGCCGACATCATACATAGAAAAATCATCATTCTGATTGCGGATAACAAGAATACAGAAAGTTGTGAGATTCGTTCAAATATTTTGTGTTTTTTCGCGGACCCTATTTTTTCAGCATCTTTGAAGCCATGTAGCTCCGTTATGCATGCCAGTTACCAGGGATGCGCAATCTTATCATTTTGATAGGACTCCGACTCCGGGTGGCAAATACATATAGTCTAGTCTCTCTAAAAATAAACTGGTAACCTACATCATAGATCATTATAGGCTTACCTGAACGTATTTTTAGGGATCATTGCTGTATCAATTAATTATCAATCATTTTCGATGAAAGTTCATAAAATGTCGCTTTCAGTTGGATGCATACGACTCGGCTCCTCCCATCTTGTTGATGAGTGCTTCACACGGTTTTTCTCCAGTCTCTACCAGGCAGGAAAATCCCCATCCTTCTTAAAAAAACCACATGTAATTGGGTGAATCGTCGTGGAATGACCCATTAGTTTTCGTACAGACAGGTGACAAATTATCTATGGCAAGTGTAAACAGAACTGGCACAAGGGAGCTGCCCTGAGGCACGTCATTAGACACAACTCTCCATTCTGAGAACTCATTGCCATAATAAGCTCTCTGTGCGCTATCACTCAAAAACTGCATATCAAACGAATAAAAAAAGGAGGAATGTTGAGGCTCCAACATGCATTAACAATGACTGAGTGCAGAAGTTCATCAAATGCCTTATAGGTTAATCGATTAAATTCTCACAGCTCTCTAGCTGGAGTCCAGAAAGCGAGGGATTCTATTTTGAGCAGCTGCAAGGACACATGAAGTTCCAAAACCTGGGCGAGGAATGTATGCAAATTGATCAGGTCGAACGGTAGGTTTCATTGTAGGTAAGATAAACTTGTTCAAAATTATTCTTTCGAAGACAGTAGACACCGATGACAATATCGATGTAGGCCGATGATCGGATAACAGTCGAGGTCCATCCAATTTAGGAACGTGCATGATGTTCGTAGCCTTGAAACAGTTGGGAAAATATCCATCACGAAGACACCTGTTCAAAAACAAAGTTAGCGGGTGATGGCACATCACAAAAATCTTTCGGCGGGAATCTGTAAAACTCAATCAATCGTCACCAAACTTCATGTAAACGTATTTAAGTATATTTTCTACCCACATACAAAATTTTATGCAGATCACACAAGTACTTAATGTATGAGAGACGATCACGTGAAGTGCAGCGAAGTCTGCAGCTTGATCTGACTTCGTCTGTTCGACGCATTATTGTTACTCGTGTGTGCATTGTTCTCTCTCCCTCTTCGTCTCATCCACTGCTATTTGAAATCTCCCCACGACCACTACCTTGCCACACCTTTTTAAGAAGCATATTGATGTAAGGGATGTGGTCTGGTCATCATCGCTTCACGAGTTGTCGGGAAATGACTTTGTTAACCTCAAGTGTTTTCTGCTCTGACGGTGAGGTCGTAAGAAGTCAGATCAAGCTGCCGGCATCGCTGCACTTCAAGTTATCGCTCCTAATTCAAAAAGTGCTTTCAAAAATGTTGTATTAACCCAGGGTGACCAGAATTTTTTAATCCAAAATCGCGACTCCTCACAAAGTAAGAAAATTGGCCTAAGGGGTTATCATGCTTTGAAAACGATGATAGTTAAACTCAATTAACACAAGTAGCGTGTTTTACAATACCCTGTTGCATAGCATCGTCAGACCCCAACTGTGACAATCATGGAATCTTCGCTTCCATTCAGTCCATGTAAATCATCAATTTTTTGCTTTGTCTTTCCGCGTTATGTAAACTCACTGTTGGTAGCCTGCTTTTCATTTTGTATATGTTATCTGTTTGAATTTACGTTTTATCTATTTTTCGTTATCCCAACTAATTCGTATCAGAGGATCGAGAAATGTGGCAGAATATGATGCACAACCTTCGCTTCGAAGATGAGACTTGGTGATGATGAACTGCGTATGTGATGATACTGTTGTTTGCTTTTCATACCTCTGTGGCCATTTGCTGAATGCTTTTCCCATTTCCATTTCCAATAGTTTTACTTAAGTTTTCCATTAGCAGTACTTTAATCGGTGTTCAATCATTAATTGTTTACTTCGTTATGTTCAGGACTCATTTCCCCCTCGTTGAACGCTATTGCTATGATAGACAATGCACAGTGTGGTTACGAGCTTGATGAGCGTTCACCCACCATGTCTCTGTCTGCATGACATGCTAAATACATTCTTTCTTGTTCTGGTAATGCTGGCGTTTTGACTACACTCATTATGAACAATAACGGATTCTTTTGATATTTTCATCCATACAGTATATACAAATGTGTGTAACTGTAATTGTTTTTCAATAACTTATGTAATCATCAATTTTGTACTATTTTATTTTTGGGTTATTGTCAATCTCTGAACTGCTACATAATAAAGTTTTTTGGCCTATAAAAGTATATTGTTTTATTTTGTCTTGTTGATACAAGACATGTACAGTGACAGCAAGACAACAGTAAGATCAAAACACGGTGATACTGACCGTTTTTCAAAATGGCGCGGAGAAATTCTTCGTTTTGGTAGGTTGAGCAAAATATTCAATTTCGAACTTTCATGATCTTTTCGTATCCATGTATGTATGTTTCATTTGGCGTATTTCCTAACCCTGTGCACCAGTCTGATATTCAAATTCGATTTAGTTCAGTGGCAATGCAGCAATGCGTACTGGAATATATATATATGCCATCTCGTAATCCGCTACTGTGAATGTCAGAATAATTACATCTCTTTCAGATAAAAAACTTCAGCGATTCATGCGCTGTATGGTCTAATTAGCAATGGAGAGGATGATATTATGATGTAGCCTCCGCTATGAGATGGTGAAGACAGTGCAGAGACAGTGATGAAGAGGACGAAGGTGGCCTTGACGATGATATATCAAATAGGCCTAATTCGCACATATACGTACAAATATGAGCATGTCTATTGAATGCCCTGTAGTGAAACTTGTTTAACAGTAAAATTGTGAGTTATCAGTTTGTTAGGCTCTTCTATTATCTTTCAGATGGTGTGCAAAGTATTGTAGGAAGAATCGACTTCAGTAGCTTGAAAGCTTGAGGCTTTGAAGCTTGACCCATGGCTTGAAAGCGATGGACACACTCTGACCTCTCTTGCACCACTATTTCCTTCCTCGAAGCTTCGTAGTTGCTATTACTATAGCTTTCTACTCCTGGTGGAAACCAGCATGTTAATTTTTGAAAATTGAACATTTGATTATTTTCTTCTCTTGTGATGCAGGGTAAGCATGATTTTCAAAATTACACGGTGCATGCGATAACTATTTTCAATAGTTCTCTTCTATTTCAGAATGGCACTCTTTTTTTCAGAATGGGGATTTTTCTGCCTGGTAGAGACTGGAGAAAAACCGTGTGAAGCACTCATCAACAAGATGGGAGGAGCCGAGTCGTATGCATCCAACTGAAAGCGACATTTTATGAACTTTCATCGAAAAGATTGATAATTAATTGATACAACAATGATCCCTAAAAATGCGTTCAGGTAAGCCTATAATGATCTATGATGTAGGTTACCAGTTTATTTTTAGAGAGACTAGACTATATGTATTTGCCACCCGGAGTGGGAGTCCTATCAACCCCCGGAGTCGGAGTCCTATCAAAATGATAGGACTCCGCATTCCTGCTATAAACCATTGGATGTCACATCTAGACACCTGCTGCACCTAGGCTCAAGATTTTTCACGAACGAAATGCTACAAAAAACGGTGTGGGATTGTGTGACAAGTGCTTCAAAGCATGCCACATTTAGTGATTTACTTCATGACGACATGAACTGTCGAGCATGCACACATAAACAAGATCGTCGTTTTACAGAGCAAAATAGGCCTACTAAATAGAAAATTACTGACATGAGTCCATGTGTGCAGTGCATGTGACGTATTGGCTTCTCTCACATTAATCGAAGCTAGGAACAACTGGGTTGCGCTTCCCTTACTATATTTAGGCACCGCGCCTCGATCAAGAATTGCCTAGAATTTCATTGCAAAAATTGGAGAAAGCAAAGCAT
The DNA here is from genome assembly GCA_907163375.1 of Prostheceraeus crozeri. Taxonomy (NCBI): domain Eukaryota; kingdom Metazoa; phylum Platyhelminthes; order Polycladida; family Euryleptidae; genus Prostheceraeus; species Prostheceraeus crozeri. The sequence goes on along the minus strand of CAJQUW010002177.1, from coordinate 1,780 downwards.
CATGTCTATCGGGAAAGCCAATACTTACGCGGGCGCGTGCGCTTACTGCCTCACACCACACAACTCTCTTTCGCTGTTTGAACATCAGTGCTCCGTCTGAACACACCACTAGCATGTGTTTCTAATTGTTCGAAGAAAACAGCTGTGATTCAAGCACGTACTGCATAACTGTTCACTCTTAAAGTTGAGCGTCTGATTTTGAGACGGAAGCTGTGCACAGCTATCACGAGAAGCTATCGAATTGAAATGAATGATGACACTTTTCATTTTTATAAATGTTGGTAAATCATTTTTGAGGATGCGCCGAAGGCATCGCAGGTACGGAGAAGACGCCACTGATATATATATTCAAGAGGTGAGCACAAACTCTAAACTAACCGCAATGATTTAAGTCAAGTCAGATTTTATTCTCACCTCTTGAATTTTTTCCTATCGGGGTCAAGGCATATAAATATATATATACATATAATTCAACGTAGCAAAGTGCGTCAAGGCAACAACGTTTAAAAAAACAAGCTAATGACTGGTTAATTTTCAATAGGTACAAAGTATGATTTAAAAGAAAAGTTTTATATTCTAAAATGTCTAAAAATTTTAAGAATACTTACTAGAAGGACAGACAACGCTTCTCCTCTCCTCATGTGTAATGAATTGGCGAGTAAGTCGTTCTGTTCAAAATTATGTTTATCACTTATATATTGAAAAGATCCTATTTAACAGTCTACCCATTCAGATTATTAGAGGACAGGTCTGTTTCCAATCAAAATACCAGATCTAGCTAATAACACAGCGGGATGACGCTATCTAAAATCTACCAGGTGTGTAAGAGAATTAATATTAGTTCCTTAAGCTAAAACGTGAAATAGAATTGTACAAAATATGCATACAAATTATTTGACTATTTTTAATGAGGTCATCAACAGGAACTTGGTCCCCAAACAACAAACCCACCACCACCCCACCACACAACCCCCACACCCCCCACCCCAACCCCACACCCCCACACCCACCACCCCCCCCAACCCCCCCCCCCCCCCCCCCACCCCACCCCCACCCCCACACCCCCCCCCCCCCACCGACCCCACCACCCCCCCCCCACCCCCCCCCCCCCCCCAACCCACCCCCCACCCCCCCCACACCACCCCACCCCCACCCCCCCCCCCCTCACCCCCACCCTCCCCCCCACCACCCCCCCCCCCACCCCCCCCCCCACCCCACCCCCCCCCCCCCCCCCACCCCCACCACCCCACCCCCCCCCCCCACCCCATCCCCCCCCCCCCCCCCCCCCCACCCCCTCCCACCCCCACCCCCACCTCCCCACCACCCCCCCCCCCCCCACCCCCCACACCCCACTCCCCCCCCCCCCACCACCCGCCCCCACCCCCCCCCCCCCCCCACCCCCCCCCCCCCCCCCCCCCCCCCCCCCCCCCCACCCCCCCCCCCCCACCCCCCCCCCCCCCACCCCCCCCCCACCCCCCCCCCCCCCACCCCCCCCCCCCACCCCCCCCCCCACCCCCACCCCCCCCCCACCCCCCCCCCCCACCCCCCCCCCCCCCCCCCCCCACCCCCCCCCCCCCCCCCCCCCCCCCCCCCCACCCCCCCCCCCCCCCCCCACCCCCCCCCCCCCCCCCCCCCCCCCCCCCCCACCCCCCCCCCCCCCCCCCCACCCCCCCCCCCCCACCCCCCCCCCCCCCCCCCCCCCCCCCCCCCCCCACCCCCCACCCCCCCCCCCCCCCCCCACCCCCCCCCCCCCCCCCCCCCCCCCCCCACCCCCCCCCCC
>CAJQUW010002176.1:15000-19270 GCA_907163375.1 Prostheceraeus crozeri | reverse complement strand
GGTCGATTCTTTCACAGATCCCCCTTTTTTGATTGGTTATTTGTCCCCCCCCCCCCCCAAGATTATATGTTTATGTACAAGAGTTTGGTTGAGCCGGGGCAGCTTGATAGTGGTGGTGAGTTGCGGTTGGGAGCAGATGCTGGGGCTACGTCAAGGACAGGCAGGAAGGAATCAGATGAAGGGAAGGCAGCCTGAAGGGGAGTCAGCAGCCGCCGCAGGCAGCGGCCAGCATGAGCCAGAGTGAGTGAGGGCATAGTGCGCACTGGAGTAGGGGCATGGTGTAGGGGTTTTGGAAGCAGGCATAGGTGAGGGCCGATAGGGCATGAAGGACTGGATTGGGTCAGGAGATGGGGTGTGGGACCAGTCAGATGGAGACAGGGGGAGATTGGGCAAGCGTCAGATTTAGGGGAGGAGGGGGGTAGGCTGTGGGGCCACAGCTTTAGGGAAGGAGGCCCGAGGAGGACAGGCCATTGGCCATGGGGGGGTCAGGGGAGCAGGCCAGAGACACTGGAGATATGTTAGGGTGTGGAGGAGGGGAACATTTGGGGCAGAGAGGTGGTGTTCTGCAGGGCATGTGGAGTGAGCAGGCAGGGAGGTGAAGTGACAGAGCATGGTGTCATGACATGATCAGAGGCGGGGCAGCCCCAGAGGTCATGGGTGCGTCATTGAGAGAGAGGTGCCCAGGCAGTATTGGGTCAGGCAGGGGCAGCAGAGCAGCCATGAGTTGTTGAATGGGCATGAATCGTCAGGCTAGAGCCCATTGTATTGAGATGGGGAGCATGAGGAGGGTGGAAATGCATGAAGAAGGACCATCGGGAATGTCTGACAGCAGGGAGTAGCGGGGGAGTCAGCATGGGTCAGTTGGTATGAGAAAGATGACAGAGGAGTAGGTCGGGGGGCAGGCAGTTGAGTACCACTGGGGGGTGGGCTTGTGGCAGTGCGGTACAGAAGAACACTAGTTGAGCAGATGGAAAGTGAAACAGATTGGCAGCATGGGAACAGGGCAGGGAGGAAATCTATGCGTATCAGTTAGTGTGCAGCAGATTGGCAACATGCGGAGGAGGATCAGGCAGGCGGCATGGACAGGGCAGCAGTGATGAGGGCAAGGGCGGTTTCGGGGGTAGAGTCCATCAGGGGAGACCGGTAGAGCAGAATGGCAGGGTCAAGCAGTGACTGAGGGCAGCACCGAGTGGAGGGTAGTGAGTGGTGAGAAGTGGGTCTGGGGAAAAACAGGGAATTAGTGGGTCTATGGCAGGCAGACAGAGATGGAGTCGGAGCAGAGTGATCATGAGTGGAAGTAGACCATTGAGAATAGTGTGGGCAGTGGACAGAGTGTGACATAATGGAGTCATAGGACCAGGGAGTGAAGAGACAGGGGGACGATTGACCAGAGAGAGAGGCAGAGAGAGACAGAGAGAGAGAGGCCAGCAGATGAGAGAGACGAGGAGAGGAGACGAGGAGGCAGACGAGAGAGACCAGAGAGAGAGAGGCAGAGAGAGAGAGAAGAGACGAGAGAGAGAGGGAGATAGAAGAGAGAACGAGAGAGAGAGAGAGAGAGAGGACGGAGAGTAGACGAAAGTAGAGAGAGCGAAGGAGAGTGGAGAAGGCGAAGTGAGAGAGGAGCGAGAGAGCGGAGGGGGACAAGAGAGAGAGGAGCGAGCAGAGAGCGAGGGGCGAGAGAGAGAAGCGAGAGAGGGCGAGAGAGAGAACGAGTAAGAGAGGGGCGAGAGGAGAGAAGAGGAGAGAGAGAGGAGGAAGAGAAGAGAGAGAAAAGAGAGAGAGAGAGAGAGAGAAGAGAAAATAGAGAACAGAGAGGAGAAAGAGAAGGGGGGGGGGAAGGATCCGAGAGAAGGAGAGGAGAGAGAGAGAGAGAGACAGAGAGAGAGAGAGACACAGAGAGAGAGAGACAGAGAGGGGAGTAGAGAGGAGACAACGAAGAGAGAGACCGCACGAGACAGAAGAGAGCAGAGGGTAGAGAGACAGAGACAAGAGAGAAGCGAGAGAGACGAGACGAGAGAGGGAGACGTGACAGAGAGAGAGAGACAGAGAGAGAGAGAGAGACAGAGAGAGAGAGAGAGAGAGAGAGAGAGAGAGAGAGAGAGAGAGAGAGAGAGAGAGAGAGAGAGAGAGAGAGAGAGAGACAGAGAGAGAGAGACATAGAGAGAGAGACAGAGAGAGAGAGAGAGACAGAGAGAGAGAGAGAGAGACAGAGAGAGAGAGAGAGACAGAGAGAGAGAGAGAGACAGAGAGAGAGAGAGAGAGAGAGAGAGAGAGAGAGAGAGAGAGAGAGAGAGAGAGAGAGAGAGAGAGAGAGAGAGAGAGAGAGAGAGACGAGGGAGAGAGAGAGAGAGAGAGAGAGAGAGAGAGAGAGAGAGAGAGAGGGCGCGAGAGAGAGAGAGAGAGAGAGAGAGAGAGAGAGATATAGAGAGAGAGATAGAGAGAGAGAGACAGAGAGGCGTAGATAAGCAAGAAGAGAGCGACTGAGACGAGAGGCGTCTCGCCAGAGAGAGAGAGAAGACAGAGGAAGGGCTAGACGAAGCCAAAAGAGAGAGAGAGAGAACAGATGAGAGATCGAGAGAGAGAGGAGAGAGAGCAGAGAGAGAGAAGATCAGAGAGAGACGATAGCGCGAGAGAGATTGGCGCGCGAGAGCCGACGACGGGGAAGGAGAGTGAGCAGAGAGCGCGAGGGGCTCAGAGGAGTGGAGAGACAGAGAGAACGCCAGCTGAGAGAGAGAGAGAGCGAGAGAGAGAGAGAGAGAGAGAGAGAGAGAGAGAGACAGAGAGAGAGAGAGAGAGAGAGAGAGAGAGAGAGAGAGAGAGAGAGAGAGAGAGAGCGAGAGAGAGAGAGAGAGAGAGAGAGAGAGAGAGAGAGAGAGAGAGAGAGAGAGAGAGAGAGAGAGAGAGAGAGGCAGAGAGAGAGACAGAGAGAGAGAGGCAGAGAGAGAGACAGAGAGAGAGAGGCAGAGAGAGAGACAGAGAGAGAGAGAGAGAGAGAGAGAGAGAGAGAGAGAGAGAGAGAGAGAGAGAGAGAGAGAGAGAGAGAGAGAGAGAGAGAGAGACAGAGAGAGAGAGACAGAGAGAGAGAGACAGAGAGAGAGAGACAGAGAGTGAGAGAGAGACAGAGAGAGAGAGAGAGAGAGAGAGAGAGAGACAGAGAGAGAGAGAGAGAGAGAGAGAGACAGAGAGAGAGAGAGAGAGAGAGACAGAGAGAGAGAGAGAGACAGAGAGAGAGAGAGAGAGAGAGAGAGAGAGACAGAGAGAGAGAGACAGAGAGAGAGAGACAGAGAGAGAGAGAGAGAGACAGAGAGAGAGAGAGAGAGACAGAGAGAGAGAGAGTGAGAGAGACAGAGAGAGAGAGAGAGACAGAGAGAGAGAGAGAGAGAGAGAGAGAGAGAGACAGAGAGAGAGAGACTGAGAGAGAGAGACAGAGAGAGAGAGACAGAGAGAGAGAGACAGAGAGAGAGAGACGGAGAGAGAAAGACGGAGAGAGACCAGATATATTCTGAATATAGGCAGATATTGGTAATAGATATATACATGAAGAATGCGGTCTGTCCATTTGTGTGGATAAGAGATGACGATATTTTCATTTATTGATTGTGTGTCAAAAGTACATGACATCGCGAATGAATACTGCCAGAATTCTTAAATCTTGATGAATGCAGTTCCATCGATTGATTGTACGACAACCTGTAGGAATAAAGTCTATTGCCCTCATGATCAAAGAAGTAAATTGCGACAGAGAAATTGTTTCCGTCTAAGTCAATTGAAAATCGGCGACGCCAACAACTGTATGCATTGCATCCGATGCGAAAATAAACAATAACAATCGCCGCCGAAATGGAAACAGATAGCACATAGAAATCGAATCTTGCCTGACATTCCAAACGACTGTCTACAGAGTGTAGACTGTCGTCCGTCCTTGCCATTCAAAACAAGGTACATTGATATTTAAAACCATTAATGGGGGGGGGGGGAGGCATGCTTACCTATTAGGTTGAAATATCGACAGCGATGACTATGACACATATCGGCCTAATTCTAACTATTATGGTGTAGCTTCAATTGTACGTGTAGCTCTATGCACCTCGTACAACGGTCGATTTTCCACCTAGCAGTTAAGTTTAAGGGGGTTTGGTGGACAGATAGTTTGACATGTGTTGTCTTTTAGAGGAATTGACTGGTGGATATTGGTGTTTGTGACTCATCACGCTGGTGTAATTTTTTTTGTTTGTCGGACATCAGGGGAATGGGGGTTGGGGGTGACAGA
>CAJQUW010002176.1:5000-7500 GCA_907163375.1 Prostheceraeus crozeri | reverse complement strand
TGACCTGTATCGAGATATTAGCGAATTTGATCCCGTGTACATAGCAGATATTTATTTAGCGGTACTCATCTATGCAGATGATATTTTACTTCTGAGCGAAACCCAGACTGGTATCATCAAGCAAATTCAGTTTCTTCAAAAGTTTTGTGAAATGAATAGTTTAAAAATCAACTATAATAAGACAAAGATAATGATATTTAATGAAACTCAAAGGTATGACAAGCTATCTTTCAATAATAATTTTAGATCAATTGACGTTGTGGATGAATATAAATACCTAGGTGTATGGATTGCAAAGAATGATAGGAAGCATATAGAACAATTGACAAAAAAAGGAAAGTCTTCATCATACGTAACTGCCAAACTATTAAAGGAATTTTACAACGTTGACGGTAAGATACTCACAGAAACATTTGAAATATTAACGTTATCGAAATTGAAATATGGCAGTGAACTGTTTTTTGATAAGAATTTAACCGATTTAAATCGTGTGATAATGCAATTTTACAAAAGATTTCATCATTTACGGACAACTACACCTAATTATTGCATTATCGGTGAATTTGGTGTTAAGCCAATAGAATCTTACTGCTATAAATCAGCAGCAACGTACTTCCTAAAATTGAATAACAGTGATGATAGGAGATTAATTGCACGAATATTCAAGGGTATTTATGTCAACGTTACTGACTTTTCGTATCGTAATACATGGTGCTTCAGAATATTGAAGCTTTTTGACAAAATCTGCTTCAAAGAAATAAAAGATTTGGAACACAGCGTTAAGTCAAAAAACCTAATCAATAATGTACTAACGAATTATTTTAGAAAGGAATGGATTGAGAGTGCCAAGTTTAGTAACAAGGGTTTGAATTATTTAGAGCTGTGTAGATTTCAATGTGAATTAAAACCATATCTAGCAGTCTGTAGCAATCAAGCAAAAATCAATAATATCATCAAATTAAGAACTGGAAATCACACACTAGCAGCAGAAACTGGAACTTATCAAAATCGAAGCACATATAAAGACTGTGTTTGTAAATCATGTGATAAAGGCGACATTGAAGATATCTTTCATTTTACGATAGTATGTCCACGTTATGACAGCGAGAGAAATTCTTATATTCCGTATCTGAAAGGCCTTTCGCGATCAGCTTTCTATGATTGCATGAATACTTTGACAAAACGAACAGATCAGAAAGCTAGATCACTTTATTGCTGCAGCGATGAATAACAGAGAACATAGATAGCGAAAAAGGCACATTCGATATCTATGAATGTAGAAATGATAAGTGCATTTCAATGATAGATTATGCCACATATTGGTATTGAGATTGTACTGTAAATGTCTAGATGAAGCGGTGACTGACTGACAAGAATGGTACTTGTAACTGTCGATGTCTACGACTATTTATACATTGTTGACCATTCTAATCAATACATCGAGAAATGTCAGGCTTGGGTTAGATATCTATGAAGTAAAACGTTGATACGCAGGTGTTCGATGGAATGATAATAGAGCCACTAGATAACAAGCAATACATTGTTGCGCAGTCAAATAATGATGAAGATTACTCACAGATATCGAAAACAAATTTGATGAATATCTCGACCACTCGCTAATTACCTTGCTCGGAGGACGGTTGCAACAAATTTACAAATTGGACATTCCTAATCCATTTCTCAATCGTATTACAGGTATGTAATGAATAATTGATCCAAGAGAAACACTCTTACTAAAATAACCGTTCCTCCGATTTAATAATAAGATCATAGGCTAAATAATCTGCTGCTGGGTGTGATGTGCAAATAAAATCACTTACTAAAAATCAAAATCAAATTCAATATTAAACATGAAATTATTAGTAAATTTGTAATGCATGACTTGTCTCCTCTCCTCATATATGAATACACTTTCTTCTATCGTGATATGACTTCATCCGCTACATGTTGTATCATTACCTCATTTTTATCGCTCTCCAGTCATCGTTTCAGACATTCATCGCAAATGATCATCAGCAAAATTGGTGAAGAGTTCTTATGTCATTTCAATCTCATCTCTCATTGTCATCTTTCCCTTCACATCAGCTGCTAACATCATATAAATTGTACATATCACCATCATTCATGTTTGTACCCATCTTGGGCAATAAACTTTTTTGAGTTTTTGAGTTTTGAGAGAGAGAGAGAGAGAGAGAGAGAGAGAGAGAGAGAGAGAGAGAGAGAGAGAGAGAGAGAGAGAGAGAGAGAGAGAGAGAGAGAGAGAGAGAGAGAGAGAGAGAGAGAGAGAGAGAGAGAGAGAGAGAGAGAGAGAGACAGAGACAGAGACAGAGACAGAGAGAGACAGAGACAGAGACAGAGAGAGACAGAGACAGAGAGAGACAGAGACAGAGAGAGACAGAGACAGAGAGAGACAGAGACAGAGAGAGACAGAGACAGAGAGAGACAGAGACAGAGAGAGACAGAGACAGAGAGAGACAGAGACAGAGAGAGACAGAGACAG
>CAJQUW010002175.1:0-185193 GCA_907163375.1 Prostheceraeus crozeri | reverse complement strand
GAAAATAACTTGGCAAATTATAAGGCACATACTATGATGTATCAAATGACGTAACCTTGCAGTTTACACATTGTCAATAACTATGTCCTCATTCAATAGTTAACGAAAATAAAGCCTTCAACCATATATGCCTCAGGCTTTTTCTTATCGATGAAGTTATCAGGGGAGCTAAACATTTATAAGACCTCCATAAGATCTTCCTAAATGATACTATACAAATTGATAAGCTGTTATTACCAAATAATGATATGAAAATACAAATCAGAGAGGCAGTAAAATACAAGACAATTTATGAATTTAACGTACAAAAGAGCAATTACGTGGGTGCAACAATCAGCTAAATAATGACGTACAGTAAGGGTAACAAAAGAATCTGAACGCCGATGAGTATGCTAGGTGGTTTAGCAAGGTGACCATAACGTTGTAGTGTCGAAGGAAGAGAAAGTGGATTAGATTATCAGGATCTTCCATGTTTAAGAAAATATTTAACAGCACGATGTCGCGACGAATGCATAAAGTTGAAAATTTTCCACAGGAAAAATTCTTTTCCACCGATAAGACGATTTGCTCAATCTCCTTACTCTTTCCAATCTTTCGGCTGTCTGTTTTGGTTAATACCGGCGAAAAGAGGACGTTGATCCATTACACTCTGTAGATGATGATATGAATAATGTTATCTTCGGGAAGAAACTCTCGGCTGCTGGCCTTTCTATCTACAGATATTATTGACATGACTATCCTATTTCAGTGACTCTGGAAATAATCCGCAAAATCATCAACTTCGGAAACGTTTAGCGACAGTAATATCAACATGAGTTCTTGTCTTCTTGAGATAGCAGTTTTTTTGTTTTGGTCGTGATTACGGCTCAGACCATGATCATTACAATTCCACCATTTCGATGATGTGCTCAGTCTCCGAAGCTAGCACTCATTGATCACCGAACCCGAGCGATACGGTTGCAAGATAATGCGTCATTTGCAAATTGACTATGCAACCGTGTCTTCACCGGCTGTTATGGCATAACATAATTAGTGTATTGTTATGTGTGCGCTCTATTTCCGATGATGGGTATCAGTTTTTCATTCGCAATGCTAAAACTGGCATCTTCAATTTACAAACATTCAATTTTAAAAAAATCTATTTATAAGTGTATGTTATAAAGAACACAACGTAATATTAATCCTCATAACGAGGTAGAAAGTATCCTGAGCAATCAATTGGACATAATTATTTACTCCGATCACATTTCCTGACGGGCAAACTACAGAAGTTGCTAATCAACCTCAAAACTCAATTCCTTATCAAGAGAGGGTGAAAATACTAAAATGTCGAAAAAAAATGTGGTTTATACGTTGTGGAAAAAGCAGCTATTCGTTCCGGCGTGAGGTAAAAAACCGAGTGCCCCCCGCGCGCAGATGTACAATAGGGAGTAGACATGCGAGAGAGAGTTGAGAGGCATAAGTAGTGTTTAGTTTAACTGACGAAAACAATAACGAAAACCCTCTTCGTTAGCGAAAGCGAAAATGAAGACTAACAAATAAATTAATAAGCTTTGTAGCCATTCATTTTTCATTTTCAATGTCCGGCAAACCGGATAGTATTTGCAACGTAACTGAATGGACATCATCTCCCTCAGCTGCATCTTTCTTGAATGCAACAGGCCTACTACAAACTGGGAATGGAAATGTTTCTGACATCGCTTCATTCTGAGAGCTTTCCCATATAGTTTTTTGTTAAGGATGACCAACTATATGTCGAAATCCCAGCCTTAATCTTAGTGACGAAGTAAGAATGCCATAAAACATGACCGCGTCTTTTCTAATCTCTTTTCTTTCTTAACTTTAGAGACAATTCCAGTACGCCGCACCAGTCACGAAATATTGATTGCCTTTGGATATTGCCCTGAAGTTGTTATTTCAGTTCTCACTTTTCAAAAATAATGCATTCTCTTTGGAATTGGTGGTCCAAAATAGTGAAAATCTATACATTTTTTAACGGCTTGGCCGTCGCTGTGTTTTGTGCTAAAAAATGATTTTATCTTATAATAAAGGAAATTTCCGGCGTGTCACGATATTTAAATGCCTATCTATGATACTATTCCATGTAATTCACAGTCTTTTTTCGCAACTATGTAGTGAACGAGAAAAAACTATGTTTGTCAATTTAAGGTCCCTAAAAACAGTACATTAAACCAACAATGTACTCTTTTCGGCATTTAAATCATGTTAAAACCATAGTGAAGAGGAGTTATCTGTAATACGTGATTTTAAAACTACTTATGGTTATCTCGCGTCTTCCGGGATATATTTTAAGCACTTTAAACACCATAGCACTAAATGTCTATTTATACGAGTCTACCAATAAACGTAAAAATAATCAAAATACCTCAGAAAAATGTAATTGCCGTAACATCGAAACTCAACTCCATTAAAATGTATACGGTAATTCCAATTGTTATTTTTTAAATAATGACATTTACACCATTGTTAAAATTGAAAGTTATGTTTGTCTCATTGCAGTTGATGCATTTGTTGTTGATACTCTTGCCATTTCACAATTTTCTACTAATCAAAAATAGCTGAGCAGTTTCCACAAACAATAGTCCGTTATTCGTTGTAGTTGCAACTCCAACACATTTTGATGCCCGGTGGTGCTCCATGATGAGTTTGATCATACGACATTCGATTGATAATAGGCGACTCGCACCGTAGCTCTGAACTAAGTTAAGTTTTTCTGGCCCATCAATTCAGACGAGAACATATGTCTTTCATAAATTTACTCAATGAATTTTTTTGCCAATCGCTGGGTTGAAAACCAGCATCCATCTTTCGGTGTTCTTTTAAAGCGGCTGCAGATAAAATCGCGTTGTTTCTTTTCGGTCGAACTGAGATAAACTTCGTGAAAAGATCGATGTGACTTTTCCCCCTGTCGCTTGAAACATTTTCAAATGAACGAACTTCTTTGATGGAGAGTTTTTCGCATATACCCTTAAACCTCCCACTAAATTGTACCTGTAAAATTTCCTCACTGTAAAAGAGGCAGCGTTTACCGTTTCATTCAGCGGCTTCGAATTGGTCAATTGTCAACTCAGTGTGCTCACTTCCAGGGGCTCTTAAAGCGAAATGTATTCCAGTTTTTAGGTAGAACAGCATCTTGATTAGCAGCAAAGGACTTTCATCTCCGAAAACAGAAGCAACATCTTCATTTCTTCCTCTTCTAAATGATCTCTCGTGTTTGCGCAGCAGCCTACAACCATTTCTCGTAGCGATCATCAACGCAGCATCCAAACTTCGTGTTATGATATGAAACTTAATGTTCTTTGAAAAAGTCCACACTTCGATTAACCATCCAATTGATTTGATGCTGAATTCCCGTAAATAATGCGACTTAGACTATTGGAGAATAGCATCCTCCCGCCATCTTTTCTTGTTTCATGAATGAAGCGATATACAATTTGTCAATAGTTGTTCATACGTCAAATTTTGGTACTTGCACATCTGCATTGAACCTTTGCTTATTACGCAATACGCCAATACGTAAGAGAACATATTGATCGCTCACCTATCACTTTTGACAGTGTTTTCTTCCTTGATTACCTGATTGTTCTGTCATTTATGCTGTCCGATTTCAACAAATCTGTGCTGTTGCTGATTTTTAGCTTTTGTTGGCATTTGGTTGTTCATATCACATGAAATTGAATTTCACTAAAATTGGCAATTTTGTCGTATGATTTTCACTATCATCTTTGAATTTGCTCTCGAGAGTTCCGCTGAGTCACAGGATGCCTATCAAACTTCAAAGCATACCATTCCAAGCTTTGATTTAAGATTAAATTACAATGGCGCAATCTCATAATATCTTGAAATTTGAATGTAGGAGCATTGAGCGGGAGTGCGGAGAGAGGAGGCGTCCGGTATTAGAGATTGAGTGTCCGGATATACATGTATCAAAATAGATCCCTAAGGTGACATATTGAATCCTATGGTTAACATAGATTAACTCATGAGCCATGGGAGTGAGATTTCAAACTAAATCTCCCTCCACGTCATATTATCTACTCCATATATCACGAGGCGAAGCCGAGTGCTACATTATATCTTTGAATGGCGTACGGATGGAGTAACTGTATAACCTATCTCTTTTTGGCGAGAGATTTCATATTGCCAAACAGCATTGATTTTTGCCAAAATATGTAATCTATTTCTATTTTGTCTCTCATACATTGTTCTAATCGTATGACTTCATTTCAGCTTCATTGATCCAGATTTCAAATGCTTGATATCTTGCTTGGTAAACACCACCGATCTATGGTATTTTCCATGATTTGCTCAATGTCATCAAATGCACATTGAGTTTATTAGGTAGTGGAGGAAAAGCGCAACCGCAACTCTTGAATAAATGAAGGTGATGGTTAGCACATTCTTTTTCCACAGCGTCCAGTTTCCTCAACGCGCTAATTGCGCCATCTTGATGGAAACCACTTAAGCCTTGAAACTTCTTCAAGCTACTTTTAGCTGGAACATCAACGAAGTCAAGAAGGAAGGGCTTCACACACAGGTGTATTATTGCAGGCTAGCGAGGATCAACAAACACGGACGAATGTGTTTCCAAATATGCGACTCGAATCACTGGGGCGAATCACCTGTTGTGGGAACCTAGAGCTGTTAGAATCGTGAATGGGTCAACGTGGGACAAAATCCTAACTGTGTCTTCCAAAGCATTTCACAACCACTATCTTCATTTCATTTATTTTATTCTGCGTCAATTAGACAAAAATCCACTTAAATCGTACAAGGCACATAACAATTAGTAATTTTAAGTCCATCCTAAAAGTTACAAAGCTTCGGCACAAAAGAAACAAAATGGCAGATCTATGAGGCTCTGAGAATCCAAGTCCGTCCGAATCTGTCATCGATGACATAACACTGCATCAAGGCTGAGAAACGATTTAACCTTATCTTCCCCTATGGAACTATGGTCTAAACTACTATAATTTACTTACTATGGTCTTGAGCGCTACTGCTGTGTAGCAGTTGAAATTACATAGGAAAAGTTTCTACTTTCCTGCCCATAGTGGAGAAGTGGGCTGGCGCACTTTTTAAGTGATGTAAACAGTCTCTAGATGATGAGAACATCACCCTCATCCATGACAATGCACCCTCGCATAGGAACCCTCCATTTTGAAAAGATGAGCTACCAGTAGGTGTCTTTCCGCGATATCCCCTTTCCTTGATCCCACTGAGGCATCTATTTCGTGCTTGAAGAGTCTGTAAGAGACCTTTGTCGAGCCATCTGTTCCAACCCTCCTGCAATCAGAATTCAGCTCGTCTCATGAAAGAAGCCTTGCATCAACATCGACTTGGTCTTCGTCATTCTTTCATTTTCATAACGTTCAGTTTAGGAAATTGATGCAAGTGTAATTCTTATTTCGAGCCTGCTTTTTCTTTAAACCCTTATACACAAATCGATGGTTGCTATTGAGGATCAAAGATATACATTAAAGTACACAGATATCATCTCTTGGCAATAATCAATGCTGTTTTGTGTTTGGGCCATATATCATGTAAACTGCAAAAGGCATATCATCGATCGGCGCTATTTTCAATCTAAAAGATTAGATCATAAGAAATAACAATACTCATAGAACGAAACCAAGAAGAATTAACACATACCATACATCAATGAGTTTAATATCAACATCTATCTTTGCCTGCCCCATGGACTTCTATAATATATATAATAACAAGAAATATAGCGAGTTATAGAAGACCATGCCTGCCCATAGACTATGACCTGCCGATCTCGCATGGACTACCAGATATTATTATGGCCTCTATTATGTCTATGTGTTAATTTCAGCCGCAGCAGTTCTGGATCTAAAGGTTTTTTATAGACACTAGAGCATCGCAAGGCCATCATCGCTATAACAAGGAGGTCTAGATATCTATAATTACAGAATCTAGACCTCCTTGGCTATATATTGCCGTTTCTATATAACTTAAAAAGGTACTTTCCATGTGTTTTTAAATCGTCAATATCACAAAATAATGGCACTTTTTCATTACTATGATCAACAGAGACAAGTATAGAGAAATGATAATACCAGAGAAAGTTCCACAATTGTACTATTATTCACATCTAGTGGAAACAAGCGTTCGATATACGAAGCTTCTCGCATCTTCTGAAACAGCTTTAATGTCTTTATCTCTATATATCTGCTCTGAGAAAAGACAACAAAGAGAAACAAAGACTACAATTAACAGGATTTTTATGACCATGAACGAGGATTTTTGATGTTTTAATCCGTCCCTCTAACAGTAGCAACGTCTGGTGATGTCGAATAGGCCCAGCTTCATTCGTTATCTAGCTATAGTTAATAATGGAATCAAGGATCAAATAAGCGAGATGTTTCTGGCAGACTGTCTGCACACCCATCCGCACTTTGAAACGTTGCTGATTCGATTTCAGCGGGAGGGAGATGTTGAGAGTTATGTAGAATCGGTCGGGTACCGGTATTTCAGTACAAACAAAACCGGCGGTTTAGTCACAGGCGGGACATCCTTTTCACTGCTCTGCTCACTATTGTGTTGTTGGAATGAGGAGTTCACAATTGCTCAGTTCGTGGGTCTTGTGTTTCATGGGCTACGTTCTCGACGAGATCGCGCGACCTCTCTTATCAACTGCGCGTCAGCGTCAAGCAAGTGCGTATGGACGAGAGACGTTGACACAAACGGAGAAACGCGGTTTTGGGGGGGGGGGAAAAGAGATTCTCCAACAAGTATGAACTCGTTTCCTACTTAAGCCTGTGGATGGAGGGATACAATGAAGAGGTTAAAATTTTGATTCAACCAAATCCCAGACACATTGCTTTTGAAAAGTGAAGCTTGAAATGACAACTTTCAGCAGGCATTGCCTAAATATAAAGTCAAGATTAAGTGTCACTAAAATAAGTAAAATTCTATAACTTGATTTTGTCTCGTTATTTAAAATTGAATTGCCCAATGATTATCTCTAATTATATTTATATTGTGCATATTGTCATTTGTCAATAACCTTTAAAGCATTCATTCACATGACCCTTTTCTGCCGTGGGATGTGAATTTGAAACCACCATTCGGACAAAAAGAATTAGATTGCTTAAACGGTCAATTTGCAGAAGTGGTAAACTGATCAACACAATAGCATAACAAGGGAATTTACAAAGTGGACAAAATGAAATTTTTAATACCTTGTAGAGAAAGGAAAAATATCGTGCGTCGCCTTCAATTAGCTGTGAATTCTTCAAAATGCCCAATCGCCACGAATCCTATCAGATTCGTAGAAATTCAGATCATTGCGCAAAGTTTTTCTCTATAATGTTGGGCCCTCCGATCATTAATTTTAAAAAGAGTGGAAGGCGCACAAAAAATAACGTTACAAACTCCCTGTGTAGAGCTTGACATCGCGTCGTCTCTGTGCTGTGTGATCCGGTTGATAACAGTCACTGCAACTTTGCAAATTTGGCGTGATTTAATGTTAAGTGGCTGCCATTGGTTCGATTTCTATGCTATAAATATCAGCGGATTGTGCCATTCCCATTAACGTAAATGTACCAATGCATCCTTTCTATCCAAACAGAAAAGGACGACCCGTCTGATTATGTGATCGCTTCTGAAGAATAGCAAAAGCATTGATGAAATTTGCGTGCACGTACAAAGGTAAGGAGCTTCTTTAAAGGCTCGCAACGGAAACAGAAGGAATTTATTGATGTATCATACCCCTGCTAATCGACACTCAATATCATATGGGAGGCATTGATCTGGGTGATTCATTAACACCTGTGTACAAATAACCGATGTAGATCACACCGATTGTATTTATACAACTTGTCAACCAATTGTGTCAAAAGTTCGCCCTTGTGACCTGATTGTTTTCTAGCATGACCATGGATCACTTGCACGACATTCCAATGATCAGATTCTTTCGTTGAGAGTTTAGCGCACCTGTTGCCCGATTAAAACAAACCAACAACCCTCATCATGCGTTTGGTCGCCCTTTCTTTTCTCAAATCCTGACGAAAAGAAGAAAGACTGATATCCAAAAACCGACAGCTGATTCCGCTTCACGGTCCAACCCCTACGGACCCATTACACGTACAACGGAGAAACGTCTCCATGTGCTTTATGTCCAGATAGTAACATAGAATATTTATAAAAAATTTTAAAAGTTTTAAATTATAATATAATAAAATTTTATTTAATACACACATTTAACTAAAATATCATGTAAAAGAAAGTTAGATGGAACTCACTCATGTAGCAAATGCGAAAAACAATTGTGTTTTGAAAAAAGATCGCAACTGATTTTATACTTATCATACATAAATGACGTGAACAAGCATGCACAAAGCCTAATATTGAATGAACATTTTTTTTTTATACTTCCGTTCTGCCAGCTGCCTATACACCGAAATTGCTGGATACGAAAAACATACAATTTGAAACTAACTATCTGATACGAGATCCTCGTATGTTTAACAGAGATCGTAAGTTTTTCATACCACATCTTCACTTACTTTCGTATGTGATTGGTTATGTACGATACATTATTCTATCTGTGATTGCTGTTTTACACTGAGACACGAATGTTGTTATTTTTTATGTACGAGACCCGATGCAAATTCATCCTTATTCCATGCCTCTGGTAGTTTCAATTGGTATGTGCAGCTTTAAGACGTCAACATAGCAAAGAATTGTATGTATTAAGCATACTACTAGACAAAAAACTGTTTTGCCGGTAATACAAGTGGTAATATTTTTTGTTTGATAGATGGATATTTGAGTACATTAGATTTATTTGTGAATTTTATGCTCCACGAATATGCGGTCCATTCTACATGTTCTGGCAAGCATTAACAGGAAACGTTTATCTACCTCTACTTTATATGAAGAACCGCGAAGTACATAAACATCATTTCTTTGAAACGATATCTTTAGTGAAAATCATGGCAGACTTATATATCTCACACCATGACCTATTTTTGCGTTCATGAGATTATAATGAGATTATATTTTCGGATTGGAAAAAATGCCTTAATTTCAAAATTACATAAGCATAAATGTTTGATGGTTGAAATCCTTTATTGATTCATCATGACATGCATAAGACTCCGAGTATTAAAATCGAAATCAGTATTGAAATAATGACTCTTGAATGTCCATATCTCACTACTCAGAAGCAGTAGTAACATACTGTGATCTATATTGACAAAAATGCCTGAAAACAAGATACTTGTACATGATTTATGCTTTCTTTTAACATGTGCTTAGTATGCTTTAGTTATTTAAAATCACCCCCACATTTGAAATACATACGAAAAGCATACAAATGTATACCAATAGAATAAAGAAATATAACCAAAAAAAAATTTGGTATGCATCCTTCGTATGTACTTGGTATTATCCGATTACAGTGTACATGCTCAAGGGAATTAAAAACCAGATTCAAATGATGAAACAATTTATTGCGTTGAAAGCTGTGGGATGACAAACTTTTGATCTTAAGGCCATTATTGATGACCGCAGCTGACGTATTAGCCAGGAATGTGATTTATCCAGATCTATCCGGAAATGCTGATTTTTTTGGTTTATTTCGGTCACTTTTGAGACCAATTATTTGATTTATATGGAAGAGTAAAGAGAGAATATAAGCTTATAGTATAGATAAACAACTACGTAAACATTGAATTTGTATAATTTACACGTGTCTTGCAAATATGACCCCTGTATGATTGTGATTGTTTCATTGTACTCAATGCTAGGTTTTAATCATTTATGTACACACATGCGCTTCACCCTAAGTATACACGCGGATTATTTGGGCCGCAAGCATCACTTAGCGCGCAGCTTTTGTTGCCACTTGCCATATCAATTTTGTGTCACTTTCATTTCTTGCATAATATCGAACTAATGCCAGGCAATATGTGAAATTAAGCCTACCACACTAATGGGTTCCATTGTTAATGAGCAATGAGTGTTTATGGCGACGCCCTTCAAAATATTGTTTCCTAAATTTTTTGGTTTGGGTCCAATCACAGGTCCCTGATAAAGGACCCTAAGAGTCTGTGACCAAAGTGAAAAAACCAAATATGTCATCAATTTTCGTTTCAGTAGATGTCAAAAGACCCGGAGTGTTTTGGCGAACCTTTACAAACTTCATTCGAAATTGATAGCGTGGGACGTTAGCTTATCAAACAATTTCCCTATCCAACTGCCAAATGATCGGTTAATAGCCCTATTGGTTGTGCATTGAAATACATCTTGCATCTCGAAGCTCACAGTGGCAAATAAAGCATCACTAGTCGACAACGTCCCCTTCATATCTGCCAAGAAATCTTGCAAAAAGAATCCCTACAGTTCTTGTGCGGGTTTTCTTGAAAGAACCGCAGGAGCTTTAGTAAAAGATTGTTCGAAAATCTACAGAATCTTGGTAAGGAATGGCTAGAATATTCTCAGAATGATAGGGAGGTGAAAATGTACGTATTGAAAACTATTTTATCGATTTATCTAGAACGAAATATATTGTAAAACAAAACATGGTAGCTATAAATCACATCAACGAACAATGCATGTGGCAATCTCTCGTGACAAAAAAACAGCAGAAAAAGTTGAATAAAAGCAGAGGATGTGTCGTGAGGTTGCCGATTTCACACACATTCAAGTACAAGTGTGTTGTTTAGAACAGTAATTATCTTCGTTGCAATGAGATAAAATATCAGTCAGTGACTGGCTGAAAGATCAAATCGATGCTTGTCATGATGAAGACTAATTATATAGAGTAAGAAATCAACAGAGAACTTTTATGAATATCTTCAATTTTTTAGAGCTCACAATGTGTTACCTTTATACAATACATTTAATTGTTGATTACTGAGTTTACATCTATTACAATGGTTCATCAATTCGATGCGGAAATCGGCGCTTAAAATTTTTAATGTTTTTTGCTACTTGCACCGCCCAAGCACTTTCAAATTCAAATATATATTTATTACACTACACGTGAGGTGAGTGAAGTGACACTCTCGTGCAATGAGAGTGTAGATTATTCCATTTTCTTTTTTTATTTCTTATTGTCCTATACATTTAATCATTATAGCTGTAAGCCTACTCTTCCTTTAAGAGTCTCAGTCGAAGATAAGTAATTACAGCTGTAAGGAAAACGGAAATAATCTGTACTGTCATATCGTGCATAGGGAGTAGTATCCGAAAAATTAAAATACAAGAGAGAGAATTTAATAAGAATATGTAAGTGATATAGTGGCAAGCGACGCGTAAAAAAAGATAAACCATTTCTCACTTAAAAGTAAGCTCAATTCCGCTGATTAAGTCGTAGTGTTGTATATGAATCATCAAGCTTGGGGGATCCAAGTAGTCAAAAGTATCTGAAAATCAGACCAGAAAAAATACACTAGTCAGTGCTGAATACAACGAGGTTGCATTCTTACTAAACAGACAATTCAACTCCAAGTCCTTTGGGTAACGTTTTAATCTGTTTTTTAAAATTATTGATTAATTTTCACAACAGCGTAATTTGATTCTGCCTGTTACTACATGACTTTCTTCCCTTACGATCGCTCAAGAAATTAGTCATAATATCTTCATAAGGCATATAAGGCAATTATCATTACTATGTATAATAATGAATTCAAAAAATTTGACCTAACAGAAGTTCTGATTATTATGAATGCAAAATCTAATCTAAAACAAGCTCGACTCCAAAAGTGGATGAAAGTGATACAATCACGCAACTCGTCAAATGGTAGACATGACATCGAACTTCTCTACTTCACCCATACATGTACTAAAATATATATTTTCTTTCTCTTCAATTACACAAGAGTACGTAGATTACAATTTTCACAATATCATCACAAAAGACTTAAATCTTCAAGAAAAGAGGAATAATTCGAGTTGTAACAATTGTCCAACAAATACCTATAATAATCAAAGAAATTAACAAAAGAAGCTACATAGCTCACACGCCTCCCGATTTACATGTATATAAATAGTCAAGGTATAACCAGAAAGATCTAATCTAAAAATCTGAGTTGTTCTATTTGCTTTTCTTTCTTCCGCTTGTCACGTGCAGCTTGGGTTGACGGACTTGCGCACCTTTGCATAAGAATATGAAAGGAAAATGATGTGGCGAGGGCAAGCTTTGAGGTCATCGACAATCTTACTGTCCAACAATAATTAAGACTTTCTTCTCTGCCACAGGTAACGACGGTCCCTACGATAATTTTACTGAAATTTTGGCATTGCAGAAATATTGCCTGCAAAAATGCAATCGCAAAAAGCATTCGGATTTTAATTCTCGTCAACCTCTGAATGTCCTTAAATAAAATTCACTTCCTTCGATGTCAGTGAAAAGTCATCACCTCCGACATTTAGTAAAGGAACAATCCGTTATCTACTTGCCGTTGTAAGCATTCGTCTTTTGTCATTGCTTGACTTTCAACAGTCTTCTCAACCAGTGATTGTGTTTCTCTTTGAAGAGCGAATCAATTCGTTCATTTGTAAGTAATTATCCGTGTTCATCGCACCACTAGAAGACTGTGGCGCAACCGGCACCGCAACTGCTGGAACCAACCATGAACTTGGTCCGCATGAATTGCCACAAAGCCGTTGTGAGCACAAGTCCACTTTCGAATGAACCAGAGCGTGAGAATGGTACTATTTTGGCGATGAAGGTTAATGGGAGAATCATATCGTATTTATTCACTTTTTGTAGGGTTCTCATTTACCTTCGTTTCCAACCGAATTTTCACAATCGGTATCGCAATCACTTTCGCCAAGACGACAGTTGATTTCCAGAATTTCGACTGGAATCCGATCGCTTTCCCCTCCTTGTTAGCTGCAACATAAGCCTCCCACAATATTTTTCAGACTCCATACACTTTGGTCCAATGAACCAGCAGATAGTAATTCGACCTCCCGAAGGTTTCCTTTCAGCGTTACAATAGTCACCCTGTAATATGAAATAATTACAGATTAGGTGTATTTTCAATATTGAGAAAAACAGCTTGTCATTAGTCTTTTTTTCAGTAGTTTTTAATCATGGTGCCCGCGGTTTTCCACAACGAAGAAATTTCCAGAAACTAAATATGGGCTACAGAAGTCTAAGAAATTGACGAGAAATGTACCCTAAATACCCTACAAGAAATGGTACCCTAAATTTTTGTTACCTCTTTTGCTTCTCGATTTTAAGAGTGTCAAAATGCTCAACCATTTTTAAATATCCATATATTTTCCATACAAATTGATTAATCCTTTCTGAAACGAGCTTCTTTATAAAACAATGCAAACGCCTATGAATATCTACAAAACAACAACTTTGTATCTATCTATCAAATTCAATAAAACAATGCAATACAGAGACACCCTTTCCAATAAAGCTAGTTTCAACTATTTTTGGTTGAACACCATGTTTCTACAATTAAAATATTATACGCTGAACGAACAATCTACCTAATGACAAGCTTCAGCAAGCCAGTGACGCTTTAATCCCCTGCAGGGTCCCTTTCACTGTGCCTAGCAAACTATATCACAACTACAAAAGCTACTATATGCAAAGCAAAAAGTATCTTTAAAGCTGTTGTAATAAACGACTGCATCTGTGAAAACACTGTAGTAATAATTTATCTGTCTATAAGTATTGAACTATCCAATATTACAATTTCGTAGATATGACAAACACATTTCCTTGCCTTTCCAAATCAATAAATATATATTTAAGCTCTATTTATAAACTGACCTGCATTTGAACAATTTTCTTAAATTCCAGGTATTCCAGAGACGATTTAATTTTCCAGAAATTCCAAGTGCGCGCGGTCACCCCTGAGTTTTTATGAACAACGAAATTTAATCCGATTTGCGTTGTATTTATAACTAATCTAAGTTGAATTTCAAAAAATTTGCCAGTTCGTCTTGTGAACTTTATTCAGTTGTTTAATCTGATTTTGACATTTCCGAAATTCATCATTAAATTACATTCTCAAAAGTAATCTTCGTAAGAAATTACACTTGAATATTTCATTTTCACAACTGAAAAAAACCTCGAATGGATGTTTTTTGAGTAGTTATGGCTAGTTATTTGGCAGCAGACATTCCATACATTGAGCTTAAGGAGACCGTGTTCAAAAAATGCAAGTTTCCTTGAGTCATGGAATCCACGTTCACAACTCCAAATCACGCTTTACTATTTGGAACAATTTCTAACCCAAGGGTACGAGAAGACTAAATCAAAAATATAAGCTGTATCCTGTATAATTCAGTTATTCTCCCGTCGACTACTGGTCAAAAAAACGCCTGATTGTTGCCTTAATTTGTTTTGAGACTATACAAATTGTTCATTTACCCTGCCAATTGTATCAGGTCGTCTGAAGTATTCCGGTTGCTTGTAGTACGCCTTTTTTTTTTAAATAAAAAAGATTTTTGTATCTAGCGCCTCATATGTGCAACCCAAACTTAGTTTCTAATAGAGCAAACAGCTGTAATGGTTACATGTAGTAAGGCTACAGCTGTAATTGGTACATGGTAGTAGGCTACATGTGCATGTACAATCAAGTGTATTTGAAGGCAAGTCATACATCTCAAGTTTTTATGGTGTTGCCGGATCAGCTGTGTCCTTGTGTATTCTGCTGTTCTTTACATGGATCTGATTTCCGCAATACAAGGTGAAACAAAGTGGAAACAAGGTGAAGTAAATTTTGAGCAATGCGTGGAATGATTGTAATCTGGGATATCTTGATGAGACAAGTGACATTAAGTTTTAACACGAGGGCTAGATAACTTTGAAATAATTGAACCTTCCTTTGTACATCCGGATCATGCTGTCCGTTGCCAGCGAAATATATCGGGATAATAATAAGTTAACAACAAACATTTTGGTGGCCCCTTTCCTTTAAATATTTAAATTAAAATATTGCAATGGGACCATTTTTGAAAACATGGAGCGTGACATGTGTTTGTATTAATGTGCTCACACCACATCACACACCCTGTTGTCACTCTTTGTATAAAATTTACGCTAATTCGATGCTAAATTACTCATCACTAACAATGAATCTTCCGGATAAATTATTGTCCATTATCACAAGACTAGCAGGTTCGTAAGCTTTCCAGTAGAATTATTCACTTTGGAAGGATATTGTGCTTACCTCTTCACAAGCTTTCACCTGTTGGCGAATGGAATGTCTGAAAGCCAAGTATGATTCTCTGATATAGTTTTCGCAACGTGTTTATATTCGTTAACCATAGAGAAAGTATTTGCAGGAAGCCCATGGTGAAAGATTCATAAATCGAGACGGCTCTTTTCTTGACGCTCATTGTCCGAAACTGCAAGGAGTGTAATGAAAAATGGAATTATTGATTTTTTAGTACCTTTATCTGGATAATAGAATGTAAAATGTAATGCGTCACTATCAAAATCTTTGAATATTTGATAACTTGCGAACTTTACACCTGATAAATTATCCATTTGCGACAATTTGATGTAGTGGTATTTCAGTATTACACTTGTATTTGCGAGCATGTGGATTGTGTTTCCACAGAATACCGTCACAATGGAAAAAAAACATGGAGTATGTCGTTTAATACCAAAATTATATTTAAAAAATAAGCACTGAGTCTCTAATGAAACGCAAGAATGAGATGTAGACCAGCAGGCATGGTACAAATTAGTACAGTGTCGTTTCATTGAATATAACGACATCAGGAATGAACGAAACATTTGTTTAATATATCAGATGCTCTATGACACTATCTTACCACTGATCCCTTTATATAGCCATAAAAAAGGGAAAACTTCGTCTTTCAAAAGATCAGTGATAGCTCCATCAGATCCGTCAGAAAATAAATTAACATCAATAATATTCAAAATCTGTACACGTATCCGTAGCTCATGTGTTGGGTAAAAACACTCACAATTTTGGCGAAACCGAACATTGTTTTACAGAAGCTATCTGATTCAGCTAGACACAGAAAACAAATGAATTGCGTTAACGAAACAAGAATCACTTAGAATTTCGACGTCAACATAGCCTAAAACGTCTCTGCTTAAATGAGGATACTGCCAAGCTGTTTTATATAAGAAACGATGATGCATCATTATCAATAATAAAAACGAATGAGAGTCATTTCATTAACAAAATTTTTGAACTATTTGATGGAAGTGGACTCTTGTTCCGTGATCAACATCTTCATCGTCTTGAATGTGGCTTCAATGGAGCCACCCGTTGAATATTCCATTGATCCCGACTTGCGCACCCTTTCGGGACGTGCAGCGCAGGTGTAAGTTGATGTCATTTGATAAGGGTAAAATAATTGTTCTGTACTACTCCACTAAATATGAAAAAGTGTGTCAATACTTTCAACTTCAAGACGAGCATGTTGCGGAGATTACAGCCTTACTCCTATTAAAAATGCAATAATATCTTTAACATTTGAGATGGGAAAGAAGAGGCAAATGAGCGGCAAACATTAAATAAAAACAGGGATATCCTGCAGTTCCCTTCCAGTCCAGAAATTCAATGATTCCAGATGTCTACATTTGCTGAACATCCAATGCGGCCCCAGACGGGAGTGATAAAACAAAAAATTTCTTTTAATTCATTCGAGCTATCACATCATCAATACGTTTAATTTGGCGACCAATGTTAAACCAACATGATATCCTGTTCTGATGGTATGATATACCAAAATGTGCAACTAGCATTACATGTGGTTATATTTTCATAGTAGAGAAGCAACAAGAGGATCTAAGATCTTTGAACACGAAGAGTTGGATATGTTTCAAAGTAAAGGTTTCAATTACAGACTCTCCTTTAATATCAAAAATTGATTGTCACGAGTGTTATCTCAGGCCATCAGAGGTGAAAGTTCACAGATACTCGTCGTCATGAAAGATCTGTAGTCTAGCCATGGACTTTAGTACGGTTATATTCTGTTCTTACAATCACCTTCCAGACGAGTTTTGTACAGAATAAGCATCACAAATTTACCCAGTAAATTGCATGACAATTACATTTATACTGGCTTGAGCCGGGAGGATCCGTAATATACGGCCTCAGCAGTATTATGCTGTATGAATTACTAACAATCCTCACATATTAACCAAAGCACATGTGAGTCAAATAACTATGGACGCGGAAACGAGGGCAACAAAATACGCAGCGATTATACAGCCCTTCCAAACTGGTTTTTGTTTGACCACCACCCACACAATGATATATAGAAGAATATTTCTCCATCTTAAACCTTAATTTTTGGGTGTTAAATCAAGAATCAAGGCAAGTAAGGGACCAGTGACCGAAGAGGTTGAAATTTTATATGGATTGCCACCATACCCGAGCAGATTAATAAGCGAATGAGTTAATTAGAGACTCTTCTAAGTAATGGCTACTCATAATCTTGAGACCACTAAATCACATCTTCCATATATCAAGTGATGGTGGATCTTGACTTTGGTAACTCATATATTTCCGACAAGTAATTAGCCAAAATAATTATTTCAGTTTGTTCAATCATATCTATGTTAGCAAAACTAAACACAGGCGACTTTCTAGCATACTCGATCATCTTACACTGAAAAGAAGGACTGCTGAGAAATCACAATTTAACGCACAATAGTAACTTAATTTTGAATCGTCTTCGTAAAAGTCGTAATTAGTACACGTTTACTCCTGAAGTATCTAATCATTGATCGGGAAACAGTCTATCTGGAATCTCAATTCCACACATTGAAAAAGCCGACGTTATTAGCCAATATAATCAATCCACATACACCCACTCTCGCTGAGTCTATTTGTAAACAGTAGGCATATAAAGTAGAGCACGCCACACGAATAAACATACAAAATTCCCTCGTGCATTGATGTGGATAAATTAGGGATACAATGTATAGGTCGATACTTCGTTCACATAAAAACATTACAACACAAACATACAACACATTAAAACACCATATGTTGAACAGCCAGGAGATCATCATCGCTCGGTCTTTTGATTCACTTTCATTATTCAATACTGTTGCGTTCATTCTGGTTTCAGTGGATCATTGGATCGGATGAGACTTCCTGGGAAGCAATCATTCCTCTGATTGATTACACTCAACTGATATTTTCGGACCATCACCTCAGCAATTGGTGAGAATGCTCTTCCATTCCTCTCCGACCAAAATGAATATACTTTCTCAACATGAACAATGAGACTCTGAAGCTGAGGATATCAATGTCGGAATCCGCCGCCATTGCCCATAGCGTATTACGGAGCGTTGAGAGAAAATCTCCCGTAGCGTTCCATTGCACACTACAAGAAAAATCGTAATATAGTGGATATACAGGGACCACACAGCAAGATGACACACTGTTTATGACAACATGAAGATAAATGCATCAAATGGCGTATTAACTACAATTTGATGAAAAATAGAACTATAAGACTCACCAAATTAAACCCTTGGACTCTTCAAAGTTGACTATGGCTCAATTACTAGCATTTGCGAGTAAGTCACTAAATTTTAGCATGATGATTTGATGGAAATAACCTTAAAGTTAGCACATCTCGTTAGTTGTCGTGAGTTCTATTTGTCCGTCTCTACAGAGAAGTTTACGTAAACTGGGTACTACTTTTTGTTGGGTAAATGTTTTTTCTTTGACTAAACAGTTCCTACTCTGGACTAAGTATGAAGTAGAAAATCCAAACTATTGTTAATGAAAAGTTAGCCCGGCTAGTTGCATTGCTTAGTGTCAGACAAAATTTCAGAGCGATCGGAGAACATAGTTTGCCGGAGTTCCAGAGCAACTATTGTAAATTAATACTCCAAATTACCGCGTAGACCCAAATTAACCCGACCCGACCCGTATTAAGTTTTTGAATATTATCAGAAAGAAGTGGCATGATGCATTACGACCAGGTCCTTAATAAACTGATTTACACTCTTAAAAGAATGTTCATTTCTGTGATGGATTGTATAGGACCTAATTAGCAGTAGATCTAACTGGTTCAACCTACAAGATTATTGAATAACATCGCCGTGAAGGATGCAATAGGCCTAGTTAACGAGATTTATCACAGTCCCAACATTCGAGATTCAGGAAAAAATCGGCATGGACAGATCCCTAGAAAAAGCTGGATTATACACTTTCTTTACAAAGCATGTTCGGGCTTTATGTGATGGAGGCAATTGCAAATTTTGTGCGCTTGTTGTTACCATTTGATATTAATTTTAGTATAACTTACTTGACCTGAGGCCTTACGACAGATTCTACGTGTACATTGGATACGCTTCTTGTTATCGTTTGCTAAGAGTTAATCCATATTTTGAATGTTCTAGTTAGTTTCATTACTTGTGTAAACGCTGAACTCGTGAGACGCTACGGCCCAAGTACTGTGAGTAAATTATCGGGGTTTTTTGTTAGCAGATTTAGACGGGTGTTAGCGTAGAGTACAGTAACGTTACTGAATCAATTGAATACATATAATTTGATCATTGTTATCGGCTTTACTGCTTACTGATATTGTAGGTTGGTAAGTAATTGGTTTCTAACAAACAGAGCATACTAAGCGCTAACACTTAGAGCAACTGTTTTTCTTAATTGTGTACACATGATTTTTAATTGAACACATCAAGTATGACCTATTTGGCGAAGAATCATCAATAACTGAGCAGTCCTAAAGAAAGTATTTAAGAATAATAGTAACCCAGACAAACAAAAAAACGGCTATTTCAAAGAGTTGGAACCAACAAAAAGAGAGTCGTGAATTTAAGCCTGAACCTTGACCTAGCACCAACTAGTGCTTACTCTATCTTACAACTATCAATGACGGCTTCAATATTAGATGGAACAAACTCTTAGAAACTATCCTTCACCGACAGCAAATTATCGATGACACCTATCAACACACAAAAAATTAAGATAATTGACTTCAATCATAGCTTAGGAACCAAAGCACAATGTGCGTACCCAATTAATATTTCAGAAAAGGATCTAACCAGCTTTCGTATCTAGCTGTTTATATCATCGAAATATAGTTTAGATATGAGAACAGCCTGTACGATTTTGCCATTCACATAAATGGCAACGCATTCCCAATAAATCATGTCGTACAATCGCTAGCCACGATACCGAGAACTTTTATCCATAAGTTTTTCCCGTCGAACTTTAGTACGTTATTCAAAGTTGCCAATCCACCTCGTAGTTAGGTGCCACTTTTTGTTATTGTTGATGAACAACCATTAATCAGATATCTATGCTAGATGAAGCAAATCTGTTTTGTTGCGAAAAGTTGTTTACTAATTTTCTTGGTGACTTACGTAATCCTGGGTGCTCGTATTAGTGTAACTTTTTTTGTTTTGATAAATGCAGTCCTATATAAGCGACTGCATGATAGCAATAAACGTCCTCTCGTTTTGGTTAACTTTGACTTGTTCTCTCTGATTTTCGCGGTGTTGACTGAATACTGTCTGTATATGCTGGGCCCAGGTTCGAAGCACACCTCTATAACCTGGACTCCGTCGGTTGACATCCCGTGGTCTTAGGAATGCAGCTTACCTCTCCAAAGCGAGCGAACAACACTAGCCCTTCATTCACATTATAATAACCAACACTCCCCGGCTCTTAATAAAAACAGTTTAGCACATTTTAGGACATTAAATAAAATCAGCAACTTAGATTTTAATATAATTAAATAACACATACACACAACAACACTTTTCAACAAACCATTGAGAGTATAAATCTTTTAGGCAAGCTCCCCTCTAAATCCCTCCTGACAATGGAGACCAACAAGAACACAAGCGCAAAATGGCTCGGCCGACCAATGTCTGAACGACTTGAATAAGGTCAATGAAAACAACCCTGAAGAACTTACAATCCTGATTCTGCGCGAAATTTCCCATAAACATAAAGCTCAAACAATCTAGCCCATGCAGCATAAAAGGCCTTTCGACTTGCGACTTGTGGAACGTTTCCTAGTGGCAGAAGACACATCCACAAAAAAACCGTAGCCTAAGTGTATATCTTTTGGAAGTCTGCTGAACAATGGAGACCTACAAATACACAACCAACAAATTTCTATGCCCAAAGCCAAACGATATAATACGCCTCACTCTTAGAGTTAGGTGAGATGAATTACTGGAAAAGCTAAAACTAGACAAAAAGGATTTGATGAAAAATATATACAAATTCTCAAATTATTTGGATAATTCAATAAAACTGCAGATTCCGCTTATTATTTGGCAAACGGAATCAATGAAAATGTCTTTAGATTGCAATGGATGGAGGTATTCGCATACACGTAAAAAATATCAGACCTGATACAGAATATCACAATATGCCGGTAATTTTTAGAAATGAAAGTAATTCAATTAATTATTCACGGAATTACCCATTGTTTTTAACCTAATTTACTTAGACAAATTAATTAGCTAATTCAAACAAATAGGCGACAACATCTGAAGTGCCACTCACTGTATTGCTTGGACTCCCATTCATCCAGGAAGCTGCCTTCATAAAATCTTCTTCAGGAGGCAAAATCGCAATCGTGCAAAATCACAAAGCTGTTTCCTAGGGACCGGCATGCAATTCAACCTATTCATGGCAAAACCGCATGTCACCAGACATGAATTTATGAGTTTTAGCAAAATTTTTTGAATCATTACCGTTGTCAATCGGCGAAGTTTCATCAACATTATGTCACGAACAGAAGTGGAAATGTTAACTATTTGAGTTCAGATGAAACCCGAATTGGACCGGGTAGTCAAAATCGAACAGACGCATAAAGTTGTTATGACAAATAATGCAACATTCTGAAACGAAGACAGTTAAACACAAATCAATGCTGATATCTTAGCGAGTCCGAAATTCCCATAAGTTGCTGCCACCACACAAGTACCTCGTCCCGAAATGAGAAGCTAGAATGAACTTGGTTGCAATGCGCAAGGGGGGCTTAAGTGTCGTAGACCAAACTTTGCAACAACAGATGGATCGAATTGTGATTTCATCAATTGAATTAATGAAATAGACGTAATGAATATTGGATGAGAGATGCACATTCGACTTCGGTCAGATAAAACTTAGCACTGACTCCTGGCCATTCACATTTTAAACGAATTCCTCAGAGACAAATCTCGTCGGGCAACGCTATTAACTCTTGCTCTGAATATGAGTCGTAGTTCTGGACAGACCTCCTCTTTCCTGATAAATGCAGTGAGCAGGAACCTCGCCATTGCCAACGCATATTGAAGAGGTTTTTTGAAAACTCGTGAAGCTATTTTTGAGAGGCTTCTAATGAATTGCTAATACCATAGCCATCCAAATTGCATCAAAATGGATTACTGAAATTATTGCCTGTAATCCGAGCTGTGGTATTGGAATTATCCATTGCATCCGTATATCCCATGGTGTTGTAATCCGATGCTATGGTTAGTACTTCATGTATTATTTCGTCAAAGTTTAAAGTTCTCTTTTATGATTTCCAGTAAGAAAAGTAAAAAGCACTCGTGACGATTGAAATATTGATAAAATGTGGTGCGACTATCTTGTTTAAAAAGCATTGACTAAGTTGCGTCAAAAGTAACAGCAGATTGATAACCGCAATAAAGTGCCTTGATGGCAGTACTACTTTTTACTGCCTTATTTTTGCACAAACAGAAGACAATGCCACCACTTCCCTAAAACCTCGGATGTCCAGACATCCAAGAACATTGGGAAATTATTTTGTTTCATTTTGCATTGTAAATTCCTTTTAATATAAGACGATATACATTCATCAACCGAGTACGGTGTTTCTATTTTTTTTGAATTGTAGATGCTGATTGATCATCTTTGTGCATGGATAGTTTAAAACTGTCAACTTTCCTCGGCAATGACAGCTATAGCATGTGCAGAAGCTAATGTGGAAAGCAACAATGAATTTAGTTAAGTATTTGAAATTTAGGAAGCTATGTTCCATTATCGGTAATCCTGACAATGTGAACAAAAGCTGTGTTTGTTGGAACCGTAATTTGTCTTGCAACAATCCTACGAATTTAACCATCTCTTCCAAGCATTGTGACTTAGCAGGGATTTTGTGAACAGGATACTGTTGAAGGACTTCAATGCATTTGATTTATGCAGTCAAATCAATATGATGTTGGCACAAAACGAATAAGTGTGGCTGCCAGCAATGAATACGCATCCAGTAGGTTTTTTGCACACCTGAGAAACATGAGGTTAATGGATAGAGATCTTATTTCTGGTGGGCAAGGCGTCCTTGCTTGAGAGCTGCCTCGAGCTAGGGAGTTCGAGGCATATGAACTCTAAACCAAGCAATATATAATAATAATCTATATTATTCTGAACGGCAAGACTGCATTACGAATGCAAACAACTCAGATGATGACCGAATTCACACATCAAAAGGATGATTCTACGTCAGTCCACTACTCATTTCGAAAGTTGATGTAATTCTTCGTTCCATTTTCTTATGATAAGAATATTTGAAATTTACAATCCAACAATCGAATTAGGAATTTTATATACAATTATTCAATTATGCCGTCCAGTGGGCCTTTGTCTTGATATTGGCAGTAGTATTTCGGTTTTCTGTGCTATATCTCAGGAAACATGATACATTGATGAAGAGGATCATCAATATTTTCAAGATATCTTGCCGGTAAGATATCTTACAATAGTGCTGCAAGATCCTGCGGAGGATTTCGATTATTCTGTAAGAAGCGCAAGAAAAGCGTAGGATTCCTTGCGATTATCTGCAAGTCTGTGTAAGATGTACCGACTAGTGTGGGAAGGAGGAAGTGTTTGCGATGTTCATGAAAAACCGCCCCGACTCTCATGACCAAAATTGGTCGAAAAGACCAACAGTTGTTCAGCATCCATGTGAAACAAACTAAATCAGGTTTTCAGGTTTGAAATGCGTCAAAAAAATTTATGCGAAAATTTTTCACTACGTTGGTCGAAAAACTGAGGATTTTTTTTCGTGAAAATGAAAAAAAAATTTCAAAATGTTGGAATTGAGCTCCGAGACCCATCCATTGTGTTTGTCCGCAAAAAGTTTTATGTTTTTGTTTTTTTTTTTAGTTTTTTTTTTTGTTTTTTTATTTTTTTTGGTTTTTTTTTTTTGAGTTTTTTTTTTTTTTTTTTTTTTTTTTTTTTTCGGTGAAAAACCGCCCCCGCCCAGCACCCCGCACCCCCCCCCCCCGCCCGACGACTCGAACTGACGCAAATTGGTCGAAAAGGACCAAAGGTTTGTTCAGCGAATCATGTTTAAACAACAACTTCTATCAAGGTTTCAGGTTGAAATTCGCACAAAAAAATTTTTTTCGAAACTTTTTCACCTAACGGTGGTCGAAAATATTTAGGATTTTTTCCACGTCCAAATGTGAAATGTCGTTTTCTTTAGCCAACTTTGACCGATGAATAGGGCGATTGGAAAGTAAATGAAGAGCTCGGGTTTCTTTTCGGGGCAAGGCCGCGCGCGCTTTGTTTAGGGATTCACTCTTTTCAGATGCGGTGGCCAGGCTCCGTTTCCAAATGGAGAGCCTGATAAAAAATCAGCGTTTTTGCGCATTTTTTTTCAAGATTTTGGACTTTTTGAAAAAAACGGACCGAGTTGTTTTAACTCGGCTTGGTCATTCGTAGAGGGTCGATGGGATGTCTTAAATGAAAGGGAAGAGCGAGACAACGTGAACTCAAAATTTGGAGTCAATCGCGTAGCCTAGAACCGAGATAGATGGGTTCAAAGTATTTTTTGGATGATGCGGTATACGTCATCACCAGCTGATCGCCACAACTACAGGGTGAATTTTAATTGACGCACTATATTTAAAATTGTTTTTATTTTTACTTACGTTCGACATGAAAAATGAAAGTATTTCCATTTCTGAACACCTGAAACTGGGGAATTTATGAACTATCAAAGCAGGTTAAAGCATATCTATCATCTCCAATTTTTAAGAAATTTTTATATCCATTAACATAAAAATCATGTGAAAACTTTCCAACAAATGTTCAATCACGTCACCCCTTCGCTTTCATACACACAAGGGTGCAGTCGTTTAGGAGGAGGGTTTGCAATGGGATTTTGTTATTTCTCTTGAAGAAAAATTGTTGCATTCTTCTGTTCTGTGGCCATTAGCCTGATTCATTGTGGGAAGGACGAACAGTGGTGGAAGAACACGACCCTTTAATAGTCCCCCCAAAACCAAAAAATCAGAAGAGGGGATAAATTGGAGATCTTGCTGGCCATCTTATGGAATGCCCTCTCAATGACTCGGATCATTGGGGAAATGTGCCTTTCGCTTGAGTCACGTCTCCATGAAAATGGGGCGGGTGCTCCATCTTGTGGAAGATAGTGGAGTTTTTGATTCCCTTCTCATCCAGTTTGGCAACATGTGCTGCACCAACATTCCAAGGTAATTGTTCCAGTGACTGGAGTCAACGCAATCTAGGGTTATCATCTAAACGAATGTTGCGCTATGCCACACCAGAGCAGTCATTTTTCAGGGAGGAGAGACATGTAGAGTAAGCCCTTTCGAAACAAACATTGACTGGGTAGGGCTCCATATGACACAGATGTGCGATTAATGCTGCCATCAAGCGATGAAATTATGTCGTGGATGCGTTGGATAGGTCCTCATCGTAACGCAGCAAAGTTGGCGAATTAAGTCGATGGACCTTCTGCCATGTTTATTTCTTGATGGGAGTGTTGCGATCGGGATACATCTCAAACTGCATGGAAGCAAGTCCCCTACGATTGAGAAAATAGTCGCTTCGAAATAGGGAGGCAAAGAAGGCATATTGGGATGTAATTCGAGCAGCAGTCTTTTTTATTCATTCGCGCTTATCTTCAATTTTACGTCTTTTCTGGCGAATCGTTGTACAGAACGGGTAGCTTTGACGAGTCTAATGTTGCATCGATAGTGCCGCGAATGGATTCTATGCAATTGGGTATGGTCTTATATGACGTACTGATTGAAGGAACTTTCATGTTATGAAGCGTACCGGATAATCCAATTTATTTCTTTTAGTAGACAGAAAATCTGATATTTTGAAAGTGCGTGTGTTGCCAAGCTTTATTACATGATAGTCGAAAACGTGTCTGAGGCTTCTAGTCTCGTTATGTTCGTATTGCAAATGAAATCATTGAAGAATGAACTGATATTATCCATCAAGAACTCAAAGGCAAATGGATACTAGAAGTGTGATTGATTGATGATAGAAAGTATGGTTCTGTTTTATTGCTACCTTTTCTATTTACATATCTAATATCAATAATTTTTCTTGGTTGTGCTTAAGGAAGTTCATGCATGGAAGTAATACAATTGGTTATGATTAACAGATAATATAAATTTTTAAAAATTGGCGATTGATAGCTATGCTTTAACGCTTTGATATCTATAAAATCCAGTTTAGGTTTGGAAAATGTTTATAATATTATTTATGTGATACAGTAGACATACACACCCCCTTACATCTTAGCGTCAATTCAAATCATGAATATACGCAGGAAACGAAGAGACTTTAAATAGAGTGAGAGGCTTGACCAATGTAGGTCGTCTCACTGAGCTCCGATGATAGCTTCGGACATTCCAAATTCCGGGTTTCTGTTAGAAACCGACTTAGAAAATTTCATTGCTGATATCAGCTAGGGCGTCAGACTTAGAGGTTCGCCAGGAGATGGCCTTCGTCTCCAGGCCATAAAAAGACTCCAAAACTTTAAAGGCTTGTAACTTTGCTTCCACAAGTTCGTTTGATTTGATTCAAGAAATGTTCGATAGGTCTTGACCTGCCCTAAGTGATAGACTACTTATAAAATTTCATAAGTAGTGCTAAAAAGTTGAAAAATTTAAATTCGCTATTTGTGGAGGTTTTCTGGGGTTTTCGATCCTGCTGAAGTCAACTAAGACATTTACAAAGTTGCCAGAGGTGAGCTTCGGGTCGAGACTTGTTTCCTGATGTAAATAACTCCACCGATTTTCATGTCAAATCGGGGCCCGGATGCCAACACAGTGATATGACGCACGCTCTGTCCGCCCGAGGTTGGATTTGTGGGTCGAGGTCTTGGAGTTGGGATAAGATCCCCTCTGAGAAATGCCTGTGACGGATTCACCAGCCTAACTTGTCTTTCCTCAAAGCGAAGTTGTCTTTGTGATAGCACTGGGCGACTACCGATTCTGTCTTTGTATAGCATGGGCCTTCACGACTGAAAGTCCGGTAAATGTCGATGTGTTGTCCAAATTTGGTAAAAGCGTCGTTGTCTTTGTGATAGCACTGGGCGACTATCGATTCTGTCCTTGTATAGCATGGGCCTTCACGACTGAAAGCCCAGTAACTGTCGATGTGTTGACCAAATTTGGTAAAACTGCTGTTGTCAAGTCAAAAGCACGGCCAAATAAGGAAAGTCTGAATCATGGCTTTGTGCTCGCTGGGTATATAAACCGCCGACTCTCATTTAATTTCATTTCAATCATGCAGACGCCGAACACTCTGGTCAGCTCTCCTGACAAGCCTCGGTTGAAGCCGAGAAATCTATTTCAAGAGTTTCAGCGGGCTGAAGAGCGAAAAAGGATTTTTAACAATCTTGCTCGCACAGGCACATCTGATTACGGCGATGATGATGATAGGACTCAGTGGGGCTATATACCACCCCCAAGTAGTCAGTTAGTAGCAGTAGAGGTTGATGCTGCTACCATAGAGAGAGTTAAAGACTCTCTCAGCAGAATCGGTCTAAAGTAAGGTGGCTGATTACGATCCCGAGAACGTCCCATGAGCCCTCTTAAGGGCTACCTTCTACTGCGGCTAAAGCGGTCCCAAACCCGCCACATATCTTCGGATATGGAATGCAGAGGGGAAGAATAAATAATGAAATGAGACCACCCTTGCAACCACATGCAACACATCGCAACTTCCTCTTCAGTAGTGAACAACTCTTGTCCAGTGTCGTCAAAAAGTGTATCAAGTTTACAAAATTTTTTACTGCCACACAGGTTGATGTATAGTTAGAAAGTTTGATCTCGAAGTTTATTTGCAAGTCTAGTCAAAGTTGATGCATGTTGCACAAGAGTTTTTAAACTGCACACAGGTTTGATAAAGTGAAAAAAGGAATCTCATTGAATTAGAACATTGTGATTGTTGTTGAGAAATCATGTTATATAACCCTATATAAGTGAAACGATTGCAGCACTTCCTCATTCACGTTATACGATCCAACAACAGTCTAGTATGCAATTCTTCTGAAGCCTCGAATATTTTCTACAAAATTTTCAAAGTTGTTGACGAGTGGATGAAGACAAGTGTGACAAGAGGAGGAGTCCCGCAAGAAATCGTCATTGAAAATGTTTTGTGGAACTGATTTGAATTCACGCCAAAAAACGACCGTGTTAAAAAAGTGCCCGACGCACCAAAACGGCCAAGTATTAAAAGTGGTAAAGTGACATAAGGGTATTCCGCTGACTTTTCTCGCTATAAAGTATATAGATTGCAATTATAAATAATACCTACATAATACATGTCTTTGTTGTGCAATGTATTTTTCTTGAAATGGAAATAAATGGAGAATTTGATATGGGTTATTACACATTTAATATCGGTCTACTTTTTCTATCAAAAGGGATCATACCATTAAAAAATAGAAAATGATTTTGTATAACTGTGGCATAAGTGTCACAGAACTCGTAACACGTATCTCAGATAACAATGCTTCAAGTGATTCACCTAAAATCATGTTTCATATGTTGAATGATTTCAGAACTGAGTTACTTCTAGATGATAGTATATCTTATGCTAGCACTATCACCCAATCGATACTATGCTTACTCTCGATGATCCTTTCGAAGTCAATGCAGTTATATAAAAAAAAAAAAATGAGGACAAACAACACTGTCATATACACATTTATTGAAAAGAAATAAAAGTTAATATACATTTTGTAATAAGACGGTACATTAAGTCTACTAAGTCAAACCTTCTGATTTGCGGGGCTGACTATAAGGAGAAAGAGGTCTAGCCCATCTCCCTGGAGAGTCTCAATACACCGCTCCATCATGACGTCCTTTGATATACACTCATGGAAGGCAGCCCTGATTGTAACACTACTGTCCTCGTTCATCGTCGAAAATGAGATGATTTCCTCATCGAACTGCGGCGGCTCGACTCACATCGTAAATGGTTTTCACTTGCCTTGCGTGGGGCCATTGGCAGATAAGGCAAAGGCGTTCGGCTGGTCGTACCATTTTAATGATATTATGAGAAATGGTCATTTTTGCACCGCACATATAATAGATTCTCTCTCCCTCTTCGCGCTCTCTCTTGACGACAGCCATTTATCAAATCACACGCAGCATTCTCAGATATAAAGAAGAGTGTCTTGCATTTCACTATCATAGTCAGTGCACACAGAGGAAACATTCTCACCTCTTCTACCATTCAACTCCTGCGAAGAAGGAAGTTGAGAGAAGTTTCAACAAAAAGAGGAAGAGGGAAGCAGAGACAATGAGTTTGAAGCTGTAAGAAGCTCACCCCTACAAACGGTTGAGAGGACCTTTCAATCATCTAGGCTGACTTTCAGGAGTGAAAAGCCCTCTTGATGAGACACCAGAGAATGCCCGCAACGGTCGTTTATGAGACCACGGCCTAACGGCCCACCTGATCTAGAAAGAAAAAGACATTGACTGCGCCACACGCAACATTATGATTCATGTTATCTGACGAAAATGAATGTTTAAGACAGTACGACCAACCAATTAATTGAATAGATTACACTATCATCATAGATACCAAATTTGCAATAGAGATAATCGTGATACATTGGACTGGAATGAATACCTTTGTTCTGGACTCCCTGTGCATGGTCACGCCAAAGTTCTTCATTCTCAATCTTCCGGCCACTGTCAATAGGAATATATCTTAAAAGGTGAACCATATGCCACCACTTGTGTTGAATGGATAGAAGTTTAGTGTAAATGTAAACGTGATTGATATTGCATATCGAGCAAGGGATGTTGAAGCCACAGTACTTCTCGTCGTAAGAATATGTCAAGTTTGTATCCTAAAATCTTTGTCAACTCTTCTGAAAATGTGAAATACCGTTTATAATAAACCATGTACACTGATACAGAAGTATTTCTTTAGATCATAGTCAAAAAATATGAGTGTAGATTTGATACCCCCTTTGTTCATAGTAGGTACAAACAATCATTACATACATTGCTATAATGCTTTGGGTATCGTAGCTTTCATTTGGCGTCAGTAAGACTGGGACGAAAACCGGTTCTGTGCGTTTTGAACTAAAGGACCATTCGACAATCGAATTGCTGTTCAGATGGCATTTTTCCATAATTCCCCCATTCATGGTATGACCATATAGGACCTCTGTTTTTAAAGAGAGCAAATCGCGAAATTTAGAATTGATGTGAAAAATCCAATGTGTGAACGCTCATAATCATTTCGGAAATCAAATCCTTCTTTTATGTGTACTCGATGATGTACATAGATAATCCCTATTTATTTCATTACCTGTTTTGATCAAGTCATCAACAGTACCAATTTAAAAGCACAGAGCGCTCATGCATGCAATCAAGGGGAAGAAGGGTAATATTAAATTTTTTCCTGTGCCAATTTGGATATTTCTTAATCTGCTTTGATACTTTCATGGACACTTGAGCTCTCAAAGGGAAGGCACCGCCTCCTTTTACTTCTGCAAATTTTGTGATAGGTAGAAGGAAACGTGATTTAAGATTCAGTATCTTTTGCAGAGGTCCACTCACATAAAATCCATGGGAAATAGTAGTCGGTCTCATGCAGAGGGTAACTTTATGTAGATTTGGATCCATTTGCCAGAAGTAATGGGAAAAAGACCGTTCCAGGACACCATAAAATTCAAAAAAATAGTATCTTTAAAAACGACATAAATTCATGAATTTTAACCCTTTTTCAGGTTTTCAAGACCTAAATTCATAAATTTAGACCATTTAAAAAGTACCATTTTTTGAAAAATCGGTATCTTTAAAAACGACATAAATTCATGAAGTTTGGTCATTTTTTAAAGGTTATGAAGACCTAAATTCATAAATTTAGGCGTTTTCAAAATACCCAATTTTTCAAATTTTTCAAATTTTTCAAAATCTCAAATTTGTGATTAAGATCATTTTACACCCCCAAAATCATGACCGTTCCAGGACACCGAAAATCAGAAAAGTTAAGAATCTCAAAATTTGAGAATTACAATTTTCTCGCTTAAATCATGACCGTTCCAGGACACCGAAAAAATCATACAAGTTAAGAATCTCAAATTTGTGATTATGACATTTTACACCCCCAAAATCATGACCGTTCCAGGACACCGAAAATCAGAAAAGTTAAGAATCTCAAAATTTGAGAATTACAATTTTCTCGCTTGAATCATGATCGTTCCAGGACACCGAAAAAATCATACAAGTTAAGAATCTCAAATTTGTGATTATGACATTTTACACCCCCAAAATCATGACCGTTCCAGGACACCGAAAATCAGAAAAGTTGAGAATTTCAAATTCATGAATTTTATCCATTTTTCAGGTTTTTAAAATATGAGATAACTAAAATTATGTGTCTAATAATATTTCTTTAAAAATGGAAGAAACAAAAGTGGAGGAAACAGAAGTGGAAGAAACCGCAAGAATATGTCCTTCGTTATCACAGTTAAAAATAAGTGAATTGAATAAAGAAAAAAATAGAGATAGAGTACGTTATATGAAAAGAAATAATGTTATGAACAAGCGATGAAGGATGTTCACTAGTACTAACTAATAACATTAGCACTTTCACTTAATGTTGTTTCGCTGCTTGCTGTTGCGCTGCTTGCTGTTGCTCTGCTTGCTGTTGCGCTGCTTGCTGTTGCGCTGCTTGCTGTTGCGCTGCTTGCTGTTGCGCTGCTTGTTCTTCGCTAATTTGATTCATAACTTGTTCATAAGTTGGCGGCCCTGTTGTATCGACGTTGTTCGATGATACTGTTGCTTGTTCAATAATTTGTTCGTCCCGTTCTTGTGATAAGTTTCTATTTAAAGAAAATATTACTGTCTGCCGTTGTTCAATTAAGTTTAATATTTTCTTATCAATTGTATAATTGATCTGCGAGTCTCCGATATATTCAAAAATTCTTCTCATATTTAAGTGTAAGAATATTTTACTTCGTGCTTGCAGATGTATGATTTCCCTTGTTAACTTCCGAATTCTTCTCCGCTTTGTCTCCAATCGAACAGATCTCTCAGTAGATCCAACCGTTGTGATGATAAAATTTAAACTAATATTGTAATGTGTCACGTTTTATGAATTGTGTGTGTGTTTAAATAGTAAGTGAAAATTATGAATGGTGATCTAAGCAAAGCGGCATTGTAGGGGAATGAAGTTTGCTTTACAACATACGGGTACGACATGAACGGGAATTAAATGTACTTGAATGTCAATGGGGAAATTGCAAACCGCATTGTAAAATCATTCATCGACCAAAACGCGAACCAGATCGCAAACCAAACCAACACGTGCGGTTTTTTGGTTCACAGGCGGTCTCGACTGTCGATACTGCGATAATTGTATTGAATGAATGCCTATAACAACAGAATATCCCTCAAAGCAAGAATGAATTAATAATTTGCATTTTATGTTATTAACGCTTATGTTATGAATGCACAACCCTTATGATATCCCCTAAAACAATCATGCGTTTGATAAAATTGTTGGTACAGATGTTCTATTGTCTTAATACCGTTAAAACAAAATCAATATCCTCTTAATTAGAGTTCACATAAAAATAAAATGGAACATTGTTAAATCAATACATTTTTCCATTTAAAATGAGCATCATAAATGAGTTCCTAAAAATATACGGCAAACAAACCACGTCAAATTTCGATTTAAATGAGATTGCTAAACAATTGTGAATAAAGAATTTTCACCTATTGATGAGAAATGAATTGCAGTTGATTAAAGATGTGCGAAACACTAACTCTGCTAATAAACCGATTTTTACAATGTAACGTTTTAATTTAGATTAAATTAAATCATTTCAAAATCGAATAAGTAGTAAGGAAAGTCATCAGTAGAGAACAGTTTTAAATCAATACCCCCCTTCTGACTTCTAGGGGACCCTATGAGAAATTTTTTTTATTACAAAATGAGCAACATAAATGAGTTTTTAAAATTATATGGAACGCAAACAACTACAAATTTTGATCTAAAGAAAATCGCAAATCAATTGGGAATAAAGAATTTTCACATATTGATGAGAGACGAATTACAATTCCTAAAAAATAAGACAACTGTAAATTTCATAACAAATCTTCATACGTCAGATCAAAAAGGTGTACATTGGTCTGCAGGTTTGTCTAATAAAAATGGAGATAATTACTATTTCGACTCTTATGGACTTTCACCTACAAACGAAGTTAAAAAATTACTTGGCAATGGAACTTATAATACATTTCAAATTCAAAAACCAGGAACTACTTATTGTGGTCAATTATGTCTTCATGTTTTATTTAAATTACAAAAAGGAGTACCATTTCTTGATATTATGTTAGAATTCAACAAGGGAATTTTATTCCCGAAACGTTAGTTCCAATAATAATGATAATAATTTAAATCACTTCGTTGTAATTCATTTTGATAAAATTGGCCTCTGATATCTTCATCATCTAAATCTTTGATTTCGTAAGTAATCAGATAAGTTTGATTTATTTTACAAACTTCAAATATCTCTTTCGTCCAGTATCCGACGAAGCCTTTTTCAAATTTATTCTTATACTTAAATATTCTAACTCTATCACCAATTTTAAATTTCGGCTTAAGTTTCTGCAAATTCGGATTACTCTCATTCGAATAATTATTCTCGAATATTTTTTTTCTTATCAAATCAGGGTCGTCAGAAGCATTCTTTGGGGTTTCTTCAATACCAGAATGAACTTTATTATTGTACTGCTCTACAATTCCTGGTAATATCTTCAACCATTTCTGATTTCTTTGCTCAGTAAATTTCTTGAATAATTTATTTTTTAACGTCCGATTGAATCGCTCAATTACTACAGCCTTCCCTGCATTTTCAGTTGAATAAACAGTTTCAAATAATGGCTGAACGTTTCGGTTATAAAATTCCGACCCTTTATCAACAAACAATTTTTTTGGCTTTCTCTTACTTTCTTCAAAGATTTCTTCAAACGCATATTTAACTGATAGACCACTTTTATTTTTTAAAGGCTTTACCCAAGCGTATCGCGTATATAAATCTATAACGGTCAATGCGTATTTGTAGTCCCTTTCATTCGGCATATGAATAAGATCAGCACTCCAAATATCATCTTTATTAAATACTTTTACTTTCAATAGATATTTCGGCTTTCTATATTCCTTGTGGATTTCGGACGCGTAGGTTCGAGCGTTGCTCTCAGACAGCTTTGCTGTCGTTTCATTTGCTGACGGATCAATACCCTGACCGAGCAATATTTTAGCTTGTAAAGCTTTCTTAACAAACATTCTTTCAATTTTTTCTCTAAAGGAAGGATTTTGAATACTATCTAATTCTTGAATCATCTTCTTATCAGCTACATGTCGAGAACTTAGATCATGATTTCGATAAGCTAAATCATGTCTGAAAGCTGCGGCATCTACTCTATTTATTGGTTCTTCACCTGGTTTCGGATTATTATTCTCATCTAGTCTTATATCTAATCGAGTTCCTGGGCCGGTATATGAATGACCAGGAAGATGTTTTTCTTTCAAATATTTACTCCAAATAAATCCAGGAAAGTTTTCTAATGTTTTTTGTATGTCGCTACCTTCATAAATTTTTACAATTTGAGTTTTCATTTTTATTTAATAGATAATTTAATAAATCTAAATTAGCAATTTTTAATTTAATTAAATTTTCGGAATTTGTAGAATTCATTTTTAAAGATAAAAAAATTTTTTAAGATAAAATAAAAGTTTTACCGAATCGGACCAAAGGTCCTGAGGTTATTACCGAATCATACTAGGACTTAGATATCTTCCAGAACCATCTTTAGTTTCTTTAATTTCAATTAAATCATCAACATTGTGGAGAATATTTTTAAGAACTCGTTTTCCTTCATCAACTAATTTTAATTTACTAATAAAATTATCTACTACTCCTTCACCCCTAGCAACTTTCTCTAACTCTCTATTATGTCGTTTTTTTTCTTCTAATGCTGCCTTCTCTGATTTATTTTTATTTACTGCTTGGACAATACCAGCTGTCCCACCTGCAACACTTCCTGCTGCAGCTATGCCACCTATTATTAGTGGAATTAATGGGAGAATCCCGCCATTCTTTTCTTCTTGTAATTGAATATTCTCTATCATTGGTTTACTTATGTAATACTTTTTTTATTAATCGTAATAGTTTT
Source organism: Prostheceraeus crozeri (assembly GCA_907163375.1). Classification (NCBI taxonomy): domain Eukaryota; kingdom Metazoa; phylum Platyhelminthes; order Polycladida; family Euryleptidae; genus Prostheceraeus; species Prostheceraeus crozeri. The sequence goes on along the minus strand of CAJQUW010002175.1, from coordinate 149,762 downwards.
AGGGGTATTTTTGTCAACAATATTACGTAATTTTAATTCAACAGTTTTATTATTATTACCTTTCGCTTGCGACATTTTTAATAAAAAAATTTTAAGTTACCAAAATTTTTAATCTATTGTAGTTATGAAAAAAAATTAATTAATCCTAGCCATCTTTCCATTAAGAATTTCAATAGAATATTTTACATCTTCTAGCAATAAACCATAAGCCATCAATGAAGTTGTGGAATCTTTTTTTTCAATATTAATTGTTACATCACAACCAGTCTTGATAATATCTTCAGATTGTGCACTAAAATCGAAACAGAAAACAGGATATAAATGTCTCCAATCTCCAGGAGTTAATTGTGGTTCAACTCCAAATTCTATACAAAGATTCCTATAAGAATCATATCCTTCCATAAATTGATTATTGGTATCATCGAATCTTAATGGATCAATTGGATATCGGGTTTGATTTAATGAAACTTGTAAACATCGAATTGTATTAATATGAAAAGATTGTTGTTCTTATCAAAACTTGGAGAATTATTTCTTTGAAGTGTTAGTAATAAATATCTTGGAGCATTCGAAGTTCTAGTAAAATGCAAGTTAAATCTTTGTTCGGAAAAAGTTACTGAACTAGCAGTACGCTTTAGAAAATTTACTGGAATTGGTTTCCTAGTATTTAATCTTTTTGCAATAGCTGTTTCAACCTCTAAACTAGGAGTAATGTGCTTAATCCACCATTTAAGTCTATCAATTTTTAAATATGCTTTTTTTCCAGTTTTACCAAAAAAGATTAATTCATTATTTGCTGTACGATGAATTATTAATTTAAATTTTAATTGATATGATATTTTATCATAATCTAAATATCCGAATAATGGAGACAATGACCAATTTACTGTCTGTTTACTTTTCTTGATAAATTCACGTCTTTCTTTATATGCAGTATTGTTTGTTTTATTTAAATGTTTTGCAATATTTTCTACATCTTTCGCAATTCCTGCTGCATCTGTTCCAGCGTGAGTTAAATCATCAACAACTATACCATCATTAGTATCAGGAAACCAACCTTCGATTTCATACTTTTTATTATTTTCACCAATTGTTACAAATCTAAGCATTGTATCAATTACACCTGGAGAATCACTTATTGTTTCTATATTTTGAGTTGCAACATCTAAACGCATTTGTGTAAATAATCTTGGAAAAAAACTATTCTCTAGTGCAATATTATCGGTATCAGGTAATGGTGTTGTAAAATTGGCATCACTATATAAAGAATATTCACAGTGTAAAAATGAATCAGGTAAATATAAATAACTTTGTTGATTATCAACTTCAAAAATTAAATCTCCTCCAGTATTTACTCTACTGGAAGATCCGGGATTCATAGCAATTCTTATATAGTCATTCTTTTTTTTGATTGTAACTGACGAACGGAGGATCGTCTAATCTAAATTTATTTTCGATAACTGAAGACATTTTTATAAAAAATAATTTAACTTTTTGTTTTTCTCACACACAGAAAAAATTTTACTAAAAAAATTTTACTAAAAAATGTAATTAAAAAAATTTTACTAAAAAAATTTTATTAAAATATAATTTTAGAATTTTGCTAGACCATTACCTCTTATTTCTTCAATTGAACGTTTATGGCTACGCCTGATTTCTTCTCCTGTTTACTATCAGACCCCACAGCTATGTTAGCAATTTTGTTTTTTGTTTCCTCTGAAAGTTTTTTTAAATTTTTTAGCTCTTCAGAATCATTCTTAAGTTTACGAATAGCTTCTAGTTGTTTTAATTCGTTTTGAGACTTAACAGCATTTGATATTGCACTAGCTGTACTACCTATAGCAGCTGCTCCTTTTGCAGCAGATGTAATCAAATCTTTATTATTTTTAATTAAGTTAACGATACTTCCAATACCAGAAAAGATGCCAGCCCCTTCTTTTTGAATTGTTTCTACACTGTCATAATGGTAAACAGATTTCATAGATGGTTCATGAGCAATTTTTTGATTTGAAGCAAAATGTTTAAGATTGTGTTTATAAATTATAGGCATTTTTTAGGATTAAATTTGACTTTTGGGAAAAATATTTACGTTAAGATTTACGTTTGTGAATGTCCAACAACTTCGTGATAACTTTATTAATTTTCTTTTGCACTTTATCTATTGCGTCAAGTAGCGTGTGATGTACTTTAATTTCTTTTCTATTAACTTGCATTTTCTCCTGATTCATCTTCAACGCCGTTTTAAGAGCATTCAATTTAACTTTAAGAACATCTAGCTGTTTTTTAACAGCATCTAACTGTTCTTTATTTTTTTAGAGTTTTCTTGTAAATTTTTCTTTAATTCATTTTCTAAATTGATTTTAAGAGTGTTCATATTATCAACTTTTTGATTAAGTGAGTTTACTTCATTTATTATTCTATTCATCTTTTTCATTTGTTGAGTAATTTCAGAACTCAATTCATCAACATTTTTTTGGAATGTAGTTTGTAACTGCTTTAAATTTTTTAAATTCTTTCAGGTAGATTTTCTATTTCATCTTCTAATTGTTCTTTCAATAGTTGTATCTGATGTTTATTTTTAATGACTGCAGATTTTAACTTTATGGAAAGTAATATTAAAATTTTTGATTGTTCTGAAATCTTTTTAAAAAGTTTTGCTATATCTGCTTCTAGCTCTCTATCCTTTTTATCAAGTTTAAATAATTTTTCGTTTAATGATTTGTCATTAAGTTTAAGCAACTTTAATTCATTCATCAGTGGAACCAAAACATCGTTTATATATGTTTTTTTAAGTCATTGATTTGTGTATCAACATATTGTTTATTTGTTAACTCTGTATTTTGTTGCGGAAGAATAGAAAGATGCAATGGACCAGATAAAACGTCTCCAGTTTTCATGATATAATTTTCTATTTCTATTTCTAATTCACGATTATTCGGGATATATGCACCTCCACCAACATTTGGTAGCATCATTTTTAACAATAAAAAAATAAAATTTTTTCGAATAAAAATAAAAAATAAAATTTTTTCTAATAAAAATAAAAAATTAAAATTTTTTCTAATAAAAATAAAAAAATGGAAAACCGAATTTAAAAAAATTATATTCGCCCGCATCATCCTGTTCTTCTTATTCGACGAGATCAACGGGATTTCAAAATAAATTTTTTGATAATAATAATAATCCATGTATAGATGTAAATATTTTATTTGAATTACAAGCCGAAATATTTAGAGAACAGACTAAAGGTTTACCTTCTATAGAAACTAACTATTGTATATTTCCAGGTGATCCATATATAAAATTTATGGATATTGTCAGTAAATATAATGATGTTGCATATGTAGAATTAAATAAAGAAGACATGGTTATAATAGGTCATAATAATGTTTATGGTTTTATTAGAGCAGTATTACCAATTAGTAATACTGATTGGATAGAAACTAAAATTATCAATTATATCAATATTAAAGAATTAGTTAAAAAATTAAAATCGTTTTCAAAGGAAAAAATAAGATTATTTGTTGATGAACAAAATCAATATAACATTCACATAGAGAGTAAAAAACATAACGAAGAATTATTATGTCAAGTTTATTATAGAGATACAATTTATAAACAAGAAACATTAGAAATGCCACAAACATATGATGATGATACATCTATAGGATTATATTCAAACTTAAATATGAATTTGTTAAAATCTTATATAAATGGTTTAGCTCAACAAGAGAAAATTTATATGTGGACAACACCTTATACTATTAACAATGACCATAATCATAATCATAATAATTTTAAAAAATCCAATAATAATAATTTTAAAGAATCTTATAATAATAATGATGATAATAATGATGATGATAATATAAATGATGATTCTGAAACATCTGAAAAAGGTGTAAATGGTAAAAAAGATTATAAAAATATTAGTAATTATAAAAATTTAAGTGAAGAAAAATTTATATCTCATACTGATGTACATGATATTAATACTACATATAATCAAAATTTATCTAAATTTCATTTTCTTACAATTGAAAATAATAATGATGGTATAGTTGAAGATACTGTTCGACAACTATGTGTCGGGTCTACAAAATTTAAATTACGATTTACATCTGATCAATTTAAAATTTTATCATCTTTAATAAAAGCTAAAAATGATTCAGATTATGGTAGTGTTATTAAATTTTCCAAAAGAGATCAAAGACCAATATTTTTCTCTATTATATTATTATCAAATAATAAATATAATTTAGAATTAGATATTCCCATCAGGGAATGGTGTCCTATCAGGGAATGGCATCCTATACCAAAAAGTGGAATTTATGATGTTGAAGAATCAATTCATGATGATGATGAAGAATCAATTGATGGTGATGATGAAGAATCAATAGTTAGTGAAATAAATTTAAATTATCTTTTGATAAAACGTTATATGATAAAACTTAATATGATAAAACTTAATGTGATAAAGAAAATAAAATAACTTAAGAACGTGAAATATATAATAATATAAAATAACTCTCAAGACCTTGATATTAGAATGTTTATATCTAAAATTAAAACACCAATTTTTTCTTCAAAAAATAAAAAAAAAATGGAAAATACCAATTTTTAATTTTAACTTATGTAAAAAAAAGTTGCAAACAAAAAGAAGTTATCAATCTTATTTAAATAGTAAATTGCATTTACAAAATGTAGATCGAGTTGATGAAGGAAATACACGTATATTAAAATTAAATAATTGTATAAACTATCTAGAAACATTACCTACTGATATAAAAGTTAAAAAAATTTTCGATGATTATTCACATTCAGAATATAAAAAAGTTTTTAATAGTGAAGATGAGACCATACCAGATGGAAGATATTTATTTAGCGATACTGATGAATTTAACGAAATAGATGAATTTGATGAAGCCAAACGAACCGATGAAGCCGTAGCAAATATAAAATATTTATTTAATCAGTCCGTGCACGGGACATCGGAGATGTCTTCCAGGGTTTGGCCCATTGAACATAATGAAACCGATGAAACTTTTTATAAAGTATTAACAAACTTTTATAATATATTTAGAAAATCTTTCAAATGTTATATGAATGTAGAAGTACTTTATACAAAAAATGGACCTGATGGAATTCCTGAAGAAATAATACAAGGACATTTTACAATATCACAAGAAATTCATAATGTACAACCCATAATGATATACAACCCAGTAATTCATAATGATATACAACCCATATTTGAACAAATGATACTTAAATTAGAAAATTGTATAATTCAAGCCCAGTTACGTGAATCTCGTTGGAGATTTGTTAAAATACTATCTGAGAAAATAGTAATTGACAAATATAAAAATAATACTGGTGGTAGTTATGTTCCTTTGCCTTTCAGTTCAACACAAATAATCAACATAAAAAATGAAGATGATTATTGTTTTCTGTGGAGTATTATAGCACATTTACATCCTGCAGAATATCATAAAGAAAGACTAAGTCATTACAATAAAGAAGAATACATAAATGAATTTGATCTCTCTGATGGCTTAGATGAATTTCCATATGATTATAATAGGTTAATAAAGTTTCATAAAAAGAATAAAAATTTAATAGAAGTAAATGTTTTTGAATTAAATGTGAATTATGTTTCTATTGGTAATATTACTCCATTTTACTCAGATTCAAAAAAATTTTATTTGAATAATAAAAATTTATGTCAATCAGAAATAGTATATAATGATAGAGGAAATTACATGCATCATAATATTTTTTACCAAGGAAATATAATATGTACTGAAAAATTTGAAATTAAAAAAACACTATCACCAATAATGATTAATCATAATAATTATAAAGGACGTAATTATAATTATGATTCCGTTTATTCATCTTTATCTTTAGAATATCAACAAAAGATACAAAATTTATATGAAATTTTACAAAAATGTAAAACAGATTATCAACAACAAACAAAAATATTAGTACAAGAATATGGCCATAAATATCAAAATAAGATAGAAACGATACAAAAATTAAATGAAGACAATAAAGAATTAAATAATGAAGAAAATGAAACCAATCAAAAAATAAATGAATGTTTAAAAAAATGTCAGCAACAATATGAAGAACAATATGATAAAGAATATATTTATCAGCTACAAATATTAAATCAAAATTCTCATCGAAATACATTTAATCTTACAAAAGAAATTGATGAAACACATGAAATATATCAAGATAAATTTGAAAAATTAAAACAAACAAAACAAACAAAACAACCAGCACAAGCGAATATATTATATTATCAGGGTCATTTTATATTGTGTAAAGATGTTTCTATATTTACAAAAACTTCAGATAATGCTAATTTTCCCTGTCTCCAATGTATGAGGAGCTTTAGAACTTTAGAAGAAATGAATAGACATTTGGAGAATTGTCAACAAAATGAAGCAGTCAGAAACACATTTCCAAAAGATAATTATTTAGAATATAATAAATGGTATTTCAAAAATAAAGTACCCTTTACTATTTATTGTGATTTTGAAGCATATAATGTTAATATGACACAAAATTCTGAAAATGATAATTATGAAAAAAGTGCACCTGAACAAAGTAAAGAAAAATATTTATTTGAACAAAAACAATTATGTTGGGGAATGCACATTCATTCAAATTATCCTGAATTATTTAAATCAGAATATTATCAATACTATGGTGAAGATAGTTCAGAAATGTTTACAAAGAAAGTAGAAGAATTACAAAATTATTTTTCACAATTGCTTGAAACAAATATACCAATGATGCCATTAACAGAAAAAGAAAAATTAAATTTTATTAATGAAACAAAATGTTTTTACTGTGGAAAAGAATTTACAAATAATTATAAAACTGGCAGACGTAGATATCTTGATAAGCAAAGCGACGGCTCTGCCGACAAAGTAAAAGATCATGATCATCTAAATGGATTATATAGAGGTGCAGCACATAATTCTTGTAATCTTAATGCTAATAAATTTAAATATAACTTTGTTCCTCTATATTTCTACAATGATTCTAAATATGATTTCCATCTAGTAATGAAAGATTTATTTTCATCTGAAAAATTACAACAACAACAAATAAATGTACTATGTAAACAAGAAGAAGAATATTTTTCAATGCAATTAGGTTGTATTAGAATTTTAGATGCATTTAGATTTTTTACTCCTTACTCATTAGATGTTATGGGAAAAACTTTGAAACCTGAACAATGTAAAATATTAAATAAATATAATTTAAAACCTTTAAAAGGAATATTTCCGTATGAATATATAACTGGAGATTTTAATTCTGTGAATAAAATTGTAGAGGAAAAACAACTTCCTCCAATAAATAAATTTAAATCAACATTAAAACAATCACAATTATCTGAAGAAGACTATGCAGAAGCTGAAAAGAATTGGAGAGAGTTAAATTGTAGAACAATGTATGATTATACAATGAAATATCTTCAGATAGATGTATTAATCCTTGCTGATCTATTTGAAAACTTTCGTGATATGTGTTTAGAATATTACGGAATAGATCCATGTTATTGTTATTCTACACCAGGTTTAACATGGTTAGCAGGATTAAAACATACTGGCATTAAACTTAAACATTATAAAGAAAATACATATGATAAATTATTATTTTTTGAATCTGGAATTAGAGGTGGAGTTTCATCAGTTTTAGGTAATCGTTATGTACAGTGTTACAATAAAAAAGTAAATCCTGATGATTATGGAATAATGAAACCTTTATCTCCAGAAGAAAGCGATCAATTTATAAAATTGTTTAATCAAAATATAGAAGGACTTATATCAAATGAAGTTAGTCAAGCAGCAGTTGATGAAATCATGAGAGAAAACTATTTGTTATATTATGATTTTAATAGCTTATATTCTTCTTGCATGATACAAGAATTACCAACAGGTGAGATGGAATGGTGTAACATTCGTACGACATCACAGATGTCTACTAGGGCTTCGCCAGTTCTTGATTATCAAAAAACATATGATTGAAATTATAATCATGGTTATATATATGAAGTTGATTTAGTATATCCTGATGAAATAAAAGATAAAACAAAAATATTTTCCTTTCTGTCCCGAAAACAAAATTCCCAATATAGAAGATTTTTCAGATTATCAAAAGTCTATAGTTCCTAAGAAATACAGACCAACAAAAAAACTTATGTTAACACAAAGCAATAAAGGAAAGTATGTTGTTGAAGGAAGAATGCTAGATTGGTATTTAGAACATGGAATGATTCTCACTAAAATACATCGAAAACTAGAGTATAGCAAACCTAGGTGGTTAAAAAGTATATAGAGTTCAATATTGAAAAACGTAAAATAGCTAAAAGAAATAAAGATGATTTTGGAAACGTGTTCTTCAAATTAATGAATAATGCATTTTATGGTAAGACTTTAGAAAATGTGCGTAATAGACAAAATATTGAAATAGTTTATGATAAAGATAGGTTTCAAAATTTAACAAGGAAACCTACATATAAAAGAACTACTAGATTCAGTGATGAACTATGTGCTGTACATTTACGTCGAATTAGCGTAAAACATGATATGTGATTTTTTTTGGATTCACTATATTAGAATTAGCTAAACTATTTATGTATAGATTTATATATGATTATTTAGCACCTGCTAATTGCAAAAACTATAAATTACACTTTGCAGATACCGATTCTGTTTTCTTAGAATTAACAATACCGTATAATTCTTCACTTGATGAAGAAATTAATGAAATAAAAGATATCATTCATCCTTCTGATTTATGTAAAGTAAAAGATGAACTAGAAGGTAATGAAGATTTCATAATAGAAGCTATATTTTTAAAATATAAATGTTATTGTTATAATACAACTAATAATATTAAAACACATAAAACATTAAAAGGAATTTCAAAGGCATCAGTGGCTAACCAAATAACATTTCAAGATTACAAAAATGTATTATTAAATAATAAAATAAAAACAGCATGCAATTATAGACTTAATTCAAAGAAACATAAAATGTATTCAAAAGAAGAACATGAATTAGCATTAGATCCATTTGATGATAAAAGAAAAATTTTACCTGATGGAATAACTACTTTACCTTTTTAATTTTCTAATTTCTAAGATAGACAAATTTGATATATACATAAAATAAAAAAAATAAAATATTATAACACTATATTTGTATATTTTTTTATCACTCGGTAAACAAATGTTCTATAACTCTATCATGAATTTTTTTATCAATATTAATCGTAATGAAGCCATAATCTTTTGACCAAGCATTGTTACACGATTGTTTAAATTCATCTTTATCTCTTATAACACATAAATCTCTTAGCAAATCACTTAAGTTTCTTGCATTTATTTCAAATAGTATAAATATATTTGCATTCTTTCTAATAACACTTCCGTCTAATGAATACATACTTTGTGTTAAATAAAATACACTACAGTTATTATGTCTACCTCTTGTGAAATAATTTCTCTGAACTGACTGATTTCTGTCATTAACACAATCATCAAAAATTACACAATGTTTCATTGCTTTATCTAGTTTACTAGGATCTTGCATATTACCACTATCATCTATTAATTGTATCTTTATATGCTTATTTTTATTGGATTCAACTAACTGATTATTTTTTGCTGCTTCTTCACACCACGAACTTATTTCTTCTTCATATTCAGATTTTTCATATTCTTTGAATAATGAAGCAATTGCTGTTTTTGTAAGATTATTTTCAAATCCATATTTTAAAAATTGATAGACGGGTTGTTCTGCTGTTGTTGTATAAATTACAAGATTGTTATAATCCAAAAAATTTGGAGTCGTTAAAATTTTAAATAATAGATACGTTTTTCCACAACCTGATCTTCCACAAATAACTGACAAAACTTTATTAGATAAATTTGGATGATGATTAAACTTGAGTTTTTTTTTTATTTAATGGGGGTACTTCACTCATTTTTTAATAAAAAATTTCAATTTTAAGTTTTATAATTTTTGTTTTTAAAGAAGAATAAGAAGAATAATAATAAGAAGAAAATTAAACTTCTCTAGCTTCGCGTGGGAGTTCATACCTCTCAAACGGGAGTTTATACCTCCCGAAACAAAAGATCTATCATAATCTCTTCACCTCCAAAATTTATTTCTTGTCCTTTCTCATCAGTGATTCTAATGTAAAAATTTGTTAATAGTTTTTCTTATAATAGGGAAATATATTAATGTTTGGGGAAATACATTTAATCTATAACCAATGGGTACAGTAAAAGCTGGAAAACTGAATATTAAATTTGACAATTCACCATTTATATATCCTCCTTCAATAATGTCACAATGTACAACAATTGAATTTATTTCAGTTATTTTTGGAATCTTCTCACCTAAATGATAACCTTGACTATAGGTTTGTTTATTAAATCCTAATAGCTTTGACAATGATCTATCATGATTAAAATCAACTTGATGATTTTCGTCTAAAGTAAGAGAAAATTTATTAACTGCCGGTTCAACTGCAAAATGTAATTGTTTCTTATCTTTAAATGGTATACCTAAATGTCTCTTAATTTCATTTGATATTGATTCAACTTCGTAAGAACCAGGAAGAAAAGTTAGTACTTTCTACGTTTTGCCTTTATCAGTAGAATATCTAAATTGATCATTCACATCTTTGATAACGTTTTGAATAGTGTTAAATGTAGAGAAACTAGTCAATGCAATTTGATAATTTTTATTCTGTTCTAAATGAAGAATGGGTTCTAAATTACAAGTGTGTGATGAAGTAGTTGTTATAATTTGCAACGTCGTACTAAATTTTGATGAACCCAAAATCTGCGTTAGATTTTCTAAATGATTATTAATTTTTTCTAGTTCTGCTGATGATAATTCTCTCGAAGACATTTTTTATAAAAAAATTAAAAACGACATATTTCAGCTATACTTTTATAATCATCTTCATTTATAATCTTCTTTTCTAACAGTCTTTTCAATATAGCATGAATTTCATTGAAACTAGAATTATGTCCTTCTTTTATTGCAGATATTAAAATATTTAATCTATTTAGTAATTCTTGTGGATCATCTGGTAAAAATATTGTTGTTTCTGTTTTAAAACCTTTTCCTACTTTAACTCCCGTTGATAATAAATTTTCTAATTCTCTATAACGTTTAAGAGTTTTTCCTGCTTTAACTCTATCTAACATAGCTTTATATTTTATGAGATCTTCTACAGCATAATTATTTAAATCTGCTCCTCTTAAAAGATCCACAAAATTTCTATCTAAACTAAAAGGAGATTTATCTGGTGAAAAAATTAAACCTCGAAAAGGTTGTGGAAATATTTCTTTTTGTCCGAGATAAAATCTAGGTATTGCTTTTCCATCTATAAATGAAATAGAATGTTCAAATTGCATAGATTTTGGTAATTTCTTATTAATGTTTGATTCTAGTAATCCATAGTCATCTAATATAGTTTTGTGCTCTGGATCTGTTATATCAATTTGTTTATCATTATCTGTACTTTCTTTTTCAAGAGTTTATAAATGGTTTCATAGTTTTCTCAAAATCAGTTTTTACTTGCTCGGTTTGCTGCATTTTTTCAAACATATCAGATTGAATACCAGCTTTTATTATTCTATGCTGAAGAAGATTTTCTTTCATAATATTTCTTTCTTTTATTAACTCTTCTAATTGTTTAATTCTTTTAAAATTATCAGCTTTAATTTTATCCATTTTTAAAATATAATATTTGAATTTTGTGGTAACATTGGAATACAACAAAAACATTTTACTGTACAAATTATTTTTTTATTGCTTTGTTGTCTGACATTTTTTTTTTAAAGGTTTCTCGTTTTAAGTTTTGTTTAATAAAGTTTTGTTTAATAAAGTTTTTAGCTCTTCTAAAAAAATTTTGTCATTTTCTTCATTAGAAATTTTACCATCACTAGAAATTTTGCCATCCTGTTTATTCTTATCATCAACTTTTTCTGACTGTAATTGAAATGATATTTGATTTACTTCATTAGCTATTTGATCAAATTTTTCAATCTCATCTAACGTAATAACATTATCATCACATACTCTTTGAAAGTAGTAATGTAATTTGTCATAGACTTCTTTAATATGTAAATGCTTAGTTTGATTTTCGTTTCTTGGTTATTAAAGATTTATCTAACATTGTAACAAGTGAAGTTGCAAAAACACCCGTACCTGTTAAAGCTGTAGCAACTACTAGAATTACTAAAACACCAGAAGATATAACAATTGTTAAAGCACCTAAACTTATTGTTAAGAATATGCCAATTCCTTGTGTTACATTCTTAACTTTAGTCCATCTCTTTCTTAATTTTTTATAATGCTCTAATCTTAATAATAATTGAGATTCCTTATCTTTCATATAACGTACTCTATCTTTATGTTTTTTTTACTCAATTCACTTATTTTTAACTGTGATAACGAAGGATATATTCTTGCGGTTTCTTCCACTATTTATTCCTTCCATTTCTGAGGTTTCTTCCATTTTTAAAGAAATATTTTTAGTCACATAAGTTTAGTTATCTCATATTCTAAAAACCTGAAAAATGGATAAAATTCATGAATTTGAAATTCTCAACCTTTATGATTTTCGGTGTCCTGGAACGGTCATGATTTTGGGGGTGTAAAATGTCATAATCACAAATTTGAGATTCTTAACTTTTATGATTTTTTCGGTGTCCTAGAACGGTCATGATTTAAGCGAGAAAATTGTAATTCTCAAATTTTGAGATTCTTAACTTTTCTGATTTTTTCGGTGTCCTGGAACGGTCATGATTTTGGGGGTGAAAATTGTGATTCTCAAATTTGAGATTTTGAAAAATTTAAAAAAATTGGGTATTTTAAAAACGCCTAAATTTATGAATTTAGGTCTTCATAACCTGAAAAAATGACCAAAATTCATGAATTTAGTCGTATTTAAAAATGCCATTTTTTGAAAAATGATACTTTTTAAATGGACTTAATTTATGAATTTAGGTCTTAAAAACCTGAAAAAGGGTTAAAATTCATGAATTTACGTCGTTTTTAAAGATACTATTTTTTTGAATTTTATGGTGTCCTGGAACGGTCTTTTGCCCATTACTATGATTCAGACCTTCCATATTTGGCCATGCTTTTAACTTGACAATAGCAGTTTTACCATGCATGGGCATCGGCAGTCACCGTGCTTTCCGTTACCAACTCCAAACACAAAGACGGATTCCCCTATGACGCGAAAAGGTTTGACGTCAATGCCTGCAGTAACCATCTCATTTTTACCAAGTTACAATGACAAACGATAGACGTTGCCAACCCTGAGTTACTGAGGCTAGACGAAAAAGGACTGATAGCAATTCAGCAACCGTTTGGGTGTTAAGCTCTTGAATCCGTTACAGGCATTACTCAGAGGGGATCTTATCCCAGCTCCAAGGCCTCGACCCACAAATCCAACCTCGGACGGACAGAGCATGCGTCATGTCACTGTGTTGGCATCCGGGCCCCGATTTTGACATAAAAATCGGTGGAGTTATTTACAAGAGGAAACATCCCAAGTCGTTGCTTTGATCAGCTTGATAGCAAGCCGTAGAGAGCTTGATTCACCAGCGTTTTGCAATGGAGATGTTTAGAGGCCACCCATGACAAGATAGCTAAGACTCAACCGATTGGCGTTCAAAGTGCTACGTTGAGAACTGTGTCAAATGCCCAACATGAGACATGAGTTGCCCCAGCGGTTTCGGTCTAAACTATGACACAATCCCTTGCCACACTTATCACTACGGCATCATCCGCCGTCCCGAAGGAACACCCCGTCAGTGGAATATTACAGCAAAACTCTCCGTGTCTTGCTCGCTTTCAGTGAAAAGCTGCTTGTAACATGAGAAGACTGGCTCAGACATCATTAAAAATCCTTTCATTGACTTCAGCAGGGTCGAAAACCCCAGAAAACCTCCAAAACTAGTGAATTTAAATTTTTCAACTTTTTAGCACTACTTATGAAATTTTATAAGTAGTCTATCATTTAGGGCAGGTCAGTAGCAACCGAACCTTTTTCGAATCAAGTCAAACGGACTTGTAGATGCAAAGTTACAAGCCTTTAAAGTTTTGGAGTCTTTTATGGCCTGGAGACGAAGGCCATCTCCTGGCGAACCTCTAAGTCTGACGCCTTAGCTGACTTCAGCAATGAAATTTCTAAGTCGGTTTCTTACAGAAACCCGGTTTTTCAGATTTCCAATGCTATCATCGGAGCTCCGGAGTTCACCTACCCCAACCCAGTCGGGAGGAGAACTGATTTCCACAAGCCGAGTTTCCACTTATATAGTGTGTGGCGATCAGCTGATGACGTAATACCCATCATCCAAAAACTTTAAACCCGTCTATCTCCGGTTCTAGTGCTCCGATTGAGCTGGAAATTCACCAGTTCCATGTAGAATTTGACGCTGAATCCGAATCTGCCCTCCATTTTCCCATCCAATGCTTCGTTTTGGCTCTACAGCCCGCAGCCATCGCAAAAATTCTAACTGTCGTTTTTCGGAAAATGATGAAAAATTTTTTCTCTCCGATGGCTTTCAAATTTACCATGCCGAAGCAGAATTTGACGCTGATTCCAAATCTGGTATCTGTTTTCCCGTCCGAGGCTTGCTTCACCCGCTAGAGCGATTTTCATGAACATTATAACTCTGACGTTTTCCTGCCATTTTCCTCCCTCAACCCAAGAAAATTAGTCCAAACTGAGCTTTCCACTGCATTTTTCTCACTCTTAGCTTTCAAATGAGCTATTGCACGACTTTCTACGATGTCTAGCACCAAAGTTGGAAGATCGTTGCCGAGGGGGGGGACGTCCTCAAAACTTTTTCTCTCCAATGTCGCTGGAAACATCCTTCCTAACCCAAAATTGGCCAAAAATTCCGAATTTGGCCTCCGTTTTCCTTTCCGAGGTCTCCTTCTGCCCGAAAAATGGACTTTCTCATCCCAAAACATCCAACACTCGCCTTTTTCCAACTCTGACGGTTTCCTGCCATTTTCCTCCCTAAACCCAAGAAAATTAGTCCAAACTGAGCTTTCCACCGCATTTGTCTCACTCTTAGCTTTCAAATGAGCTATCACATGACTTTCTACGATCTCTAGAACCCAAGGGACCCGTTTCCTCCTCTCGGACCCATCCTTCAATCACATCCTTGGCAAACTCTCTTCCTAAGGTCATCCCCTAAGGTCACACGAGGTCATCCCCTAAGGTCACGCAAGGTCATCCCCTAAGATCACGTGAGGTCAGCAGGTCACGCAATGTCAAGGTCACGCAAGGTCAAGGTCACGAGGATGAGTCAGCACGATGACTCATCATTTCACATTTTGGAATTGAATTTGCCACGAGGTTACTACTATTGATAATTGCTAATGGTCGCTTAGAACCCGGTAAACCTACATATGCTACCTTACATGATAACAAAGTACGAAAATCATTCATAGATTACCTTCTGGTATCAAAATTTCTATTTCACTGTGTAAAAAAATTTGAAATCCTAGAACTTACATTATACACAGACCATATGCCCTTCAAATTTGAGCTTGAATTGGAAATGAAAGGAACTATTGAAAACGGTCGAAGATTTAACAATAAATTGACTAAGAAAAGTCATCAAAGCAGAAAGAGGGCAAATAATATACCATACAATTGGACAGATAAAAATGATAAGGAATTTAATAAGGAATTGTATGAAGCAAAATGTCAAGAACTATTACGAGAAACGACAACGCTGAACTTAACAAGTAAAGAAATATACGACAAAATTATATTAAATAAAGACGCATGTATTAACAAATTAGAAAATAATACTGTAAAAGCAACCTATTCTGATGAAACTAGAGAATGTAGACGAACATATAAAAAAGCAGTCAGTAACCTAAAAAGTAATGATAATCCAGTTAACCTAGATAAGCTTCCCAATACAAAACGTGATTTAAATAAAAAAGTTAGAAAGGAAAGGAGAAAAATAAAATTAGCTAAATTGCGAGAATTGGAAAATGCCAAAAGTAAAAATGATCACAAGAAATACTGGCAGCTCATAAATGAGAAAAGGAAAAAAGTAAATAAACCTAAAACATCTGCTCTAACAGCTAGTGATTTCATGCAAGCCTTAATAGTTAATGATACTGCATCTATAACTCTTTCAGACAGTGAAATTCATACCTTTCCATCGCAAAAAGCAAATATAGTTCAATCATCGGTACTAGATGATGACGTAACGAAATGTGAGATTGAAAACTGCCTTAATTAAGGATACTCGCAATTCAAAATGTAGCGGTCCGGATGGCTTGGTATATGAAATCCTCAAAAACAATCAAGAGGAGTCGATTTGTATTTATCTACATCTCTTTAACAATGTACTAAATGGTGACCTAATTCCTTGGAATTACAGCTGGATAGCTCCCATATTTAAATCTGGAAACAGGAATGAAGTAACTTCCTATAGATGCATTAATTTAACTTCAACTCTGGAAAAACTGTTAACGAAAATAATCAACGAAAGACTGAGTACATGGTTAGAAACAAATAATGTGATACATTGCTCTCAAACTGGCTTTAGGAAAGGACTCTCAACACTTGACAACATCCTGATCTTCCGAGAAATAGATAAGGTGTATAGCAATATGAAAAGTCCATTGTATTTATGCTTCATTGATTTGTCGAAGGCATTCGACTCCATTCCAAAGCTAAAATTAGCAAACAGGCTGGCTGAAATTTTACCGAATAGCAGAGTATTGGAGCTGATTAAAAACCTAATAACCTGGAAGCGATACAAAATATTACATGATGGACAAGAAAGTGAACTATTTTCACTAAATAACGGGATCCCTCAAGGAGACAGTTTGTCTCCCACACTATTTAGCTTATATATGAACAAAATGTTCCAATTGCTTGACAAAGAGATTGATTCTGTTGATCCGGTAATTATTGAAAACAATAAAATATGTGCTCTGGGTTATGCAGATGATATACTACTATTTAGCGAATCACAGGTCTGATGAAACAAATACAAATAGTTCACGAATACTGCAGCTTACATGGTTTGAATATTAACTACTCCAAAACAAAAATTATGATACGAAATACAAAGCATCTGTTCAGTCATGCTAATTTGAAAATTGATAACAAAATAATGAGAATTGAAGTTGTAAAAGAGTATAAATATCTCGGTTTATTAATAGCAATAAATGACCGAAAGCACATTGAAACTATGCAAAATAAAGGCAAAAAATCAGCCTACTCAACAGCCAAAGTTTTGAAAGAGTTTGGAAAAATAAATGGAAAGATGATTAAGGATACGTTCGAAATGCTTACATTATCGCAAATGAAATACTGTGGAGAATTTATGATAAATAATAAATTAAATGACCTAAACAAAATACAATTACAATTCTATAAGAAATTCCATTACTGGAAATCATCCACAGCTAATTATTGTATTTACGGTGAATTCGGAGTAAAAACATTCGAATATCATTTTTACAAAGCTGCAATTCGGTTTTGGATTAAAATAATTAGTGGCAATAAACGAAGCTTAACGTGGAAAATATATAGAAATATCCTGAATAATTTAGATGATGCCTGCTACACGAATACATGGACTTTTCATATTAAGAAATTACTTTTTAAATTAAATTTGAAACAACTATGGTTGAACCAAAATGACTGAAAAAACTAACTTCCGCAAAATTGTAAATGATAGATTAAATAATTTTTTCAGAGAAGAATGGATAAAATCTGCAAAAGTCAGTCACAAAGGAATGCAATATATCGAAATGTGTCGATTTGATAAAAACTTAAAACCGTATCTCAATACCACATCAGAAATTGGTGATGAAACATCAATCATGTTGAAATTTAGAACAGGTCATCATAAATTAATGGCTGAAGTAGGACGATACGGCAACAGACTCGATTACGAAGAATGTAACTGTCCATTCTGCCCTGGAAGAATAGAAGATATCTATCATTTCTTTGTTGAATGCTCTAAATATGAAAGTCTGCGAGAAAGCATTTTACCAGAATTTATAGATATAAATAGAATTTTATGACAAATTTAACACCAACTTCAGTTGTAGAATAAAATCAATAGCAAAATTCATTAAATCAGTCAACCATGAACGATTAATTATGCGTTGTTGAAAGCATTGATAACACGTTGACGATGTCATGATTCAGAAAGGTCTAAAAATATTGGCATAGAAAGTGAATGATTAGTGACAGTACAGGTTTTCCAGTTCGACAATGCGACTATCAGATTAAAGAATATGTTTTAAGATGCAACAACGGTATTTCTGTTAATCAGCAGCGTTTTCAATTGAATGATATTGTTTTTAATCGGTAGTGATAATAAGTGAGTTTATTAATGGATTTATAAGTTTAATGAGCGGCAACCTGAAATCATAAACGGCTTTTCATATTCAATTATATTTTATTTAACAGGTAAGTCAATACAAAAAGTTTTGATAATTTTTTTAATTCGAAAAGGTAAAATATGTCAAAAGGAAAAGTTTGATAATTATATTAATTCATGAAGGTAATACAGTAAGTCATTAAAAACTTTTTTTACGAAAAGGTAAGTCAATACGAAAAAGTTTTGATAATCTTGAAATTTTTATTCCATTATGAAACAGAACAAGTACCGTAATATTCATTGATGGTTTTGTAAGACATCCTCGCGATTAATTAGTCTAGGCATCAATCTGCCCATACGTCTGGAAGACCTTCGCATCTTATTTGCAGTGATGGCACTCATGTTTTGGGAGGCGAGTTGCAGTAAGGTCAAATTCCGCTGTTGTCCAGTGTAGTTGTGTAACTGCTCACGAATCTCAGCTACTTCTCTTGAAAGCCGCTTTCCACATGGAAAACGCGTTCTCTGCGATATTGAGAAATGGAGAGTAGGGCGGTAAGTAGTAAGAAAACGGCGAACACCAGATAGCGCAAGATGGCCGCCATCGCTGAGTCCCCCCCCCTCTGGTCCGCCAGTGTCGTGATGTGCCGGCGAGGTTCTGCTGCCGTCCCCCCCCCTCTGGACCGTCAGTGTGTGAGTCTTGGGTGTCTGTGTCCGACCGCCTGGTGGACTTGGGCGACCGTCTAGGTTGACGTGGGCGACCGTCTAGGTTGTCTTGGTTAACCTGTGGTATGTTTTGGTGTGTAGTGTCCAAACGCGGCCTCGGATGTGAAAACGGAGGCCAGATTCGGATTCAGCGTGAAATTCTGCATCTGTATGGTGAATTTGAAAGCAATCGGAGATAAAAATTTTTCGCTGACGTCCCCCCCCCTCTGGACAGCTTGCTTCGATCTTGGCTTCTAGTGGACGGATTTTGTCGAGTGAGGTGTCATTTGAAAGCTAAGAGTGAGACAAATTCACTGAAACAAACGGCTTGTTCCTATCTGTCTTCGTTTACATGTGAGACGCCATTTAAGATTTTAGGTCGGAGCTCACCTGAAAAAATCCTAAGTGTCAGAGTGACTTTGTATGGGAAAAATTAAAAATTTTCCAAAGTGTGGAATTTCGACCTGGGACCTTTACCAAAGTTTGTTTCATCAAATTTCGCTGACCCCCCCCCCTTTGTTCTAACTTTGGTTCTAGTGGACGGATTTTGTTCGTTCGACTTGCATTGGAAAGAGGATGAAACACTGCTCGACCGCATTTTTCGTTGCGAGTCAATCGGAGCAGCCGTTCAAAAGTTAGAGCGGTTACAAGATTTTAGGTCGGAGCTCACCTGAAAAAATCCTAAGTGTCAGAGTGACTTTGTATGGGAAAAATTAAAAATTTTCCAAAGTGTGGAATTTCGACCTGGGACCTTTACCAAAGTTTGTTTCATCAAATTTCGCTGACCTCCCCCCCCCCTTTGTTCTAACTTTGGTTCTAGTGGACGGATTTTGTTCGTTCGACTTGCATTGGAAAGAGGATGAAACACTGCTCGACCGCATTTTTCGTTGCGAGTCAATCGGAGCAGCCGTTCAAAAGTTAGAGCGGTTACAAGATTTTAGGTCGGAGCTCACCTGAAAAAATCCTAAGTGTCAGAGTGAGCTCCGACCTAAAATCTTGTAACCGCTCTAACTTTTGAACGGCTGCTCCGATTGACTCGCAACGAAAAATGCGGTCGAGCAGTGTTTCATCCTCTTTCCAATGCAAGTCGAACGAACAAAATCCGTCCACTAGAACCAAAGTTAGAACAAAGGGGGGGGAGGTCAACGAAATTTGATGAAACAAACTTTGGTAAAGGTCCCAGGTCGAAATTCCACACTTTGGAAAATTTTTAATTTTTCCCATACAAAGTCACTCTGACACTTAGGATTTTTTCAGGTGAGCTCCGACCTAAAATCTTGTAACCGCTCTAACTTTTGAACGGCTGCTCCGATTGACTCGCAACGAAAAATGCGGTCGAGCAGTGTTTCATCCTCTTTCCAATGCAAGTCGAACGAACAAAATCCGTCCACTAGAACCAAAGTTAGAACAAAGGGGGGGGGGGTCAGCGAAATTTGATGAAACAAACTTTGGTAAAGGTCCCAGGTCGAAATTCCACACTTTGGAAAATTTTTAATTTTTCCCATACAAAGTCACTCTGACACTTAGGATTTTTTCAGGTGAGCTCCGACCTAAAATCTTAAATGGCGTCTCACATGTAAACGAAGACAGATAGGAACAAGCCGTTTGTTTCAGTGAATTTGTCTCACTCTTAGCTTTCAAATGACACCTCACTCGACAAAATCCGTCCACTAGAAGCCAAGATCGAAGCAAGCTGTCCAGAGGGGGGGGGACGTCAGCGAAATTTGATGGAAAATGCTTTGGTAAAGGTCCCAGGTCAAAATTCGGAAGTTTTAAATTTTTCAAAATTTCCACCACACTGGAGCTCCCACACTTAGGAATTTTTTCACTTGTGGCATGTTACATGGTCATGTGCTGACACACCAACTTCCCGTGGTCATATGAGAATGGTTCAGGTGTCATATTGTAAAGAATGATGAGACAAATCGTTTGCAACAAACCGCATGTCGCTACGATGAATACTTTCGGAGATAGAGCCATTTTAAGTTTTCTTCCGAGCATATATAAACCCCCGACAACGCAAGTCTGATCACTTCATCGAAAGACGAGGTAAGCGACGGTCGTCGCTCTGAGCTCCCGATATCGGGTTGCAAAGGACTCTATCTTTTGAAGTAGGCAAGCTATCTTCTTACTTCAAAGTTTGTGTGATAGAGTTTGATAGTGTCTTTACTACTGATAAAATTTTTTAAAAGTAGTATGAGTAGTAAAATGCGGAATTTTTTAAAAATTCTTAATTTTCAGTTTTTCAAAGTTTTAACATGTAGACTAAGGTTTTCAAGTATGCTGAGTTCAAATCTGCTATCAGATTTGAAATGTAACTAAGTCTAAGGCAGCTTTGAGGGGTTGGATCCCAGCTACTGATCACTACCTTTGACTCGGCGTTCCTGTTACCACTTCGGGGCAGTGACAATGATGTCTTCAGCTGTAAAGAGCGGGTATCGGGGAAGATCTCTCACTTCCCTAGTGATCAGTACAAGGCCTTCGGGCTGTCGACGGGATCTAGTGCCACTCACTACACTCAAATCTATCATTCCTCACTAAGTGTAAAATCATTCTTTTCCGTTTTTATAAACTAGGAATCAATCGTTTGCTATCAAACGTTTACGGAATTATAATCATTGTTTTCCCCTTTTCACTTCAGAAAATGGTTAACTACAACAATGCAAAGACGGCTTTTAAGCTTTGCGTCTGCTCAAAGATTTTTCGTAGCGATGCCTTTAAGAAGCATTCTTGTGCACATAAGCGAATGGTAGGGGGCATTCGATACTTTTGTAGCAGCCATAATGCATCTCGCCTTGTCGAGACGCTACCGGAGTGGCATGCCAAGCATAGCAGCTGCAGTCAACCAGAGCTGACTGAGGAGGCGAAGCAAAGTCTCTTCAGCTCAGAGTTGAAAGCTCTGGAGACTCAGTGTGCTATCGAGGCTATCACGTCAGCAAAGCCTCCCTCATCTTGTGCACCAGCAAAGGCTCTCTCGCCCACCCCGATTCTAGAGGCTCAGTCTGCTGTCGAGTCTATCACGACAGCAGAGGCTCCATCTTCTAGCATGCCAGCAAAGGCTCTCTCACCCACTCCGATTGAGTCTTCTCCGAAGTCGAGTAAATCCTCCTCCTCCTCCTCTAGCGATGAGTCGGCTACAAGTAGCAGCGACAGTGAGGAAGAGGAGGAGGATAAAGGCTCGACGAAGGTTGACCTAGTCGAGAGTGTCTACCTCGATAGCGAGGTAGAGGCGGTGAGGGACGTTGACCTCGATAGCGAGGTGCAGCCGGCTAAGTTATCAACCAGTGGTGGGATTGCGGCTCAATGTCGCAACTTCATTATGCGCCCACCACTGGTTGATAACTATGACAAGCTGAAGAATGAGTTGGAGGTGTGGAAGAGGGACTGTTTCTTCTATAAAGCGAGTTCCGAGAACCTCTCGCGAGTCACTCAGGAGCTCAAGAAGACTCAAGCTAGTCTTTTTGAGAAAGAAGGAGAGCTCGATCGCGAGAGGTTCTCGCACCTCGCTAGTAAGGCTAAAGAAGAGCAGCTCCTCATCGAGAGAGAGAGTCAGGAGAAGGAGTTAAGAAAGATGAGGGAGGAGGTGGAAGGGCTGCGAAAGCAGTTGGGGAAGGTGGTGGCGACTAATCAGGAGCTGCACCAGCAAGTAATGAGTAGCAGTACTCGACGATCAAGTCGCCTCCACATTCCCCTTGACAAGAAAGGACGTGTGCCCGCAAGACCGCTCCTCTGTGAACGTGGCAGAGACGAGATGTGTTATAGCAGGGCTAAAAAAGGTATCGAATGCCTTCACTTTACATTCGACCACAAGGAGGCGATCACAGGATTCCTGTTCGAGCCACGTCCTGAGAAGATCTGTAAGTTTAAAACAAGTAACTTAGAGTTCAAGATAATAACTAACAACTTCTTTCTTTACAGATATCAAAGAGAAGCGACCACCTGCTTCCGTGAACGAGCCGGAGGCGAAGCGGCAAGCTTGAGTCATTGAATTATCCCGAGAATGAACCATCGGCTCTCTTAAGGGCCACCTAGGGGCAAGACATGATAGAACCTCCACGCGGTTTGCCCTGGGCAGTCTTCGGACTGGCGAATACTATCATTAAGTTGAATCTGCTATCAGTCAACTTGAACGTTGCAAATGAAGTTCGGTGTAATACTTCCTTTCGACGGGCGTTCCTGTAAAGGGCGGCGGTGAAACCCGTAGCTATGCATACCGCAAGGGACATTCGGCAATGGTCAATCTTGTTAAACCTCTCTGCGTCATGTTTGCAAGTGATTGCCTCTGTCTCAACGTAGTATGCATTCGCGCCAGGGCGACATTTAGCCAACTGTCGAAGGTTGCCTAAAACTTTCCATTGCATACGTTATGAGAACCATGAGTTCTACCTGTCTCTATCAATGAGACGAATTGATGAATGGAATGAAAGGGAGGATACTCAGGCGCCACACGCAACATAACACACTTCTCTCTTCCGTAGTCTAACAAGCTCTTTACACATGGATCGCAGTCGATTGCTATCCCTGAAGCATTCTGATTCGCTGTTGAGCAATTCATTGTTGAAAACCCTATATAAGCCAGAAGATTGTAGCGCTTCTCATTCAATTTGAAGTCACGATGGAAGCCACATCTGCCGACAACATTCCCGTCTTCATTGATGAAGATAACGCCATTCCCGAGTTCGTCATCCTCGACGAGTGGGATGAGGATGAGAAGAAGGGGAAGATCAAGAGGATCATTTGGACGGATGAGGTGTGGACTCCAAATACCACCCGCATCCGAAAGGTGCCGGATGCACCAGTACGACCTCGGCGGTATAGGGTTTATGACAATCTAACCGTCATACCCCTTGACTATTCAAGCCAATAGTCAACCTAATCCCGAGAATGAACCATCGGCTCTCTTAAGGGCCACCATGGGGCAAGACATGATAGAACCTCCTCGCGGTTTGCCCTGGGCAGTCTTCGGACTGGCGAATACTATCATTAAGTTGAATCTGCTATCAGTCAACTTGAACGTTGCAAATGAAGTTCGGTGTAATACTTCCTTTCGACGGGCGTTCCTGTAAAGGGCGGCGGTGAAACCCGTAGCTATGTATACCGCTAGGGACATTCGGCAATGGTCAATCTTGTTAAACCTCTCTGCGTCATGTTTGCAAGTGATTGCCTCTGTCTCAACGTAGTATGCATTCGCGCCAGGGCGACATTTAGCCAACTGTCGAAGGTTGCCTAAAACTTTCCATTGCATACGTTATGAGAGCCATGAGTTCTACCTGTCTCTATCAATGAGACGAATTGATGAATGGAATGAAAGGGAGGACACTCACGCGCCACACGCAACATAACACACTTCTCTCTTCCATAGTCTAACAAGCTCTTTACACATGGATCGCAGTCGATTGCTATCCCAGAATCATGTAAGCTATCTTAATATTATTTAACACTATTTCATCTACCATTATCACCGATATGAAATGTTATAAGATTTACAAGTTAAACTAAGTGTGCTACTATTTCCAAATGAAAAAGTATACATGGTTAAATCATCCACTTAAACCCCATTCAAGTAAGTCAGTATGAAAGCAAAGATAATACGAAATAAACATTTATTATGGCATGTATTTTAAAAGGTCTTCATCGTCAATATCGTCCCAGAGTCTGACTTCACACAGATCACAAAAACAGTTGAGCTGCTTTAAACGTTCTTCTGCAGCGTCCCTCACGTTGTCAATGTACGCCCACTCCGCCACGGTTCGCGGTTGGGAGTTAGGGGTGTACCACTCCCATATTTGATGCAACTGCGACTTGCTGGTCATCTCCATCACCCCTTCGACATCATATTGTAAATATTTCCACCGTATGCCTGTTAGGTCGGGCAACTCCTCTTCATCGTCCTCCGATAACTTTCGTATATTGTCGAGATTGTATGTCTTCTCCACCTTCGCCTTTCTTGGTGCATTTGGTGTAACGAGCACCTTTGCTGATGTGCATGGAGAGGAGAACTCCAATGCGGCATTTGGTGTTGTTGGAGGACTTGTCATGTTGTCTTTGAAATGCTGACTTTGAATAATGATAACTTTAACATTTTTCTAATTCTTAAGTATCAACAAGCAACCAATCAGAATGAACAGCCAATGAATGATGAGCATGAAAGGATATAAGCAAAGTGACATCCGTGTCATTTCACTCTGTCTTTGAGACGTATAAGTGAAGTATTCTCTAGCGAATTCTGCTATTATTTGAGGTGTACAAGTGAATTCCAAATTTGAGACATATTAATTGAGTGAAGTCTCTATCTTATTGAAGCATCAACCTTAAACTTGATTTCATTGAAATGGTAAGTTGAAGATTTCCTCTCTCATCTCCCTCAAACGTGTGGTTCATAGCATCTTCCTCAATTTCAGGCATCAACTTCATCACCAACGCCCTCCCTTCTCGAGGAAAGTTTAGAGTTATTGAGTCAAGGTAGGTTGCAACAATACACTGAGGCTTGAACAGAGATGATAGAATGATTTCTCTTTCAGGTGATGTGAGTTCCAGCTCAGAACTGTCGCGACATGGTAACGAGTGGGAATGTGCTGACTGTGGGCACATCTTCACGAGGAAATGGGATCTCACCCGACACATCAAGCGAGGTGTTTGTCGACCTAAGCCGGCATCAATCTCCGGAGGTGGGGATGATTCTGTTAACGTCGTCTCCTTTTCTTGCGACTTGTGCGCTCAGTCTTTCGAGACACGTTTTGAACTATCTTCGCACAGACTTCAACATACACACACGAACGATACCTACACCAACGGTACCTCCTCTATCCAACTCACTGAAGTGTCCATAAATAATTTAGTGAGGAACTACCAGATGGACTCCTCAGAAACCATTGCTAACTTTGAGGAATGGTTTCATCAAAATTCATCATTGATAGAAGCGCTCTTCAACAATTTAGACAATTTTAGGATGAAGGCGCTCATCTATCTTAAAATAAAATATGTAAAAATCGACCACCATACTGGACAAATAATAGAGAGGTTGGAGTTTCACATACCCTCCTCTCCTGCAACCGAGGTTGTAGACTATGAGTCTTGGATAAATTTTCACATCCAAGGATTAAAATTAAATATTGATAAATTTAACGAGCGCGATAGCGGTCTCATTTTTGACGGCATTGAGTCCGCCTTATTTAAAATCAGTTTATTAGGAAATCATAGTGGTCGAGGCTCCTTTAA
Source organism: Prostheceraeus crozeri (assembly GCA_907163375.1). Classification (NCBI taxonomy): domain Eukaryota; kingdom Metazoa; phylum Platyhelminthes; order Polycladida; family Euryleptidae; genus Prostheceraeus; species Prostheceraeus crozeri. The sequence continues at coordinate 123,406 of CAJQUW010002175.1, read as the reverse complement.
ACTTCCAAAAAATTTAAAAAACAAAACAGCAGTCATCAATGTCGATTGCGAATCGCAATGTTTTAAATATGCTGTCCTCTCCATTCTCCACTATAATGACATCAATGCGAATCGAAATCGTACATATAGCTATAGGCAGTGGGAGAATGAATTAAACTTCGATGACTGTAATAGTGACGATATGAAAATTAAAGATATAGAAAAATTTGAAAAATTGAACAACATTAAAATAGTTCTCCATGTTTGGGAAAAGGGATTGAAGGGTGTGCGCTACAACTCGCGTTCGAGTTGTTATGATCATGTTGTCAACCTTTTATTAGTAAGACAGGATGATAGTGAGGAATGGCACTACTGCGGCATTCCCAAAATCTCTCGCTTATACCACCACTTAAGAAATTCTACCTCATCAGAGATTTATTACTGTGACAGATGCATTCGGAACTTTAGGAGTAAAAACAAATTTGAAACTCATTATGAGTGGTGTAAGCGAGGTAAACTGCAAATGGAACGCATGCCCAAAGATAAGGAGTTTTCATATAGAGAGAATGGCGATGAACTAAGTCCTCTTCGTGTCATCTATGCTGACATCGAATGTTATATCGATGATAACATCCATCGACCAGCAGCCATTTCCTGCTATGAAGTATGGCATGACCATTTCCAAAATAGAAAAAATAAAATGCACGTCTGGCAAGGTGAGGATTGTATTTACCAATTCCTACAATTCCTCGAACAGGCTGTAAAATTTCAACAAAAGTATGATGGTGAACTCTATCGCAGATCATTGCATATGATAGCAGATGATCAAGCAAAATTTGATAGTTGCAACGTTTGCCCCAAATGTAGGAAAACATTTGACGATGATAAGATTAAGAAAGTGCGCGACCATGACCACATCACTGGTAAATTTAGAAACGCACTCTGTTCAAAATGTAATTTTTCGCTGAGGATGAAGCGGCGTACATTACCCGTCATTTTCCATAATTTCAAGGGCTACGACAGCCATATGATAATAAAAGGAGGTTTAGGTCAAATGAAAGAGTGGAAGCTTGATGTAATAGCACAAACGAGAGAGAAGTTTATGGCCATGACAGCAAAAGTGCCTGTCGATAAAACTAAAGAAAATAAGACGGTCTATTTTGATATAAAATTTTTAGATTCCTACCAATTTATGACTGCATCACTGGCCTCTCTCGTGCAAAATCTAAAGTCTCTTCCACTAACACAAAATCTTAAGAAACAATATCCAAATCTAACCGATGAAGTCATCACACGGAAAGGAGTCTTTCCATATGCATATTTTGATGCAATTAGTAAACTCGGCGAGACTTCTCTTCCGCCCATAGATAAATTTAAAAATGATTTGAGCGGCGCAGAATGTAAGACCGAAGATTATGATCATGCACAAGATGCATGGATAAAATTTGACTGCCATACATTTGGTGAATATATGATTGCCTACCTTAAGTTAGATGTATTTTTGCTGGCTGATGTATTTCAGGAGTTTCGACGAGTGGCATTAGAAGAAGATAAGTTAGATCCCGTCCACTTTGTCAGTCTGCCAGCCATGTCATTTAAGTCTGCTTTTAAAATGACTGGTGAGACCATTCATCTCTTACAAGATCCAGAGATGTATAATTTATTTGAGCGAGGAATTCGCGGTGGTCTCACATTTGTAAATAAACATAGGTTAAAATCAAAAATAGTAGGTAATGACCAGACTCATCTGAAGTATTATGACCAAAATAATTTGTATGGTAGTTCATTATCCAAACCGCTACCTCACTCTGAGTTTAGCTGGTTAGATGATAGTGAAATTCAACATTTCTCCAACCCTTCCAACATACTAGCAATTCCAGATGAAGGTGATTGGGGATATTATTTTGAGATAGATCTAATCTATCCAAATAATATTAAACATAAAACCGTAGATTTTCCACTCGCACCCGAATCAGGTGAAGTGAGTAAAGATATGTTTTCCGACTTTATGAAACAATTTCATAAAGATTTAGAATCATGTGGACAACCCAAGTATAAGCCTTGCCGCAAACTTTTACTCACTCAATATGATAAGGAAAACTATCTAGTCCACTTTAGCATCTTAAAATTTTATTTAGAAATGGGCATGATTTTAAAAAGAGTTCACCGCATTATTAAATTTAGACAGAAAGCCTTCCTCAAACCCTACATAGATAGTAACAGTCAGAAACGTGCACTAGCCCAAAATAATTTTGAAAAAGATTTTTATAAATATAAGAACAACAGTCTATTTGGTAAGACGATGGAGGATGTTAGAAAGCGCGTAAACTACAAACTAGTTAATGATGATCAAAAGTATCACAAATTGATCTCATCACCTCTATTCATCGATAGAGACATAATCGATGAGGATCTTGTAGGTATTAAAATGATAAAATCTGAAGTTGAGTTGTGCAAACCCATCTATATTGGTCAAGCTGTTCTAGATTACTCCAAGCTTGAAATGTATCAACTCTTCTATAAAATACTAAAACCGTGTCCTCTCGTAAAAGAGGTTCGTTTGTTGGGTGGTGACACAGATAGTTTCTTCTTAGGTATTACCACTCAAAAATATTTAAATTTTAATGAAGTAGGAAAATCTTTAGAAAGATATTTTGATACATCAAATTATCCTGCTAATCATCCACTATACTCCATCAAAAATAAGGCAAAACTTGGCTGCTTTAAGGATGAGACAGCAGGGAAGGAGATAGCTGAAATGATTCTCCTCCGCCCTAAAATGTATTCTATGAAATTAAAGGATAGTGATGATAGCATTAAGCGCGCTAAAGGCATATCAAGATCATTGGTCTCTAACATGAAACATAAGAATTTCAGGAAAGCCTATAGAAATAAAAATATAACGTTTGTCAATATGACAATCTTAAAATCTAAGTCGCATGAGATCAAAACTCATACTTTTAGGAAACGGGCGCTTTCAGCATGGGAGGATAAGAGGTGCTGGCTAGAACACAACATATCTCTTCCACATGGACATCCTGACACAAACATACCACCACCCAAAAGAATTAAACTCACACTACCACATTCAGGAGACGTCTTAGCATAATCATCCTTAACTTAGTATTTTGATGTTGATTTCTGTAGATAAACATTGTTGTTTTATGTATCGCATGAGATTGTTTTTTCCTTGTGAATATGTGTCCACATCTGTACATTCCCCATGTGATGACTTTTCCACTGAAAGACATTTTTCCTATCCCTGTATATTTCCACCCTTCACGAAGTAAAAAGACTTTTTGTATATAACAATGTTTATTGAAGTGCGCTCATGTATATATTTTCAGTGGATGTTGTATAAAGTCTATTCCTTCACATTCATGTACATATTTCAATAAATGTTGTATAAAGACTTCACTTTGTTTTCCGAAACACTAACGTTATGAGGGATTTAGTATCTTTCACATGGATGCACTCTTGTAAACCATTGGTAATTTTGATAGCAATAGAGGGTATAGTTTGTTTGACGACGGGATGATAGAAAATAGATTCAAACATCTTCTCGACTATTCCATATGAAGCGTCTTTATCATGAATGAAATCACGTAAAATGTATTCTTTTTTCTCACCAACAGAAATAGGTAGAATCAAATCACTTTGAATGTAAAGGTGCTGTTCATGTTTATCAAGTGTCATTGGTGTTTCTATACCAATCGTATGCGCAGCAGCAAACACAGTTTGTAGCATTGAAAAACCAAAGAGTTTTTTCAAATTTTTACTCAATTGACATTGAATGTCATCACCCAGTCTCAGAACAACGCGTTGATTTTCAATTGAAAACGAAATGTGGCGTGTCTTTACATCATATTTACTTTTCATCACATGCTTCAACTTCTGTTGTATATAAGGATTTACTACATGAATGAAGCTTTCAACTGTATGATATAGACGCGGCATTATATTGATAGCAACTTTAGATTCTTCATAAGACTGGTAAATTTTCTTGATGCGATCGCCATAGATGTCCACCCACCATTCATCATTAACTGAATCAGCTTTAGTGTGATATTCATGAGAAGCATATACCACACCGCTTCCAATAATAGGTGTATAATGTCTTACAAAATGACGCAAGGTTGGAGAGAAATAAACTGTAAGTTTGTCATTATATTTCTGAATAACCAACTTATTTTTGTCCGCCATAATTTTCTCTCCATACTTCTTACCCACAGTCTCATTCCATCGTTTTACTAACTCAATAAGTGATAAAGGTTGAACACCACGCTTTTTCAAAATGATGCGTTCTTCGCATTCTACAACATCTTCATCAAATATTTTAAATCTATAATGAAATTTGTTGATTCGATTTGAATAAACTTTTCTAACATTTGCAGTAGCAATTGACGTTAGATGTAGTCCATGACCAAAACCGAGATGCGGATAGAATTCACTATCCAACCTCAGCGTAAGACCTTTAGTAAAAGAATGAAAGCGGAGGAACTGTCTCCCACTCCAATGATAGATAGTAAACTCATAAGCTTTCTGATTTTTATTCTTCATGATGGAAATATTACCACTGTTGAATGCCTTAATAATTTTCTCATTCCCAAATGGCTCATAAGAATCTGATTTTATCTGAATCCATTCATAGTTCCACTTTCCATCTGATGTTAAATTGTATGGGAACTGAAATGCATTATTCATCGTTATTCCATCATGGGTGCGAGGAGTCAATATCATTTCTTCCAAATCATTCACATTCTGAATATTGCTATCATAGCAAATACTAGAAACACCAACCTCCCATTCACCTTCTAAATGCAGTGGGCGATTTAATTCTACTCGATAGTCTGATGGTTTATTTTTGGGAAATTTATTCATAGAAGCATTACTGGGCAAGTAGATTAGAAACGAGTCCTTATTTTCACTTTCCATATTATTCACATTGGAAAAATATATTAGCATACGTTTGCATTAGCTCTTCATTCGGAAATGGAGTGTGATACTTGTCACAGCATCTTTATGAAAAGGAATCAACGCACCAGCATCGTCATAAATGGCAATATCAATTTGTGGGATGTAGTTTGATTTCAGCTTTGTATAATGCACTTTCTTGAAAGTATGCTCAGATAAAATACTGCAGCTCTTTGGCTGGTATGGTATCATTGCTAACAATGGAGCTTCAACATCTCCCACACGTACATCTTCACCAATATTGGAATATATCTGAAAATAGTTAATACGACGCGATAGCGACATGTCTGCGCTAGCTTTGGTTACAGTACCACTTTTAAAGATATTTTGGTCAAAACCCAAAATGTCCATTAGAGTTTTATCCATAATTAGTTCAATACCTTTTCCACTTATAGTGAGAGACAAAGTACCTTCTTTTTCAGAAAATGAAATATGTTGGTCATTAATCACTTCATTTAAATAATCTACAACCAATTTAACTGAAGTAATGATGCGAGGCATCAGCACTCTTGTTTCATGTAAGATACCACCGAAAGGCTCTACACACTTTCTGTATAAAGATACGGCCCATTCTGTATCAAATTGATTTGGCCTTTCACATGGTAAATGTTGCATATCAGATTTTCCATGAACAGCTGCAGAACGATGTCGTAAGAACTGATGAAAATCTTTTGAACAAACTAATACTAGATCATCATCATTTAATTTACTTATTGCAATATGATTAGATGATTTAATATAAGTCAATGTTGCCACTTGTTTACCATCAACTCGAAGGAGATAATTAAATTTCTTCAATAATGTTTCAGGAGTCATGTTTGTCTTTCTTGGCTTAATCACAATCTTCTTCACCAACGTCTTCTCATTTTTTGGAATAAGATCTACATAATAAGCTTCCTCTCGATATATTAACTGTTTATGAGCACTTATGTGGTAATTAACGTTAAAATTATCATAGCTTGTCAAGGCGCTAGCGAGGTAACCTAAATCATTTCTTAAACTTGGACTTAAACCAACAATCCAATCTTTCTCAACTACATGATGTATATAAGTATAATCATCATTGTGTGGAGTAAATTGGGCAATATGTTTACACGCTTTGTTCAAGAAATCATATATAAACTTTTTACATGATAAGAGATCTTTCTTTGGCCACTGTGGAATGTATACTCGGCAGCCCTTTTCACATTGGTAAGCAGCTGTACGTCTCATATTAATAGTCATCACCTCATGATCAAAAGTATAGACACAGTTGCTATAAACAAGTTGAGTGACACCCACTTCCCAATTCCCATTTAGCTGTTGTGCATGATCAATGGGAGTAGAAAAGACTGCGGCTCGATTACTAGTAAATCTCTTTGTAGCCGCATTGCTAAGCAAAATATGATAAAACGACATTTTTATATTGCTAATCTGCAACTTTGCATAACATCATGAAGACTTGGATTTTGGACTCTCTACAATATATCAGAGTTGATCGTGATGGAAACGTACATTTCAAAAATTCTCATGGTCATACATCAAGAGGAATTACATTAACATGGCGACAATTTGTCAACCTCAATGATATCATGAGGGATTTGGAATATTTTGAAACATTAAGATTCATCTCCCTGGGTGATCAAGTTTGGCTTCAACATTACAGAAATGAAATTCAAATCTACCATTCTCATTCCGCAAACTGTTTCTCATTTCGCAAATACAATTGGGAGAAGTATAGAAGATACATACATCGCTCCATCATGACATTTATTCGTCGTGAGTTCATCGCCCTACTATGCAAATCTTAATCAGACATGACTATCACGCACCATGAGTTGGAAATTAGATTCCCTACAACGTATTGAAACGGATCATGATCGAAACGTCTATTTCAAAGATTCAACTGGAAATGTGAGAAGAGAGTTTGCTTTATCTTATCGCCATTTTCAATCTCTACATCATATCATGAAGGATTTAAAATACTTCTATATGAAAAGACATTCACGTATTGGAAATCGCATCTGGTTGCGCGTCAACAATCGGCGAATTCAACTCTATCATTCCCAACTTCATACTAACTTCACATTTCATCAAGGTAGTTGGGAAAAGTATAAAAGGAAGGTACATCGCTCAATTTACTCATTCTTTCATCATGAAGCGCCATCGCTACACCATCGTCAACATTCTCCGTCGCTTCAGACTCTACACCAAAATCGATCTCACAACATTACACCAACAGCTTCCAAACAGCAAGTATTACCCGGGTCGTCCTCAAATGTTAGTGGTGAAGATGAACAATTCACGGAATCTTCAACTCTTCCCAAATGGGACTGTACAGATTCTCGGCGCCCTTTCTCATTCATCGGCGCAGTCAATGCGCTTAGAGCTACAAAGACTACTACGTCGGATATGGAAGAGGGAGAGGTGTGTGATGTCGAATCTGACTGTGGACAATATGGTGATCTCTACTCAATTGAGTGACAGTCTATCATTTTTGAAGATTCGTACCAGCAGTTACAGTTTGTGTTATGAACCCGAACTTTTTCCTGCAGCTCTCATTAGTTGTTGGTTACCTGTGCATGTGGCAATCTTTCATAATAGTAAAGTGATCATTACTGGACTAAAATCTCATGTACAAGCAAATATGATCCTAGACTATCTCATTGAGTATGTACGTACCCAGCGGATTGTAAAATAAAAAACAATTTTTCCAACATGATGTTTTTATTTCAAATCATGATAGAACTTACAAATCATTTTTTCATTAGAGGATGGATTACATGAAAAGTTTTGAATAACAGATGCAAATCGAGATACATGTAAACGTCTTAAGATGAAGTACAGTACAAAAGCACCACACGTTGATGAAAGTGGATGTTGTAGTATGCGTTCATTTCGCTGATATTGACGCGTATGTTTTCTCAACCACTGCTGTGTTGGTATATTTGGAGTTGAGCAAGAGAGTCAAATAGTTCACCACGTCGGTCTTCTCCAATAAAGATCGCTTTCCAATGCTCACCGCCTAAATTCTGTGAATGAGTGTTTAGCACAATAAAGATGGGATAGTGATTTACTGCAGGTGGTAAGGTATCGAGTGAATAGACATTATCGAAAGCTTTCAACGTCGCTTCGTCTGCATTACGCTGCACTTTAGTCTTAATATCGTCAGCAGTCAACCAACTCATTAACGATTATACTGAAGAATCACGTCACGATACTTTGTAATTTCAATATTTGAATCGAAGACTGCATAAATTAATACATTGATCGTCTCAGGTAGTGTTCTTTTGAACGTCAAATCCAAACGAATATTATGAGGCACGTTCGCTTGACGATAGGGTGCACTAATATCGCTGTCAGCAGTCAAATCAAATGCATAAATAGTATATCCACTCTTAAACTCTTTCATAGTCAGTCCGTTGGTGTCATCCGTATTGTAAAAGCCAAAAACATCCATAAAATCAACATAACTGCGCATAAATTGATCTGAAGCAAAATCTGGTTTGTAGGGTGGACCAGGATGACTCACACCATTTACACGTAAAGCAATTTCACTTAACTGATTGTGTTTAAAATTGAAAGGATTCTTCTTTATATTACCATTAAATGCATCATTTTCAACCATTGCCACCATGAGGAGCTTCGGTGCTTCCGATGGAAAGAGGCCATCTTTCATGAAACTCTTTTGATCTTTCGGAATTGTAAAGGTGAGAAGCTTTGTATGCTGAATGGGGTAAATGGCATTTTGGCGGTTAAGGCCTTCAGCATGCCCTCTAATGACACTTGGATTCGGTACTACTCGACGAATGTAAAGTGCAATATCTTCCACATGAATTCTAAAATTGTCAACTTTAGCAAATGCATTCAGCGCAAATTCAGGCTTATTCAATGTCAGCTTGAGTCGCATGCTGGTATTACACAGTAAAAACTTTGACTGTCTAAAGAAGTCTAAATTCAGCGGACCATATAGCTGACATACTCTACTATCTTTAATCATAGCAGATCGCTTTACAAAGCCACTGTTTGTTTCAACATCAAATTTTCCTGCTTCATCTCTGTACCATCCCATGGCTTCCATATGACTTTTTTGTGCTGCTGGATGAAACTGTGATACATGATTGAAATATGATTTATAGGGATAATCGCTTTGACCACCTTCCACTTGCTGCTCTCCAATCGTTAGAGAAACATCACGAAGTAATGTAGTCAATGGTAAATTGTTCAGTCCAACTTTATGTGCATCGTCAATAGCAGTTCCATCTGCTTGCTGAATTCTAAACCTCAAATCAAGCATCGCATAACTCAAATCTATGTAGTCATCACTACCACCAGGAATAACAAATTCAATGGGGCCAGCATTCTCAGCTGTTCGAGGATGATAATCTACAATACTTGAACTAAGAATATCTGTCTGTATGGCTTGTTGATCGAACAAACAAAAACCGGAAGTTTTACACTCCATGATTAGAAGTTATAGCAGCGTCGTCGTTTAGCGCCTGATGAATGATTAGAGCCTCTGCGACGTTTGCGTGAATGCCTTTTGACTGAAGATCGCACCTTACCAGCTCCGCGATGTTTCCTCCTTCCTTTATTCATTCGTTTAGGTGATTTCTTTCCTTGAGTAACACCAGCAATGGTCTGCTTCAATGTTTTTAAACCGCGTTCCTTCCCACGATTCAACAAACTGCTCTTAAAACTTCTACCTCTGGAAAGATCACTAGCAACATCACCAGCAAAGCCAACGGCATTACTTAAAACATTTCGTTTTAAAGATCTACCGACATTGGATATGAGAGGTGCTACAACAGATTTCAGTGCACCAAGTATGCTACCTCCACGTTGGCGGCGAGCACCGATGTAAATTTGTCCTCCGCCACTTACATAGGAGGGTCGTGAATAAAATGAGGCAGTTGGATTCATAGCTCAAACCTAAACATTGTTAGTTACAACTTTGCATGAATCACTGTCGATCACTTAGATGAAAGATGTCGGCACGACGCATCCAAGAGTTCATACTTGAAGGATAACCAGTCCATTTAACAAGACACCATTCTTCACCTTGCCGTTTTTTACATCGAATGATTTTCTCTACCAAATATGTTTCACTTTCAGTGACTACCTCAATCTCATCGCGGTAAAAGCTACCCTCAATTTCTTCATTATCGTAATCTTTCAACTTGTAGGTGGTCGGAGAGTCTTTTTGATTAATCCTTGATACTGTAAATACCTCCTCTGTCCAATTCGGAAGGTACCCTTTAGCAAAAACACTTTTCACTTTTGAGATACGAACTTTATCGCCAATTTTCACATCACTTTTCACATGAGTGCGTTTACGTTGGAATGATTCGCGCACTTTATCTACATTGTCAGCATTTACATCTACTGGTCTGAGTCCAATAGAACGATGGATAGAGTGATTGTAGGCATGGAGTGTATCTTGTAGAACCTTTGTCCAATTTTGTGTCAAGTTGGCAGTAAAATGTCGCCACAAGCGATTTTTTAATGTGCGATTAAAACGTTCAACGAGTGCAGCTTTATAAGCGCTCTTTACACTAAACAACTCAATGTCATGCCTCTCAAATAATCTTGTCACATGCTGATTTTCAAACTCTTTTCCTTGATCACTCTGAATTCTTTTTGGAATGCGACCTTCTCGAAAAATTGTTTGGAATGCTTTTGCTACTCCTTTCCCTTCTTTAGTTTTTAAAGGTTGAGCCCACGCATAACGCGAGAAAATATCAATGACGGTTAAAATAAAATTATTGCCCGAGTTATGTTTTGAAATGGAGGCAACATCGCACAAATCTGCTTGCCACTGTTCATCGATGTCATGAACAATATAATGGCGGGTGCGGTACTTCTTTTTCGCTTGTTTGTGGAGTGTATAGGTAGCCTGACCCTTTAACCATCGTTTCACTTGTGATTGTGGAAGACCACTCGCTTTTGATAATTTCTTGATAGATGCAAATCCTGCCGGATGTTTTACATCATAATAGATTGACTTCAAACGTTCAGTCGATGACGGCTGACTCTTTTTCCTCCTTCTCATCTTTTTTCTTTCTTGCCTTTCTACATTTACAACAACTGCAGCATTTAGCTTTAGCGGTTTTGCGATCGTGTTCACATTGCTTAGGGGTTTCATTATGAGAGCTGGCGCAGCAAGTGCAAGTGACAACGACATTCACCTCTGGCGGCTCATTACATGGCAAGCAACACATCTGCTTCATATTAATAGTCTGAGAACATGTATTTCCTAGGAGGAGCTGTTTTACGTTTTCCTTTTACCAGTTTTAGTGGCGATGTAGATCTACGTCGAGTTCTTCCTCTTGTTTGCTTAGTGAGTGTGGGAGGGGATGTAGCAGGTGACGTCTTAAACCAATTTGTTGGCATTTTCATCGCCTGAAGCATTGGAGTAGTAGCCACTGTTGAATCAAGTTCTTTCAATGTCTCATTATTTAAAGCAAATTTTGGCACATTATGCTTTTTCAATAGTTTAAGAAAGTATGACCAACCAGGTGGAACATAGCCCTGACGGCGCTTTCTACGTGTCGCATACTGAATCAAGTCTTCATAACGTGAAGCATCAATCACTTTATTTTCATCTGTAATGATTTCTCCTCTATCATTTACATTGAGATGGGGTTCAATACTGTTGAAAAGAGATATGGCATGTGCGCGAGATGCTAAAGGTGTAGCAGTCGATACAGAGTCACGCATCTTATTCTTCAAGTTTTTCAATTGCTCAACAGTTTCCGATTGTAATAATACAGCACGATGTGGATCTTTGATGTGAACATTTTGCTGATAATCTATTTCTTTCCTATACATTTGATTTGCAAGAGGTTGCTTTACTTGCTGCATGGCAGTCAATTGTACATATTCATCCTGAGGAATAACAATCATGCGAGAATAAGAACTCATAGTTTGTAGATAATCATGGGAGTTTTCAAAATATCACTTCGAAATCTAAATTCTTCCGGACACTCTTGCGTAAAGTCAATGAATAAGTAACCGTATGGTTTTTCAGTAGCTGCTTGAAAAATTTCAATTAAGGCTTTTGATCCTCTGGGTGCAACTTGTCGCGCTAAAATTTCAAATTGACTTTTATCTCGCGGATTCTTGAAAATAGCATAATAGTGTGTATTCAGGTTTCGTGTACGAGCTTCTTTTCCATCAGGAAACAAATTTTGTGTGATATAGATGATAAAACACCTTTTATGATGTGCTGCGCGAGTGAACATATCTGTAACATCTTTTGAATTCTTACTTTCTTTTAATAAATCATCCAATACAACAACATCATTAGACTGAAGTTTATCCACTGGAATAATTCCTTCATGTCGAATAAAGTTGCGACTTTGCAATTCCTGAAACAGCGACGGTTGATAAATACCATAACACCAAATCACTCGATTGATAGGTTCCTTAAACAACTCCCTTCTTTTATCCAATAAATTCAGCGTGAAAACAGTTTTTCCTGCATGAGATGGACCTGATACAGTCAGAACTTTATCACATTGAAGTCTGAAATCCATTTTATTACTTTGAGACTCAACATTTGCATAATTAACGTCTAGAGCCAAAGATATTTCCCAATAGGTTGCCCACGGCAGGAGCTATCATTGGAAGTATTGCTGAAAGGAAACCGCCCTTTTGTGTTAGAGTTTTCCTCTTTCTTTGAAGGGCGACTTTAGGATTGGAGATGAAACGCAATTTCGTAGCATATCGCTTAAGTAACTTTCGTTGTTTTGGCGCTAATTTCTTCGTCCTCAACTTCCTCACATGAGAAATAATTTCACAAATGAATTTATCGTTAGCATGTCGTATAGCATTGTATCGCTGATTTGCTTTCATTCGTCGGAGAGCTTGAATGGCTGAAGAAAACTTTTGACTTTTACGTTTCGTCATTTTACGTTTCGCCATTTTCCGTGTTAGTCTTTGCTAAAACCTATCTTTACCACATTTGCATAGGTACTAACTATTGCGACATAAGTGACACTCGAAATGAGCAATATCACAGTGGCTACATTTGCAAAGTTGAATGCAATTACGTATGAAACAGCGTTGACAAAAAGCATGCTTACATCTCTTGAAGATGCGCTTTTCATTTCCATCCTTTCGCTTACATACATCGCAACACATAGTTTCACCGTTACTGATGTCTATAGCAAGTCTTTTTGAAGATATGAATTTGCTAGCCTTTTCTAAATAATAGACGCATGTACAGAAGGAATATACTTCGAGAGTGAGCAGACATAGCTCGAAAACCAGTTGTGCTACAATCAAGTACCACTGCATTTTCAATTTTTCTTTATGGAAAGTTGAATGTGAATATCTGAAATCGCTTCAATCACTAGACTGCTACCATGATGGTTAAATGCGTTAAGACGTTCAGCAATTTTTATCATATGTCTTTTAAAAAATTCTTGGGGGTGATCTACCACTTCCATTGAATAAGAAGCAAAATGGAAAGAGCGACTTTCCACCTCTTCCTTTCCAAAATGACTAAACTTAATTTTCGCAACTAATCGCGCCATGACAATGCTATCAGAGAATGTATTCATTAACTCTAGAAATAGAGTGCTAGCATCATCGACCACTGCTTCGATGTCGGTCTCATCTTTATGAAAATTTATCACATAATCTTGAACAGCTCCTTTTAAACTTTGCCTATGAAAATGTAATGTTCCGCAGTCGTTTGAGAAAGACATGATCGCCTTTAACTAACCCATCCATTGCATGAAAACAACTCTTCTCATAGTAACATTTATTGAATAACGGTAACAAGCATGCATTATAAATCAATGGTTTGAAAGAGATAAAATAGATACAGCTGGTAACTATCATACAGCGAGCAATGATAACCATACAGGACTTTGGCAGTGCTGAGGTAAGGAGGAAAGAAGCATTGGTTATGAATGTAGCTACTACAACGAACAGACAAAATAGGAACACACAAATCCTTAAAACGTTTCGTGACTTCATGATAGTGTTGATTCACTCTACTATCCCAAGGTGGGAGCAAAATATCATCAATGATTAAATTAGGAAATACTTTCCTCTCCTTACCAGGATTATTACAAAAGATGCGTATAACATTGAAAGCAGCTAACCATCGTTTAAAGTCAATAAGAAGAGCACTCTCACAAGAAAAGCCATAGTCTTGCAAATATTTCAGATTAAGTCCATGAATGTGTTTTCTCGCCCATTGATCAACATTGGGATTGCAGTTGGCATGTTGATGATAGACACTGACAATCTGATATGTCCAATTGTTCATAGCAATAGCACTGAGCTCCTGTACAGGTTCACCCTCACAATCCATAAAAATGATGATAGAAGCCTAAAACGGAAATTTACACATCTAAGGAAACGTTCTATAACATATTACAAAATGAAGAATTACATCGATGCTTTTCACGACAAAATACACAAATGATATGATGGCAACGAAGAAGTAAAATGTATCTAATAAGACCACGTCTACGACACTCAAAGCACATAAGCGAATTGTCATAGGGTAGAGTTAGGAAAGGACTAGTAATTCTCCTTCTTTGATTTGCGTTTTGATGCAGCACTCTTCTCCGACTTGCGCTTCGTACCACTGCTGTTAAGGATTTGATCAATTATGTCGTCCACGTTGGGTGGTTTTGGAATATATAGGATGGATTCCATATGCATGGAGAGAAAGGCTATTTTATTATCCTTATGCCGACCATAATATAGCCCATTCACTTTGAAAAGGATATCCCAAGTACCTTCTCCGAGCTCGTCGCATGTGATGGGTGTTGAATGATCTCCCTCCTTCTTATAGTAAGTGCACCAATGTGATACCGGTAGGCAAATGTGATTACCATCCCAAATCTTTCTATAGGGAGTATCCTTGTCATCTCTCGCCTTCCACTCTTGGGCAAGAGGAGTAGGAATGTCCATTTTTAATGTCACGTACTCCTCAATAATATCAAGTTGGTGGCGAATGTACGGACTCACGGGGATCAGTATGTAGTCCCCATACTGATTGTGCATGATCTTGACATCCGTGGAAGGGAGCATTCCCGTTTGGAGTACTACGCCATGATCGTCATAACGCAAGACTTGTTTAAATTTACGCTGTAGCGGTGTAGGATTATGTACCTTGGTTGTTTCTTCCACTGGCCTCAGTTGTAGATGATCTGATCGTAGCGAACCTTGTAACGTTTGACCGCCATTTTGTCCTACTAGCGCAGCAGATGGAGTAGATGCCTGAAAATGGAAAAGATTGTATTAAGTTTACGTTCAAGGGAGGAGAGGGAGGAAAGTAGCGACTTACCATTTTAGTTGGATAATAGAATAGAATAGAGAGAGGAAATGTGCGTCCGTCACTCGTGTGATTCAACGATGGAATGATTCTCACTGTGGAAGGCTCGCTATTTATATAGAAATACTTGATTCTCATTGGATGATGATCCTCATTGGACAATAACATCAAGCTGATTCCAAATCTGGCCTCCGTTTACCAATCCGAGCATTCGTTCGCCCGCTGGAAGCTTTTGGGAATTTTTGGGATACATAACTCTATCGTTTTTCGTCAATCTCCCAAAATCTTAAATGGCGTCTCACATCTAAACGAAGACAGATAGGAACAAGCCGCTTCTTTCAGTGAATTTGTCTCACTCTTAGCTTTCAAACGAGCTATTGCACGACTTTCTACGATCTCTAGAACCAAAGTTGGAAGATCGTGGCGGGGGGGGGCGGACGTCAGCGAAACTTTTTCTCTCCGATTGACTTGAAACTCACCATACTGATGCAGAATTTCACGCTGAATCTGAATCTGGCCTCCGTTTTCCCATCTGATGCCTCGTTTTGCCGCTACAGCCCAAAACGTCCAAAATTCTAACTCTGTCGTTTTTCGAAAGTCTCCCAAAATCTTAAATGGCGCCTCACATCTAAACGAAGACAGATAGGAACAAGCCGTTTCTTGCAGTGAATTTGTCTCACTCTTAGCTTTCAAACGAGCTATGGCACGACAAAATCCGTCCACTAGAAGCCAAGATCGAAGCTAGCTGTCCAGAGGGGGGGGAGGTCAGTGAAATTTGATGAAAAATGTTTTGGTGACGGTCCCAGGTCGAAATTCCACACTTTGGAAAATTTTCAAAATTTTACCCATGCAAAGCCACTCTGACACTTAGGATTTTTTCAGGTGAGCGAGCTCCGACCTAAAATCTTGTAACCGCTCTAACTTTTGAACGGCTGGTCCGATTGACTCGCAACAAAAATGTTGTCAAGCAGTTTTTCATCCTCTTTCGAATGCAACCCGAACGAACAAATTCCGTTCACTAGAACCAAAGTTAGAAGATTGCTGTCGGGGGGGGGGGTCAGTGAAATTTGATGAAAAATGTTTTGGTGACGGTCCCAGGTCGAAATTCCACACTTTGGAAAATTTTCAAAATTTTACCCATACAAAGCCACTCTGACACTTAGGATTTTTCAGGTGAGCTACGACAGTCCACCCTCCCAACCTGGCCGGCACACCACGCCAACCTAGACACCACATCACCGCGCGCTATACGACGGTCGGCCAGAGGGGGGAGGACGACGACGTCATCGAACCTGACGGACGCACGTGGCCGGCACACCACGACACTCTGCCGTTCCAGAGGGGGGGGACGTCAGAACCAAAACACCACGGCGGCCGACCACGACACTCTGCCGGTCCAGAGGGGGGGACGTCAGCGACGGCCATCTTGCGCTATCCAGAAGTGGAGTTTTACTTACTACTGGTTTTGTAAGACATCCTCGCGATTAGTTAGTCTAGGCATCAATCTGCCCATACGTCTGGAAGACCTTCCCATCTTATTTGCAGTGATGGCACTCATGTTTTGGGAGGCGAGTTGCAGTAAGGTCAAATTCCGCTGTTGTCCAGTGTAGTTGTGTAACTGCTCACGAATCTCAGCTACTTCTCTCTTGAAAGCCGCTTTCCACATGGAAAACGCGTTCTCTGCGATATTGAGAAATGGAGAGTAGGGCGGTAAGTACTTAATAGAGTGTCCCTCTCGCAAACTGACTTCACGGGCTCTATTGTGGCACGGAGCATTATCCATGACGAATACACGAGGTCCAGCCCCAGCTGCAACGGACGCTTCTTCCAGCCAGGAGTTAAATCTCTCACAGGAGGTTCCGCCTTCGTAGAATTCATGATGGACGACACCATTATAATTATATTATATCGTAGAATTCTATAGAGACCGCCAAGATGAGAGTAAAATTCCGCCCGCGCTGTCCATGAACAATCCTGACAGCTCGCTCTCCCCGTCTGGCACGACCTCGTGTGCGACTGATCCATAAATTAAAGCCGGATTCGTGCACAAAAATAAATGTTGGCGGATGGTTTGCGTTGATCGTGTGCAGATACCAGTTCGCATACTCGGCCCTTTCCACTTTGACGTCATGGCTATTGCGGTTGACTTGAACAGTCTCCATTTTCTTTAAGAAGATAAGACGATTTCTCAGACATGTGCTGATAGTTTGAATTGAGACAGATGGCTTGTCCGGCATCCGCACTTGTAGATCAGCTTTGATTTGGGCTAACGTGAATTCCGGTTGGGATTCAACAATCTCTACCACAGTATTTGCCATATCTTCGTCCATCTTTTGGTGTCGTCTTCCTCCTCTGGGACGCTCAGTGACTCCTTCAAGTATATAACGATGTACTATTGAATACGCAGTACCCCGTTTTACACCGAGAACTCGAGTGGCTTCAATATAATCATCTCCGGCTTCGTGAGCCATAATGATTCTGCGTTTAACATCAGAAGGTATTCGCTGGCGCTCCATATTGATAAGTTAATTCAGCAGATGTGAAGACATCTATATAGGGCTTTGGATCAAACCGAATAGATATCATTTATTCTTCACGTGAAATACCGCTCACTAATCTGATAGAGACACAATTGAACTATTTTGCTGCAATTTATTTATTGTTGTCGCTCTCAATTGTGAAATGACGTAATATTTTATCTTTTAATGTTTTAGAAATTAAAGTGCCGCTCTTGATTCGGTAGTTGCCGTTGTCGTGTAGGAAAACCTGTGCTGCAATTCACAAAAACAGACACACTCACAACCATAGAAATTGACAACAATAAAACCTCTAGAATGGAAATTATGCTTCATGCAATGCACAATAACGGCACATAAATCGCACGCATTTTCACTTAGATGCACCTGCCAACGTCTGTGATTGGGTTAGAATCAATCACATGTGTAAATCGAAGCTTTTAATTGGTGGTTCATGCCCCAACTTAGTTCCCCCGGATGTACCGCGACCTTGAGTCAGTTTCCATTCTAGCCAACTTCAGATAAACACTTTATTTCTATGCTCACAACACACGTACGCACATGACAGATTCAATTCGATGCGCAGATTTCACAATGTTGATTCATCCATCGAGCTATCAGAATGTCAGGATTGCCAACCTATCACCATCCCAACCCGTATGAAAATATTTTTACACATTATATACTAGTAATATTTTTGTTTTTCCAATGTAATTACCAATAATACGTCATTCATTGTACTTTTTTGCAGGTAGGACTAGCGCAAACTCTTAACGGAAGTGCGCGAAATTATTTACCAAATTGTTTCCCTTTAACATTAGATGCTTTTATAAAATAGAGCAGTATATACTGACCCATATTTTTGCCAAACGCCGTGTATGAATAGTAATTACATGTGATTACTGAGGTCATATTTGTCGTTAAAGTACGAAATATGTGCATGAGACTTAGTAAACCAATTTCCTTTCAAAAACGCTGGTAAACATCAAACTAATTTTATTGAAATCCAATTAAAACAACATTTATTAATTTCATGTACACAGAATCACTGATCAGCAAATTATTTAGCCCATAAACGTGACAGTGAATGATTACAAGACTAAGAGGAGTGTTCAATGTTATACTCGCGCGTCACTGTGGGTACACGGTCAAGTAGCGCAGCTGTCGGCTCGCACTTATAGCACGGGCTGTCTTTTCTATCCGGACGGTCCATCTTCACGGTCAGTGCGCTTATAAGTGTGCCGTCATAATTGAGCCGATTGCGCTGGTCGTTTCTGTTCACGCGCACTAGGCTAAATACACGCTCGGGGCCAGCGTTCGAGTGTGGTATAATTAGTACTAATCTGGCAATCTGGCTCAACTTGGCAAAACGAGGTGCACGCGCGCCAGGCTCCTTAATCTCCCCTATATACCACCAGAGAACGTCCATACGGTACTGGGCGTCACAGTCGGCATCGCTCTCACGCGTTGTGGCCTCGTGGAAGGCGGTCGTTCCGATCTCGTCGTCGCTCAAGGTCTGATAGTCCACAAATTCTTCGTGCAGACGAGCTCGGTCCATATCTCCAAGTAACACAGAAAAATGCTCACAAAAGTATTCGACCTGGTCAAATTTTGCTGTGAGCCTGTTGGTTATATCGACCCACACTGCGTTTGTTATGACTGGCTCGTTAAAGGGAAATTTGCGATATATGTACGAGAGCGATGCTTTGAGGTACTCAAGTACCCCGCTTCGTACATTGTCCACCTGTCGTTCCGTCATGTCTCCATTATCCAAAGCAGACTTGAGTTTATTTTTTGCAACAGCGCCGATGAAAATATCGTCAGTGGACAAGTACACATTGCAGTCCGCGAGATCAATGTTGAGTGGCGACGTTGAAAGCAGGACTTCCGGCTTCACGATTCTTTGTGCAATACGTTTGCACAAAGACTTGATTGCCGGATAGAGAAGATGAATGCACGGATCTTCGCGCTGCATCAGTAGGTTGAAGTTAGTGAATATCGGAAGTATCGACGATATCACTAGGAGGTGGATCTCTGCCTGTGGGTCTGTCTCGTAGATCGCCTTTAGTATACGAAATCGTGCCTCTGAGTGATTGGCACTCAAGAAGTAACTCTTGAGGCCCTAGTGTTTTGTAAGCACCGATACACAGCTAATTCGAGAGATAGCCATCGGACGGAGACGTGGCGAATAAGGTTAGTGTATTCCATGTCACAAAATGCGTAAAAGTCATTGAGTACACCCTTTCGTTTAGTATATTTCTCAAACCAGTAATACAGATCAATGGCGAGATCCTCGGCGTTGAAACCTGTGGTACTCACATACGCGTCGTTTCCATTTGATGCCGCAATGTGCGCCAGGTGGCACGGACACCCATTGAAGTATGTGGCAGGATTATAACTGAGGACTCTCGACTTTATGCTGTTGCGAGAGCCGATGTTAGTGTTCGTGTTGTCGACTCCAACAGCAACGCAATTCGTCCACGGTATGTTGTCCTTTTCTAGTTTATCGTTTATAGCCGAGAAAATGGTTTCGGCCGTGCCAGCATGTTCACCCGTCGTCATACACATGTCATAGAACTTGATAGCGACCGTGTGCGACCTATTCACATCGAAGATGGTTATTATGGCAGGATTCATTTTCTCTAAACCGTTGTCATTCGATCCGTCCGTAGACAATGAGAACGGATGAGTCCTTATGTGTTCCACGAGCAGGGTTTTAGATTCGGGTTGCAATGCACGATTAAGAATCTGTGTCGATTTTGTCCGCGCACAGTTCATCGACTTCGCGATTGCACTATCAGGAAACATATGCTTATACAGCGGAATGAGGTGGTCGGCGGTACTGATTGAGAGGTTGTGCTGCACAATAAATTCTACCGTCTTGGCCTCAGCCCGATGTGCAGATCTCTGAGTGCTTGTGGTCTGTCCAACACGGGTGAATTTTAAAGTCGTTTGCGTCCTTGAGTTAACAGCGCTCCTTTTGTGCGTGTCCGTGTCGCAGTGATTAGAAACGTCCTTCTTTCCTTGGTGATCACAGGATATAATTCTTTGACATGGAATGCATCTAAATTTATATTGTTCTCCAGTGACTTGCCGTATTGGATATTCGGTTTCCCACTCTTTTTTATACCAGCACTTGTATTTTGCTGCACCCGCGTACTGTCGCGACTTATCACTGACACTGGGTGAATGTTCACGTTTCGGCAGGGCGGTATTCTACAAAAAGAAAACCAAAAATAATAATAATACTCGTCTATATTTTATTTCAATTAAATAGAACAAATTTTATTACACGTATAATATTAGGCTACAACAAACAATCTATAGGAAAACGTTGGAAAAAGGTAAACTATGAAATAGTTAAGAGAAGTCAGGTACACAAGAAGGAAGGCATGCGATGGTGTTCTCACATCTGAAGCTTAACGCCCACTTTGGGTGGAATGCCATGGTTTTCTGGTAAGTGGGTTTTCCGGTAAGTGGGCTGAAACCCTCGGGACAGCCTTGTGTTCTGTGAGTCAAGTCGGGTTCTGATTTCCCTTAGGCGAAGCGACGCTCTCATCGCTTTCATCCTCAGTCTTATCAGCCGGCAGGTCTCTATAGAAGGTAGGGAAGCTCCTCGAGGCTTTACGCGCGTGCCGCTTCAATGCAAGGGTGCAAGTGACAATCAGGCTGGCGAAATATTTTTAGATACAGACGAAAGTGGTGTTTTTTATAGCATCCACCTATGTTAAGGGGGTGTTTTGTGTTGTGCTCTTCCTTGTTACCGATACAAATCATAAAGAGACACATACCGGTAAATGAAAGATTGACTAAAATATACCGTTCCATTCATGACTGCGTTGGGCATGCGGCGAATGCATCGCATCTATTGACGGCACGCCACTGACTAATAAATAAATAAAGATAGAAGAAATCTAAAATTTGAAAATACTTGGAACACGGGGCATAGCGGCTCACCGGGGCAAAGAGGATCACCTGAATATTTCTTAAACTACTGAAGTTATCAAATATCTAACTCACTAGGACGTTTACATGGAAGTATCCCCTCATTCTGGTATAGTCGTTGAACAGCGCTCACCTTCAGATCTGTGTGAACTATACTTTTACTCAGTTTTTTCGAGCTCGTTATAAGAAATGGTGAGATTGCAAAGCATTTTTCTCAGCCTTAAAGTGGCAACAGATAGACAAATTTTGTATCAAATGAAAGCTATGGGAATGGTGTTTCATATGGCATCGATAATTGTCAACATAATTTGTTTTTACTAAATGCAAGAGGCAATTTTCGTACCTATAGCTATTGGGGCAAAGTGGTTCGGGCGATCCGCTATGCCCCATAACGTTCACGTGAAGTGCAAGTGTACTTACATCCACAGTAGAACGTTCTCATGGGAGCAACTCGTCATTCTGATGTCATGGTAACGCATCACGCGCCTGCAGTGTGTGTGAGTGAATTCGCCAGTCACTCAGTTGCTTCGAGCGCGCTGTAGGAAGCGGTGATCCGGTGAGTTGAATAACACACTTAGCCTTAGTCTATTTACATCCAAGTATAAATGCATTAAGTATAAATATCTAATGAAAGCTATTTTAGTTTCACACAAATAGGGTCTGTAGACTTAGAAGCCTATATTAGCGTGCACAGCCTTTAGACTATTTAAAAGCATATCTTATTTATTGTAGAGATGGTGCGAAATTACCAAAAAACAACTGGTCAAGGCACTGATCCGGACTTGATACGTTCTGCATACATTGATGTTGATAGTAGAACAATGTCATTGAGGAAAGCTTCTTCTTTCTATAACATCCCATTCACTACTTTAAGAAGGCATCACAAAAAGCTTGTGAAAAACCCTGGTTGTCTTGGTAGCTTTAGACCAGTCTTTACACCTGAACAAGAAAATGATCTCAAGTCTCATATTTTTAAGATGCAAGAGCGTTTCCACGGATTGAATAAAGATGATATCCAAACGCTGGCATTTGGTGTTGCTGAGTCGTTAGGTATTGATAATACATTCAATAAGAAGACTAAACGTGCGGGCATAGACTGGCTGATAGGGTTCTTGAGACGAAATCCGGAAGTAAGCGTTCGTCAGCCTGAGTCGACCAGTCTAGGTCGGGCTGCTGGATTTAGCAAACACCAGGTTGATCTTTTCTATCAGCTTTTGCATGAGAAGTTGTTACTCCATAAGTACACTGCTTCCCAGGTTTGGAATGCGGACGAAAGTGGCATTTCCGTTGTTCACAAGCCTCCTAAAATTCTTGCCAAAAAAGGTCAGAAGCAAGTAGGAAAGATAACAAGCGCCGAGAGAGGTCAGAACGTGACTGTTTTATGTTGCATGAATGCCGCAGACAGATTTGTTCCCACCATGATAATCTTCCCTCGCAAACGCATGTGCGAGGCACTTGCGAAAGGTGCCCCACCTAACAGTCTAGTTACAAACAGTGATAATGGGTGGATGACCCAGGAACTTTTCTTGAAGTGGTTTGAGCACTTCATCAAAATGACGAACCCTTCCAAAAGTAACAGGCAACTTCTGATTCTTGATGGGCTCATAGAAAGAGCTAAGGCAAATTACGTTGACATCTTGATCTTACCCCCGCATACCACATACAGGCTTCAGCCTCTGGACCGTGTCTTTTTCGGACCACTGAAGAACAGCTACAACAAATTTTCTGACCAGTACATGATGCAAAATCCGGGGAAAAGGATAACTTTCTATGACATTTCGGAGTTGTTCGCAAAGGCCTACATTGCCACTGCGACGATGTCAAAGTGTATCAAAGGCTTCGAATCCACTGGGATATTTCCTTACAACGCAGATCTATTTGCTGACTCAGACTTCTCTCCCTCCAATGTCGTCCTTTCCACTCCAACTATTAACGTTAAATCAAAAGAAAATCAAAGCGAACAAGAAAAGTCAGATCAAAGCAACGTTTGATGATATGACTTACGTGGAAGGACCCAGCTCCAGATCGTTAGCTGTCACTTAGGCCTACTAAGCCTGACATCGACCATTCCACATCAACATGCAATGCATTCATGGAAACTGTTCTGGAAAAGTCTCCGCTGCCCCAAAGGACATGTGATTCAAGTCACAAAAGAAAGCGAAAGGTTCAACGGGCTGCAAGTGATTACGGATATCACTAACGGTAAAATAATAACATAATTGTTCATCCATGTCATCCTGTTGCCTACATGCAGGCCTATCGGTACTCTGAGTCGCTTATCTTTTCAGATCAATGTCCGACAGATGCTGGAGTGAATCAGACTCGCATGGAGAAAGGTAAGTCACTTGAATGAAATGAAATCACTTTATTGATTGATGCCATGTTTTGTACCAATCGATACAGAGGCCCACCGGTAAGCTTACGGTACTTTAAAAAATGCTGTTTTCTTTTTCATAGATCAATGCTCGACCGTTGCTGGAGGAGAGGAGGTTCGCTTGAAGAGGGGAATGAAACGACAGAAGCGTGCTGTCCACAAGAATGCGGAGGAGAAGTTGCCACAGGAGGATTGTCTGTGCTTGTACTGCGACGAACCGTGGTCCGAATCGCGGGATCGAGAAGTGTGGATTCAGTGCAAGAAGTGTGAGCAGTGGGCTCACATGCTGTGCACAGGATACGAGAACACGAATGAGTACTTTGTCTGTAACTTCTGCTGATATGATTGAGATATTTTACTCGGAAAAGCTTATCTTTTTCGATCAACTTATCTGATCCACTTTGCCCCGGGGTGGTGGGGCATAGTGGATCAATTTGTAATTTTACATTTTTGTCTGTGGTGATAAATATATTTGATATCTCTGCCGATCAACACTTTTTTACGAATCTGTGGTCTCTGGGCTCTGTTTTAGACCTAAATATGTTACTCTAATATGACTAGTTTGGTTGGTAGATGGGCTTAAACCTTAGGTGATCCGCTATGCCCCGTGTTCCCCTACTTTTTAATAGCAAAATCCAATATGGCGTGTAAAATCTAAAAATTCTGCCAATATTGGAAATAAATTCAAAAATAATATGAATAGTTTATTTAAAGAAATTGAATATCCAATCTTGGCTTAGTATTTCTGATTATCATAAAATTAATGACAATTTCGTGTGTAATTTAAGTAAAGGGGAGTTGCCGTGTGTATTTTTGGTATCACTCGTCTGACCGTGTGCAGCAGGGCCAAACCGTGTGTACACACGGGTAAACCGTGTGAGTTGGCAAGCCTGGAATGTTGCACAGAGCATAATGACGACCAGAGAGTAAGATTTCTATGATTTGAATTTGTTTCTGGTCTGGTTGACGGCTTCAATTCGAAATTAAATTCGTCAGAATCAGAACGCCGAAGTTGATTTTCAAAATTGTGAAAATGGAGTCGCATCGTTGTACTTTAAAAATATTGACTACTTTGCAGTATTCTGGTCAAATGTCACATGTACCGGTTTCCAGCAAAATCAGGAATCTAATGCATCGCTAGCATCGGTTCTAGGCGCGTCATTTCGATCATTTCGAAAGTGCGATTTGTGGTTTAATTTGCACTTAACTCTTCTAAGCTGTGTTTTTTCAGCTAGAAAGGGATTCATGTAGTGGGCCAACCTACTCATGACATCAATTAGCGAAACCTGCGAAGAAATCTTCAGTTTATTGTGACAGTTCAATATTAAAGAAATATATCCCACGGTATCGTTCAACAAAGGATGCAACGAAAAATTTCAAGAATATGACAAATTTGTAAAATATGATTGCCACTGTCTTTATTTCAAGAGCCTTTGTCGATGACCAAAGATATCCGGCAATTGGTAATTCTTCATCGGAAAGAAGGTCAAAATAACATGCAAAACTCAAATTTCAAGTTATTGCATCAATGCAAAGAAAGGAGACTTAAAGTGGTAAAGGGTACATCTCTTATTAATGTCTGATCCTATGGTTGGTGCAATTTTGCATGTAAATAATTTGACATATAAAGCAGAATAACTTTCTTGCAACATGGCCTAGTCTGATCTCCAGTGGTGGAACCGGTCGCCGGCCGCCAGGCCCGTCAAGATCGGTCAATTGTACTTTGAATAAGTACGGTGTCAGGATAGGGTTCTTATCTGTTCGACTTGAGATCCTATCTCTTATCACTTGTATGATGATGACTGATGAGATTCTCACTGTTCAAAAAACTCCAGTCTCAGTTTGAGTTAACCTTGCCGTTACTATCACAAGTGCAACAACAAATCCATTAAATTTTAGGGAGGGAATACAGTCAGGATTCTCATTTTAGGTTAATTAGCTTGAAAGATATTTGTGTTGCCGGCATCCTCTGCTGAGAACGGACAACATTTCAGCACTGGTGGTGCTATTGTGTCTTCCAAAAAAAGAAATCTTGGTCGAGCGACTGTCAAAAGTCTCGTTCTGAAGGAAACGTCGCTTGACGAACGGAAATAATATTATTTTTAGGGAGCTTATATTTAGTATTCACATCTCGATGAGAGTAGGTAGAGAGAAGATTCCGTGATCTTTTTGTTTTTATTTAGTGATGAGTGTTTTCGAAAACATTCTTGCTTTCTATTTGCGATGTACATGTACTTGCACATGTATGGGATCCACCTGACTGTCTAACTCTAGCTGTACTCAATTCAGAGCTAACGTATTTTTCTTAACACGTTTCTTGAGAATCAGTTAGGGTTGCTGCGCGCAGATGAAGTACGGTACTGTGGATATATGAGCATGTTTCTGAATTGCGATTTGACCAGTCGACCGGCTGGTTCAATCATTAGAACAAGAGGGATTGTGTCAGTGAATATGATCGCTACTGTTATTTCATCCGTTCCATTCTTCAAAATTGTCAAATAATTTCAGTTTATAAACCTCATGAATAAACAAGCAAGAAGAATCCAATGCAACCGAGTGTAAACATATCCGTGTCATTTCACTCCTTCGTATCGGAACACCATCTGCATCAACTTTTTTTCCAGGTTCTACGCCTACTCAACCGATCCTGACAGGGACCACTCAAACCCCAGAAACAAATTCCATCTTTCGTGTTTCACATAATGGGACGGACTGCATTCGCGCCATCTTTAAAGTCAACTTAACGGTTGAGTACGCCTGTAAACGGAAACACCATGACGACAGGATGGGCGGACATAGGACCTGTCGTGTAGACATCGGAGTACCAGAGCCCCGACATGTGATAGTTGATGGAAGATGTGGTCCAGAACCTATTCTCATTCTTAAATGGTCAAATTCAAAACTTAGTCTGACCTTCAAGTTCCGAAGTGAGGTAAGAAATTTATTCTTTGAAAGTCATGCTATAATCAACCAAATGTTTGCTGCGAAAGGGTTCAGCGATCCTTTAGACGGACGATGAAAATGTAAACCAGCAAAAAGTGACATTGGACGGAAATTCATCAGATATGCTTTAAATGGACAAACGATTTGAATCTAGATTATTGGATACCAAACAACAGGATCACTTACGTATCATATTTCAGCAGTAGCGGCCATCACTTTACATGTTAGAGCCTTTCGGATCTCAGTCATAGGCTAGTTTGTTACGACAAAGTTTGAACTGAGTGACATATTCCTACGATGACACCGAATAGCGACAGTGCTTGATGACAGACTGCCTTCAGGCATCACTTAACACGACTTCTAGGGGAGGTGATCACACATCCTACTCGTTTCAAGTTATGATAGGTAACCTCAAGGGATTGATCAAGCATCCTTGACAGGCTGTAATAAACTCAACAAAGTGTTTAGTTATATAGTGATCTCATTTTCTTGAATAAGACAATTGATTGTCATGAGCAATAATCTTCGCATTTTCATTGTCATTTGACGTTTAGAATGATCGGCAAACTGGGCCGATTGACGAATAGTCAACTTAGAATCTCAGTAATGAAGCTGTCAAGAGAATAAGGCTGTCACATTGGGCTTAGAATGAACCAATGCCTCGATAACAGTGTATTTATTTCACCATCATGATTAATTTCATGAATTTCTGACTTTTGATCTAAGAATTTGTGACTTTGAACTGGATTTTTGTCATAAGCTTTTTGTTATAAGCTTTTGTAAGTTGGAATTGGATTACTCATCCTCCTGGTCTTCAGAAAAGTCAAACATCAACAAGCCGGAGATTGACAGAGATATTCGTCTCCCTTTGTCTCACGCGACTGGTCAAGGTCAAGGAAGCGCAATTCAGCAGAATTAGAGAACATACGTGAACTTCTAAGTTATACTCTATGACATTGAAAACGATCCACTTGATATAGAAAATCTTATATAAATAATTAATATTAATAATTAAAATATAATTCATGAGTGTGAGTGGAATAAAGTTCATATATTTGAGCGGAGCATTTTTTATGTCAGGCAGTATATTATGTAGCGTCAAAAACATTCGTTAAATTGAAATGTTTTTCACACTGGTCTCACGAACTCATTTTATTCCAAGAATTTTCTACTCGCTCCTCAATTTGCTTTCATGATTTCAATGTTACTAACCGTGCACGCTTGAAGTGAAGTAAATGTCCTGATTCGTCAGAATTCAGACTTGAATTTACACTACTAAATGGAAAATGCTTTTCTGACCCCTCGTCTATGACCATCAGTATTGAGAAAAGCAACCATTACTAAGTGGATCGTTGCAAGTTGGTTAAATTGAAGTGATGAATTTTTAGGCCCCACCCGGGCCCGTGTTGGTTGCAAATTATCATGCCCGGCCCAGCCCACTTACAAGTCTGGTTGCAAGTCAAGATAGGGTAGTCTATGGACTTCATTTAGTTTCCATTTAGAAATCTCTGTTTTGGCTTATCACATGTACTTTCATTCCAATCTGTTATGTTACATATCGCAATTTGAGTGCAAATGTACAATTGAACATGTATAGGCCAATTTAAAATTTGAAATTCATTGAAATTAAGATCAGTGTTCAATTAATCATTTGAATGCCTTAGCATTCATGTTGTCTGTTTTAGAAATAGGAATCTATTGTGGAGCACAGGCTTATGGTCATGGAGCACGCGACGCCACTGCTTGAATAAAACTGATATTCAACCATTTCGCTGAAACATATTAATGATTCATCTCACAGTGTAATTATCGCGTGAGCTTTAGTAACGGATGTAGAATTCCCTTGTCATTCATCGAATTGTTCGTCTTGCTCATCGTCAGCCTCAGGAATTTCATCGGTATCATTGATAAAAGTAGAAAGGGACATGGTTTTCTTCAATGATTACTGACAGGTTCGAAAATTCA
The DNA here is from genome assembly GCA_907163375.1 of Prostheceraeus crozeri. NCBI lineage: Eukaryota > Metazoa > Platyhelminthes > Polycladida > Euryleptidae > Prostheceraeus > Prostheceraeus crozeri. The sequence goes on along the minus strand of CAJQUW010002175.1, from coordinate 94,431 downwards.
TCCACTCGGAGATTCTGCATCGATTTAAGCAAAAGGAATCGACGCTGTGAGTTGAGATCGATAATGCTACGTCGGGAAGAACTCTGGTTCACATCTTGAAAAATCATTGTTGTCAGTGAAGCGAAGTTGTTTTTTCGACTGAGAGCAAATCGTGTCACGAGCGCTAATTCCATGAAAATCACAGAATTTCATACTCCACTAATCTAGCAGGGTTACGGAAAACGCTCCCAGCAACTCATGTACGTAATGCAGTCATGTACTGCTGTTCATAATCAACGGAAGGCCCATTAAAGTAAAACTAGTAGAATAGTTCAACATCAATTCACACTCACCGACTGACCAGAACTGAATGAAACATTAGTTATTTAAAAAAAATAACGCCTTAAAAATATAAAATAAGGAAAAAAAGTTGTAAAACTATGTAAACTCACTCACTCACTCATCCTTTTTGCGACCTTTTCTTCCAGAAGATGCTGGGTTAGACGTTTGCTGCCTGAGTATGGACTTCCATTTTGGTCGATCACGGGCGTCCAACACGTTTGAGGTCATCTTTCACCACTTGCTCCCAGGTCTATTTTTGTCTTCCTGCTCCTCTTTTACATATACTTACATCCACATAACTTTTCTGATCCACTATGTCTCATCCCTTCTTACCACGCAGCCAAACCAACGTAGTCTTTGCCTTCTCGCGACGTCTGTGATGTTCTCAAGACCCATTCTTTTTCTGATGCTGTCATTCGATTTCCTGTCCGATAGTCTGACACCACACATCCATCTTAGCATTCTCATCTCCACTCGCTCAAGCATCTTCTCATAGGATGAAAGCAACGGCCGTGACTCGCAACCATAAAGCATAACTTGCCGCACACAGGCTCCATATACGCCACCCTTGGTTCTCAAAGATGGCCCTTTGGACGTCAAGAAGGATTGCAGTTCATGGAATTTACACCATCCACATCTTACTCTTGACACTACTGCCGACTCAGCACTTTCAAGAGCTATCGAGAACGTCCCCCTTTGTTTATAAACCTTGTTTATATTCAGATGCACATTAAGCGCAGAGCCTTTCTTCCATGTGGCCGAGTTGTTATTTATCCCCGTCTCATTCTCTTTGTGGTGAGTGATTAGCAAGAATGCAGAGTGGACCTATTTTGTAAGTCTTAGGCTTGACGCGACGAGGTTTGAACCAAGGTCTCCCGGATGCAGAGCGAACACTGCCACAGCGCCGGTGCACTGGATTAGCAATCATCAATATCGGCTAAGTCGTTCGTCAGCGACTGATAGGCATAGTCCGGCCGCCATCACGAGTTTCTGTGGGGAACTAGGCCGAAAATCAGACTTAGATCATTAGACTGAATCATCAGATGAAACTCAGACTAAATGAGAAATGCTAAGTCTCCAGCCATGATTTTTGTTGTAGAGCATCTCCTATCATGTGTATGTGTTATTATCATGCTCTTGATCGATTATGCATACGAGAATGTGTTTAAATGTGACCAAAAGCTAATCAAAATGCTACGTTTGCCGATGTAAATGTGTTTAGCTTTATAGACAAAGGTCCATGAATATCATTACATGATGACATTTCATGCCAAAAATTCAGTCTGCTTCACATTGGATTTGCATTGTGTTTTCTTTGATCGATTCTTGCCACACAAGCTTAGTCACTTTCGCAAACTAAAAGATATTGGCATTGATAACATATTAACTGCCGACTTAATTGAGCATTCTTCGCCGGTGTGTAGATAAATTTGAGAATCAATGATCTTTGATGTAGAAATGTTCATGAACTTACCCACATCAGCGAATTAGAACAGTTACCGATTTCTATATTTTTCTGAATGAGATTCAATGAACTTTTTATTGACAGTGGGAGCAGATCAAGTACATGTGAACCAGTAATCCTACTGTCTATTCAATTTTTCGGGAGGCGGTTTAAATGTTTCAAGAAGCGGAATTGCTCTCAGCAAATATAAGTAGTGTAATCAGGGAATTCTAAAGATGCGATTTCATTCGATCGATCGATACTTCGATCATGCTTCATTTTTCAATGATCAGTCGATCACATCGTTCAACAGAATTTGCTGAGGTGGAAAAAAGTTTTTCGCCGTTCTTAATACGTTCGCAACCTTGGAAACCGGTAAGATGCAGGCAGCCGTCTAACTGAGTAGTCTGTTTTGCTATATTCTGTCCAACTACATAAAAGTCTGTAGCATATCTGTAAAATATCCATACTGAAGGAGTTACAGTTCTCGTCAGATCGTTCGATTCATCAAATTGTGAAAATTGAAATGAATTCCTTTGTAGTTTATAGTATAAAAGTTAAACAAATTATAGGTTGCTCATACAAACAGCGATTGCGCGAAATGCATAATGTCAAATGTCAAATCAATCGTTTAGCAGGAGCTCATTGCGCAACACAAATAGGGAGCGCTGGAGCTGATCAAGCTTGATGCGCGATCGCAGCCGGGATTACAAAAACTGTGGAGAATAATCGCTCCACGGAAGCAGATGTACGTGTAGGTGGTAGCCTATTGTTAATGCTTTTATGTCAAGTGGAAGGATGGAAGGGCAAATATGCGCTTTCAATTCACACCATGCCCTCGGATCTTTGAACATTCCTAGATTCCTCCGAGAGTCGTCCAACCCCATCATCCGATTACTCTACCCATGGTCTTTTGGAAATTAGAAAAATGATCAACTTGTGACTGTGACGCTCTATCTTGCCAACATCCACCGGAATATCAGCACTTGATGATGGAGCATGGGTGCTACGTGGCTCAGCCTCCTTACGTGGGAGAGTAATGTCTTCATGTGTCTCTGTTCCAAACTGAAGATGAAGCAGTCGCAAGTCATAAAGAGCGATCTGTCAAAAAATCTCGTAACTGAGTCTTCACAAAAGCCAAGACTTTCGCGCAGAATGGAGTAGGCCAATGAATGAAAAAAATTCTCCATTGCACTGGATTACATATGCTGGTATTCAGTTGTTCTATTACATTGAATCAAGTAAGGATATCTAGAAAGTGAACCACGGTATCCCTTCTCTCTAGGTTCTGTACATGCAATTGCCTACATGCGCATAATTATTTCTTTACAATATAGTTCTTACTGATGTAACATAATGTAATGATCATAAAAAAAGTACACGCAGATCTTGACCTGAAAGTAAGACAGAAAGAAATTAGTAAAGAACTTTAAAAATTTACCTTGAATATACGGTTTCGGGAATTGAAGCTGACGCAGACAAGATTGACGAGAAACACAAAATTAATCTTTAGCCGCACCGACAGACTAAGACCGATCTTATTCAATTTTTTCCGCTCTATCACAAAAACAGGCATTTGATTCTTTCGATTTTTGACGGATTTCCGGTTTTTCGGCGATGAATTTGGTAACTCACGTGAATCGACGAATTTCGATGAGAAAAATAGTGGGTGAGGGGGTATGGGTATGGCCATAATGAGATTTTTCAGGAGGAAATGAAAAAGCTAGGAAGTTGTGTTTGTCTTGTCCTTCATTTATGTAAAGAAATGAAATTTTTTCAGTCTGAAATCTTTTATCATGTCATTGAAATAAACTTCTTGTCGGGTGGAAAACTATGAAAGTGACTATACGTAAAGAAGACATGTTAGGGACCCCTCAGATTGAAAGAGGATGAGAACGGACCCCCTTAGATGGAAAGTCGCAGAGAAGACAAAGAAGACTGATCGCTCGATCGATGACGAACTAAAATATCGATCGATCGATTATCTGTCATGATGCTGGAAGCACCGATCATATTAGGTCAAAATAGTAAAAAAAGCGATCGTTCGAATACCATGAGTGTGATGCAAACATCAGAGATAATTAACTTTCGATGTTACAGGTGTTCATTTTGACACATTAAGACAGCCATATTTAATAGTTAGGTCAATTGAAGGTTCAGGTTCAGATTTTGATTCAGGAACGATTCAGGTTTTGAAATAAATGACTGGATAAGTAAGAAATTAGAAAACACTCACTCACTCACTCCACGGTTTTCCGTCTTCTTTTCCTCGTGTTGCAAGGGTTGGACGTCCGCAAATGTCATTTGGCTTGATGACATTTCTCCACACCGTCCGATCCGAAGGGTCGACGGAGGATAAATTCCCTTTTTGAAGATCTTCTTTGATGTTGTCAAGCCAATGTTTCTTTGGTCGGCCTCGTGGATTCTTTCCAGAGAGTTCGATGGTCTGAACTTTCTTAGGCCAGTCGGCTTCATCCATGCGTTGTACATGTCCGTACCAACGTAGTCTTCTCCAGCGCACACTATCTTCAAGTCGATGAATACCAAGCCTAGACCTTAGCTCATCCATAGGAACTCGATCAGATAGGCGCTTGGAGCAGATCCACCGCACCATTGCGTTATCATTACGGCACAATCGGTTTTGCTCCTCGATGTTGATTGGCCATGTCTCGGTTGCATACAACAGAACACTTCTCACACACATGGAGTAGACATGACCTCGGCTGCTGAAGGGGATGTCTCTGTTCGTAAGTATGGGAGTGAGCTCACGAAAGTGAGTAACAAAACAAGAATTTATGAGAAGGGAACGGATTTTGCGCTTTTCATATAATTTCTTGTTAAATTCATTCAGTTTTTCCTTGTCTTATCGAAATTTCTCTCTTATTCGATTCATCATCTAATTTCCATCTCTCTACGTCAATTTCAACATGGTTACTGCATAGACTTGCCGAATATTGCGTCAAGTTGACAGCACAACATCAACAAATTTGCTTGTATCACGAGGTCCTGAATCTGTGCCAAACAAAGGGAGCTCATTATTTACAATCTTTATCTATCGAGTTGTGTGAAAATTAGTTTTCTGTCTTTCCTTTTCTGATAACTTATTTGCCATTTCAAACCCCATAGATGCATGATGGGTTCTATTCATATAACTTGCAATCGTCGAAAAGCAGAAGACTTCTTTAGAATTTGAAGTTTTGTTTTGTCACCCTGCTATCTAAACTTCAACTTTTTTATAAATGTTATATTTTTTTATCTATATTTAAATGATATTTTATTTTTATTTTTTGTTATGATAAGTGTTGTTGGAACCCATCTTTTGTAGCTTCTGATTGACTGATATTTGATCGTTTGAGATAGTATTGATATTTTTATTTGACACTTTCTCTTAATGCAGGTCTAATATAACCTAGTCTTTCTAACGAATCGAATGAACTGTACAATCGTAATAAAGTTATTGAGTTAGACTATAGAAGGGTCACAAAGAATGGAAGACCTCTTAGAAATGGGTTCCTGTAGAGCCACAAAGTTAAACTGCGCAAATTCTTAATATTTTCGACGATGTCGATTTTTAAACGTTGATTTTATCATTGAGTTTCATCAAATTAGCATGACAACTTGATTAGAACACATGGTTTTTCTAATACCGCGTAAATTAGGTTTTGTTTTTTCTTGGAAAAATTATGTTCTCCGATGCTTCTATGCTTAACACCTTCAGGCATGTCAGTTTATTGACAAAATCTGTATATGGTGCGTTGGCATTTCTAATTTAACATCATTTTAATGTTTGCTTAGAAATGAGAATGAATACTGATATTTTTTGCAATGAAGCTGACCGAAGTAGCTATGAATTCAAAAACTTCAAAAAAAAATTGGAAGTTCATGTATAATATCTGTTTGATTGTTGACCTGACTTAGAAAATATCTTCTCAATTTCGAGATTCGAAACATTGCACATCTATTCCTTTGATGTAGTCGCATCAAAGTTGGTCAGTAAAATAAATTTCCTCAGAATTGAATGACTCTGCTGGACGGACGATTTGTTGCAGAAAGTTTTGGCTTTAATTGACTGCGATCTGCTGGTGAAATTGAAAATTAAGGAAGTCAATCAATCATTCATCTTTCTTGGTTGCTCTCCATCTCTTACTGATCTGCATTGATGAAATGTGAGAAATTATTTGTAGTAACGGTGTTTTGGTCAATTTTCAGTACAATGTGATCTCTTAAAATGAATGTTGAATTTCACAATTTTCTGAATAATTAGTCGACTAGTAAATAGACTTTTAAAAATGTGCATTTATAGTTGCGCAATATAGGTCATGCAGGAAAAGGTTGTCGTCAATTTGGTCCTCAAAGCTTATGACCGGTGCTTGAGTCAATGGCAGATGATATGAGAAAATCGTTGAGAAGAAAAGCCTTTATTTGGAATGAACATAGAGCTCGTCATAGACGTTAGAATTTTGGAAGAAACATTTGCAGACAATCTGTTTATGTACATGTTAACTGCAACATTTCAGAGACAACCTTTCTGCATCATCAGACATTGTGACAAAGGAACTGATCGGCGTTCTACTCAACTGCTACACTCACAACAAAACTAATTGATAATCTAGCCACATGTGCATGTAGGCAAAATGATTGCAGCGGGGACAATGCAAAAATACGGTCATCGTCGTTTTTTATCTATGTTTTTGTCTTTTGTTTTAATTTCAGTGTTTTGCGACCAGTTTTCTTCATTTTCTGTCACTTTGATTGTCCATTGTGCAGGTGCATTTTTAATCTGATAGACTGATTTTGCAGTGTCCGCGCTGCACTCCTTTTACCTACATGCAGTTAGATTATCGAGTTTTGTGGTGTGTGAAGCAGTTGAGTAGAGCGTAGGTCACTTCCTTTGCCACAATGCTTGATGATGCAGACAGGTTGTCTGTGAAATATTGCAGTTAATAAACAGATAATCTTCTTTTATACTCTGATGAATAAATGAAGTCGAAAGTATTAGAAACTTTTGGAAATTCTTGTTCACTGATGTTTTTACCGTTTTTCCGCTATGACGATATTTGCGCAATATCTTAAATTTATGTTCTATTATACATGCTGCAGCATTAACTAATACTCATGTTCATATAATATGATCACTGCGGAGTGGAATTTATGGTTGCAACGTTTAATTGATTAGGATATTTTTTAGATACCTCATTTCCCTAGAATTGGTGATTCTAGACAAGAAAAGGTGACTCGGGATCCACGCCCGTAAGTACAAAAAACGTTCAACGGAAAGAAGCAAACTTACAGACGGTCCTCAGCATTAAGCATTGGAAAATTGCGAAATCATTGGATCTTTTGTCCTCATCGAATGATTGGCGCTGAACGAACAAAAATTTTTTGTTGACAGAGAAGGAACTCCGCACATGCACTTGCAGTGGGGCAGTATATCATGATATTAATCTGCATGCGAGAATTGGTGTAGTATTTGACCACTAGATTTCAGAATTGAAGCAATCGCTTTCAATTTGTCCTTATTTGGAATTTGGGTAATGAGTTCTTCCGATTTTCTTTGTAACCTTTCTCCTCGTTTCTCTGGTTGTCGATCTTGGATTTCAAGTAGTCAATTTTGTAATACGGAATCGAATAGATAAGTTCGCGATTCTCAAGCCTAGTAATTGACGCGGAAGATGGCAAAAATTAGCTGATGTAAAGACAAATGAAAATTCCAGATTATCATTTTGAAGCGATCTTTGCACCTTTTTCATGGACGACGCTGCCACTGAATCTGAAGGAGAGAAGCGACAATCCGCACGTAATGATAATGGGTTCCGTTGGAAGAGGCAAAGTAACATTCACTGATTTCCATAACAGAGCTCACGAATGGTGCTTTGAGATAGATCCTCTTGGTAGATGCAATCAGTCAACCTCGTTGAAGTGTCTCGTTTCGCGCAATCTGTACAAAGCATAAGTAAGTGTGAAGCTAGAGGCACATCCACCCTTCAACATATCAGTTTCTGAGAGAGTAAGAAAGAGTTTCAATAGTTTTTTTATCGAAATGGACCACAGGAAGTGTAATGCATCATTCGCAGACTTGAGCTATTGGTGAAGAGTCCACTTTGATCAAGAGAGCAGCAGCACGTACCAAGAGACTTCCATCAATTACATTTGCCACATTCCTCTCTAGAACATGTGCGATCTTTGACACAGCAAATGAAAAGTAAGAGAGTCTTTGATAAGGTCATTTTGAGGTTTTAGGCAAGATACTTAGCGAAATCGAAATTGAGAAGATGAAACCGGTGTTAAGTCATCCACCTTTTCGGCCCCTTGGTTATTAATAGGGCAATTTCTCATGACCTAAAATTCGAAAAAATATGACCTAAAAAAAGCTGAAAATATAACCGAAGAAACTCTAAATGTGACCAGAATATGACTTAAAATCTTGAATTGTAATTTAGTAAGATTTAAAAATCTTAGAATATAGCAAAAATTGTGTCTCCATTTTCGGACAAAAAGTTCAATTTACGACAAATAAAACTATTTATTTCAAAGTTTTACCACAGTATAACTATTTACAGCCTGTTGTACTAAACAAATGTAATGCAATGTAATTTACTACATTTGATGTTAAAAAAGGTCTGTCTTTGCATAGCATCTTCTTCAACATGTAGAAGAGCGCTCTACAGAAGCAGCGGGTGGTTGGCAAGGAAAGGCAGACGATAGACGAGCCAATCCTGGCGCCGCCGGTAACATTTATATCTGTAGACATTGCATGCATTGGAACGGTCCTCACAACTGCATCGCACTGTTTAGAAGACCAATATTGCGTCACTGTGCAAACATCGGTCATTCTCTATTCCCTCTTCTCGGCAACTCTAACAGTCTAAAACTACAGAAAATGAACAAAATATGACTAAATATGATCAGACTCAGAAAATATGGCAATATTACCTAACCCGAAAAACATGACATGTCATAAAAAAATTGCCCTAGTTATTAATACATCATAGCACATGCACAGCAATTATCGCCTCACAAACTCGCATCTTTAGGTCTATAGGGTCCTCTTAACTTATGAAAATTAGATGCCCTTTTTTATTAATCAAGATTCTTCTTGATGTTGACCCCATGATATTCAACCACATGTATAGATCTTGCAAATGATGTCCGCGAAACGTGATTGAAAATTATATTCCAATATTTACAAATTTTGAGTTAAGACACTGCCCAACTGAACAGCTTAGTTAAAGTTTTTTAAAATGCTGTTTAATCGCGAATATTGTCATCTTTTCTTATATTTTTATTTCATCGCATTTTGCATCGAAATATTTTTGGACTTTCCCTTTTTTGACGTACCAACTTCCAGACGATTTCTCGTCCTCATTTTTGCCTGCCGTAGACTATCGATGGCATGTTTTCAGATCGTGAGTTCAGAGACTTGTATTGCTTGCATACATCCATGTTATTTGATCCATCTCAGTCCTTCAACCTTGTAAGCTTGAACGCAAAATTGTGCGATTTCTTAGATGGATGAAGTTATCGCCAATCGGATGGAACTGTTGAGTTCTCAATGTGTGGACTACAGATTATCAGCTGCGATACATCGATAACGCAGTTGATATACCGATGGCGCAGTCCGCCAATGCTCGGTAGTTCAAAGTTGATGCAGTGATGTAATTATTTTCGTAATAATTCATCATGAAGCCGTAAAAATCAGATATTTGTAGTCATCATTGATCTCTTTCACAATGTGACTACGTCATCAATTCATTTTTTCCGTCAAACTCAAGAATGCACAAATTTTTTCTTAATACACTGCTCCTATGCTTGATGCCACTCTTCTCCCCATGGCCTTCTCAGCTCCCTCCGGTTGTGTGAGGGTAGCTTTCTTACGACGGCGAGTTCTACTTCAGAGTGGCTATATTCGAAGGTTGGTTCGAGGATAGGCTCCATTCGAGTGCTGGTCTATTAGAAGGCGGGTTCAAAACAAGAAAATATTGTACTGTCAAATAGGAAAGCACAGAACTCCACAGTGCGCTGTATCCACTTTTGTCTTATCATCTCACCCAAATACTTAGAGTTTCTGAATAATCACATAAAGTTTGCTAAGTTTCAGAGTGTAAAAATTATCAACTTCAAATATTTCGGTTGGATAATGAAATGTTTATGATGAAATATAGGGTAAAAATTAAATCCTGCTCAGGATTTTACGTTGATGAACTGTGTTTCAAACAAAAACGCGTACTGGAATTCGCTTCCGTAAATCATGAATAGAGAATTATGTCGAAATCTGCCGCTAAGGAAATCTAAATCCAACATCAACAACTCGCCAGTTAATGTATTTGATATCTGTGAATGCAAATATAAAAATCTCCCTTGCAGGATGGTCATTGGTTCGCAGATCACTTGGAATTTTCCTTCGATCCAAAAGATGAGCATTTTCCAAATGCCAGTGAAAGTAAGTCATTTCATACTTGCTTACACTTGCTTTTCAAAAGGGACATTCTGAATATTTCTTAGTGTAATTCTGAATGTAAGAAAGGTTGGGACTGCAAGATGAATTCGTGTGATCCGCTGAAATGATGGTATGTGAGCTGAAATAATATTTTCATTTCTTCATTTAAATTGATTGATTCGTTTTTATGTAAGGGTAGTAGTCGAAGAGATCCTGTGATGAGATTCTTATTCAGATACCCAATACTTGAAGTATGCTTCAGTCAATGTGACCATTATCAGTGGCAAATTAACAGCAAACTTGTGAACATAGTCACAACATTAGAAGTCTTCATCTTTTATGCAATCTATAATTTTGCTATAATCAGTACTTGATAGCAACAGTGAGCAAGCTAATTTCTCAACAACCATGATAATCACAGAAAAATGATCGCTAAATGGCCGATGACATGACTGCAGTTGGTAAACGCATGAAAAAACGTGAAAGAAGAAGGACAACAATGTCAAGAACTTTTATATAAGTAAACACATTCAAGGAATTGAATGAGAATATTTATCAAATCATCTGAAATCATCCTGTTGAAATATCTATGCACATGCAGCCCGCAGCAGCCAAAAATCTCAAAATCTTAACAAAATCAAACTGCTCAGAAATAACAGACACTAACTATTACAGGAAATAGTGGACAATTAATGAATAATGATGCAACATTAGTTTCATGGATTTTTTAATGTTTACCAACTGCACAATCATGCTGATAGCTACACTATACATATTTTTAGCTATTATTTTTCTACTTAATTGAGATTATTATGGCTGTTATAAAACTATTTTATTCAATATTTCCATTAAATAATGTCACATACAGAATATAGGGTTTTTTCACAGAATACTTAAAAGATCAAGATTGAGACTGACTTTTTGTAATTTTCAAATGATGACATTCGATAAAAGATTTACTCATGCAAAGTAATACACACTGGCTTAAGCAATAAATTCTCAGTCATGATAAGTATATCTTGCGTGTTTAGACGAAAGTGATATTCACTAATTGTAGATTTTTTCAATAATTCTGGGTGTCCAATATATACACGAAGACAGCATTTTGTATTTTGCAAATAATTTCGATATCAATTGAATAGCCATATTGCCAATATCTTTTAGAATAAGACTTTTCGTTGAGAATGTTAATTTTGTACCTAAGGCAACACGGCTATTCAATTGATATCGGAATGATTTGCAAAATGCAACATGCTGTCTTCGTGTATATATTAGACACCCAGAATTATTAAGACGTTTTTAAACTTAGTTCTTGTACATTATTTTCAAAGATGATGTAAAAACCAGCTTTTCAACACGAGTTCTGAGTTTGGATCTTGTTTTTAAACATGTTTATTAAACCTTGCTTTCAAAAATGTTTTTGCGGCCTTGGATTTTATTAAGCATGATTTGAAACGGTGTGTTAAATTTGTTTTAAATTCATTATGTTTTTAAACTGTAATTGGAATCCCAGTAGTTGATAAATGCTAGACTAGATGATGAGACTTTGACTAGATGATGGACATATTGATAATGGTTCATTCAAAGAGAGCAGATTCACAGAAGTGAAGCAATAGCTTACTATCTATCCATGGCTTGCTAGAGATTAAGAAAATGAAGCAAATATTGGCACGACGTCACTACTCCCCCATGCTGGGGCTTGGACAGTACTGACATAGTCAGACTTTCAACCAGGTATGCGGAGTCCCGGAGTCCTATCATTTTTGCTGGAGTCGGAGTCCTATCAAATGATAGGACTCCGGCCTATAACCAGACCCGAAATATAATATAAACAAATTATTTATTCTCGCGCATATAGCTGTCACTGTCTTGATGTCAACTTTCTCCGTCAAACAAAAGTACAGAGACAGCAGTGCATGCAAAGCTTGAAATAGTTGAGGGAATGACCCGTGATAGTAAAAAAGGGGTCTTTTCACTCGATGAATCAGTAGAGAAGACAAGCCTTCCTAGCCTCGATCACACCTACGTGCCAAAGGTCACATCAGAGAAAAAAATGAAATACTAGTTTGCTTGAGAACATTATCCTCACGTTAATCGTGTGTGAGTCGTATGCATCCACTGAAAGAGACATTTGATGAACTTTCATCGAAAATGATTGATAACTGATACAGCAATGATCCCTAAAAATAGGTTCAGGTAAGCCTATAATGATCTATGATGTTGCCAGTTGATTTTTCAAAAAACTAGGGTTTATATATTGGCCACCCGGAGTCGGAGTTGGAGTCCTATCAACCCCCGGAGACTCCGCATCCCTGCTTTCAACTGGGGCGCATCCGGATGCCCTTCCTGATGACTTCCAATGACACCTTCGGGGCTCGACCTCTGGACCGAATGATCGCTAGGTCAAGCACTTGATCACTGTGCCACAGAGACCGATAGAGAAGTGTTTAGAATGCCTCCTGGAAATTGATTAGGTGTCATCAAAAGAAATAATAAACCTACAACTTCAACAACTTGCGAACAACTCCGTTGACATTGTAGGCACTTTATTTCACTCATCAAAACAGCTTATAACTATCCAAAAGACTGGATAAAAAAACAAAAAAATGTTTTTTGTTTTATGTTATTTCTACTTACTATGTTTTTACATTCTAGTTGAGACTATGTTCGCAAGTTTTCTGTTAATGTGCCACTGATGATCGTCTCATTGACAGAAAAATGTTTGGTATCTGAATAAATATTTCATTATGAAGACTGATTCGCATCTGAAAACTAGAATGCTACAATGATCCATAACTTTGCAACCGTATTTTCGCCGATGGAATTAGCAGAAACAAATTTCTTAAATACACGTCTGACGCCCGCTATCCAGAGTTTTAAAAGAGCAATTTTCTGCTTTTAATACGGTTTTTACTGCGTCCTTACATTTCCTGTTTTATGAAAATTCGATTTGACAGGTGTTCGGTCTAATTCGGTGAATTAGGCCGAAAAGGCATGAATGTCAGAAACGATTTTTCAAATGTAAGAGCTGTTTGACTTAACATGTGTATATTTTTGAACATTTTCTAGAATGAACTTGGAGAAACAAAGTTATTCTCCTTATTATAAATGTAGCAATTGATTCTCATAGAAAACTTTTCATTAATAAATCCATGTAGTTATTATGCAGCTGTTTCCTCGAAGACATTGTCCAGTAATGGTTCTTTCCTGAAGAGAGAAATTAGAAGCAACTGAGAAGTCCTTTTTTCAAATAATTTAAATTTTTGATCGCAAAGTTAGTCGCAAATTATAAATTTTACAATGCACTTATTTTTGTGCATAAAAGAGTTTGCAATTTGCACCTTGACATAATATCTGATGATATCTGCTTTGGTAAATTCTTATCAGACTGTGGAACTTGCAGCCAGGGAGGTTCATCATGTTCTTGATTTGGCCCGCAATTAAAAGTGTTTGCCTAACCCTGATCTATATCATCTTCACTTAAAGTTTCACTAACATTAATATTTCAAATATGCATTTGTGATTATCAATCTCGTCAAATAATATTACAATCCAGTTTTTCATGATAACTGAAGGTATATGCTCTTTCTTTACAGAAAAAATAAAAGTTTTCTCTGCTGAAAAGAGCTTGCGCTTATTTCGAGCACCTCTTGGTCAGTCTTACTTCTGCAATGCAACGGAAATTGTGGATCTTGGATTGGGAGACAGTCGACATGCTGGTGTAGAATTATGTGAATCACAAGTGCAAGTGTTTCGACTACCCTCAACCACCAATTTCGACACAGGTGAGAACACGACTCATGCATGGGAGTTAGTCAATTTAAAACTTCATATTTTTACTTTTTGCAGAATCACATAATTGATTGAGTTTCATGGTAATCTCATTCCTTTAACGTTAAGCCAACAGCGTAATTTAACGTAGCAATTACTTTGCTGAGTTGCTGTCGGTTTTATGCATGTCTTTGCGGACTAAAAAATGAGAAAATGATTCATCGTGAGATTCCGGTTCACATTATTAAACTCCTTATCGTGGAGTTTTAGTCTTATAATCAAGAGATATATGTAACGGAAATTTCGGAGTAATCTAAGATGTTGAAAAAATGCAACATTGTGAGTGAGACATGCAACTAGAATTTAACGACGAAATTTTTTGAGTTTCCTTCGTTCACCATATAAAAAGAAAGTAAAATGCCGCTATCCGTTGCTTTTGCTCTCTATACTCATATATCATTCACTCATCTTTACAAGCCATGATTTTCAAATACCGTGCACCCGGATAGGACAAACATGAGAAACGTTTGATAAATGATTTAATGGAATCAACAAGTCATGAAATTGTCAAAGTCATGCATTTCCCATAAATTATATTTAAGTCACTATGAATAGATGACTGATGCAAAATTTTGAGACGAATGTTCCTAGGATTAAATTTACTGCTTTCTTGACGAAACATTGCCTCTACAAAATATGGTGGTTTTAATGACAGCAAGGAATCGATTCTTCATTGCAACTAAGCTACTTGTCCAATCATTATCATCGAAACAATTGTCAATGCAATTTGAAGATGAAAAACTAGAACTCATACAATCAACATTAAGAGTTGTAAACTACTATTCAGCAAATTAGCTCTCACATGCAGTCTATTAAATCTTTGCTAAATCTCACCAAACAATTTTAATTGATAAATTATTTTTTAAATATCTCTTATGTTCACTGTATGTAGACAGAAATCGGCAAAGCAACTTTAGTTTGAATTGATCAGTGCTGTTAATGTTGAAATCGGAGTAAGCTCCCTAGTCACTCTGTTTTTGCAAACAGCCATCAAAACATGATTGAATGAAAGAATGCAAATCACATGCTAGCATCATCGAAGGATTGTTTCTGATTCGAGTCTTCTCAAATTTCGGAATAATTGTCATTTTAACTGCCGCTTCGAAGATAGATGATCACAGAGTTCTATGTTTTAGATTGCAATCATGATCACTTCAAATAAACTAATTAGCTGATTATAAAAGGAAGAACAAAAACATTTAGATTGAAAAGATTCGGTCACGTATGTAGCTCCAGTCTTTGAGATCAATATCATTGGTTCTCTCACTCATTTCTGATGTTCAAAGACTTCATGTGCTTATAAAATCCGACGACGTTACAAAATGATTCCGTTATATTAGGGAGAGCGTATCGGCATCAAAGGCAATAATTGATGAAGAAAATATTTTCTTTAAGAGGGTGCGGCATACGAAAAAAGAACTAAATCCTAAAACAACGTAGCAAATTAGAAATTATAATGAAATCAAACCAAATGTGCATTAAAAGCTGTGTCTACTCTCGCGGTTAATTGGATTTACTTCTCGTACAGCAACGATTTGTGCTCTCGATATGCTCACTGATATAAACATATGTTGTCCACGCTATTGAGGAGGATTTTTAAATTTGTGGTCGCTATGGTTGTATACCCTACAAGTATGTTAGTGTCAAAAGCCACCCCCATTGTTAAAGGCACAACGACCCAATTTTCTCGGGCATTTTCTCATTTTAGATACAGTAGCCTACTCGTTGATAGACAGAACAGAGAGATTTCTATCTTCATTGAGATGTCCTGTTTGCGAGGTGGAACTTCGGTTCTTTTCTCCTTCAATGACTGGTTTGTTTGTGGTCAGATTTGAACTCTTTTCATCATTTATGAATCATACGAGGTGTGGCTATAAAATAACGAGACTATCCATGCTGCACGTATGGTGGCGGCTTCATAGACTAGTGATGCATGTTAAATTGATCTATATCGTCTTCAAGCGATACCTCGATAATGTGATTACTCTTCTTTCCAGACGATTTTCAGTGATTATTGTTCAAAACCCTTGTCACAGCCAGTGATTATTGTTCAAACCCCTTGTCACAGCCAGATCAAAGCGATTCATAACCTGATTTCTGTTTGACAACATTGTCACTGCAAAACGATGAGTAACGAACAACAGTCAGCATCAAGTTCCTCGCGAAACTCGGCAAAACACCGACCGAGACATTCGAAATGTTGAAGGCTGCCTACGGGGATCAAACACTGTCACGAGCTCAAGTGTTTGAATGGCACAAGAGGTTCAGCAGTGGTCGTGAAGATGTGGATGATGACCCAAGACCTGGACGCCCATCAACATCAAGGAACTCGGACAACGTTGAAAAAGTCAAGGAACTGATACAAAGCGATCGCCGATTGACCATCAGAATGATAGCTGAACAGTTGAAACTCGACAAGGAGACGGTGCGTTTGATCCTGGTGGATGATCTGGGGATGCGGAAGATTTGCGCGAAGATGGTGCCCCGACTGCTGACCGACGAGCAGAAGTCTCGGCGCATGACCGTGTGTCAAGACGTGCTGGAGCAGCTGGCGGTCAACGGGAAACTCTTGGAGTCACATCATCACTGGTGACGAGTCCTGGGTGTTCCAGTACGACCCTGAGACGAAGCGACAAAGTCTGCAATGGAAGAACCCTGGATCACCCCGGCCGACGAAGCCACGAATGTCGAAGTCAAAGGTGAAGACAATGTTAATCGTCTTTTTTGATCACAGGGGCATGGTTCATCACGAATTCGTACCGGAGGGTGCTCCTGTCAACCAGCACTTCTACAAGGAAGTCCTTCAACGTCTCATCTCCCGAGTCAGGCGCGTCAGACACGATCTCTGGGAGACCAAGAGCTGGATGCTGCACCACAACGTGCCAGCGCATTCTGCTATCAGCGTCAAGCAGTTCCTGGCCGAGAAACAAGTCGCAATGCTAGAGCGCCCGCCCTTCTCACCTGACCTCGCTCCCTGTGATTTTTGGCTCTTCCCCAAGCTGAAGAACATCGTCAGGGGAACCCGATTCGAATCGGTTGACGACATCAAGGCTCGAGTGACCGCCGTTTTGAGAAGTCTGAAGACGGAGGAGTTTCACGACTGCTTCAACAAATGGGAGAAGAGAATGAACACATGTGTGAACTTCCATGGGGACTATTTTGAGGGGGCAACCGGATAAATCCTGTATATGTATTGAAATAAAGTCATACTGGAAGCAGTCTCGTTATTTTATAGCCACACCTCGTAGACTATGAACTGTGTATTTCTTCGTATATGAACCCCAGTGTTGCTGGTATATCATCAATAATTTGCATGTGATTGTAATGTTATGATTTGACATAGGGAGATTTTCACTTTACCGCGAAGTTAGAAGACAAGCGCGAAATTTGAGAAGACCTGCGCGGCGATCACAGGAAATGATTGCTCTCATGTCATGATATCTTTCTCAAATATCCTCAAGCATTTGCCTCGCACGCACGCTGCATTCCGTCAAGTCGTCATCCTACTGTCGCTTAACATCTCCGACCGAAGCTTTTCTTCTGTTTTGAGCTCCATCTTCTTTTCATAGCCTCTATCTTATCATCAAGGACTCAACCAGCTCATCATTAATTCATTTGAATCCTGCATTGAAAATGTAGTGTTTTAGCAAACTCGAGGTTACCTCACCAATGGGCAGATCGTTCATAAACCAAACTTGTCCATTGAAGAACTTATCGGAGCAAGAACGTGCAACTGGGTAAATCCAATTTATTCCACAACATTTCTGTCTTTTCAACTTTGGGTCTCAGATTTCCGTGAAAATTTGCATATATACTCATTTTTTACGCTGAACACGAAAATCTTAGCGGCGACCACACCAAATAAAAACTTTCCATAGAAATCTAGCACTTTTAAAAAGCCATTTTTTCTACATCTCGGTCAGATAGATGTCGAATAGGAAACTCTTGGGCTTCTGCATTTGGGTTGCTGATGAAACTGGGAACTTAGGATGAATGCTTGCATGCGTAAAGCGAAGCGACCAAAATGTAATGTATTGCATATAATGTCCGTTGATCGTGACCCACCTTGTCCTCTGACCGAGATTTTTAAGGTCTCGGTCAGAGGACAAATTGATGTCGAACAGGAAACTCTTCGGTTTGTGCATTTGGGTTCATGAGACTGCGGGAACTTTGGACGAATACTTGAACGCGTAAAACGAAGTGATCTAAATGTAATTGCATACATTATCATGTCTTTAGACCGAGACCCTTGTACTCAGACCGAGATCTTCAATTTCAACGTTGTGCTCTGACCGAGATTTTTAGGGTCTCGGTCAGAGGACATTTTCGTGGTTTTTGGAGATTTTGAGAGGGTTAATTGATATAAATGAAAAATTTCTTTTGCATAGATGTTAAGAGCATGGATCCCTCCTATGCTGTGAAATTTCATCGATTCCTGACTAAATTTCTGGTTTTAGCATCCATATGAAATTTTTGGGAATATTCAAATTCTCTGGTCGAAAAAAACGGATAAAAATATTTTTAAATCAATATTGCTCACTTGTAACGTCACCAAACTGAATTTTCTTTACGGATTTATAAACTAGCACACTAGGGGATTCGTTTGGTGCAAAACGTTTAATGGAAGAATCAATATTCTTCGAGAAAAGGTACCTCGGTCAGAGGACATTTCTTTCATTGGACAATGGAAACCCAGTGAAAATTCAATTATTAATATTAATTACAATGTTTAAAATTAGACTGTCTTAAAGAGCTGATCTTCTTCTTTCAGATGATATAAATATTAGTGGGTGTATTTGAATGTATCTAATCGAAAATCCGTGTTGAAGTGAGAGTACTGCAACTTTGGACATGCTTTTTTGGTCTTTTTTCGGCAAAAAACGGCAACTTGTGAAGAAGGTCTTGGCTTTGTGACTTTTTAAAAACCATGCCATAATAGATGAGATCTTTACGGTTCGATTAAAAAAAACTATTGAAATCGGTTCAGAAATATGGATTTTACAAATCAAAGACACATTTTCGTCAAATGTTGTGGATTAAATTGGATTTACCCAACTGCAAATTTTACAGTTTCGATGAACATGATGCTGAGATCTCAAGATGATTGTTTCCAGTTTTTGACAATGGTTTGAGGAGTATAAGACACTAAATGCTGATTATTCCTCATCAATAAAAGTCAATTTGATCATTCATGCCATTGAAGTCCATTGAGATTGCATGCTCTTGCATCGAGGAAATTCAAAACTCAAAAAAAGTACAGAATTAAGACATTTCAAATGCTTGAATTTATTTTTATCTTTCATAAAACCAGAAATATACCAATAAGCATCAGGTAAAAAATATTTCAATGACTTCAATCTTATCGAAATGAATAATATCCCTTACAAATGATAACGAATTATATTAATTAATAATAGTTACTTAATTTGTACCTTGAATGAAAGCAATTTGTAGGACCATTTGGAAGCAGCATTCATCTCAACAATATAGCCTGGATTAATAAAAGATTAAGGTGAAGCTAAAATTTTTCATAAAAATCCAAGATTAAGGAAAATTATATCAAACACAGTTGATATGTATTTCGGCACTATTATCAGACAACTCAATCAGTATCTACCACATCTATAAGGAGATTTTTCGGCCACTAACAGTTCTTGATCTTAAAAGTAAAAGCGATGCTTTTGTGCGGAGCTAATTTGCTGCTAACTTGGTTGTTTGCAGTGATAAATTGCAAGCACATCGGTTTCCGTCTTCGATTAATGGGTTAAAAGCATAAATGAGCTCTCAATTTCCAGCCAGTACTTTTTGTCGTAAATTGACTTTATATGTGTGCCTGCTTACCACATGTTCTGTATTTTGCAGCACATGAATGTCCAGCAGACAGCGAGCGGCCGCGTTCTCCGATCACTGCATTTGTCATTGCCAGCTGTTTAGCTCTTCTTGTCATCGTCATCATCGCAGGCTACTACATCTCTCGAAGAACCAATCCCAGTCCTTATGCCACCGTTGACTGAGTCCTCATTAGACTTCGCTTGTGAAATCACGTGTCTGACTGGTATTCATTTCATTTTATCTTCAACATAGAAATATTTGCTTGTGTCCATAAAATTCTTAATTCGAATACAGTGCTGTATCGTGGTAGATTGTTCGCTTTTTTCTGACCTTATTAGTAGAAGTCGCGGAGAAATATTTTTCACATAAAGTGTCGAAGTTTAAAAAACATACATTATGCAGTATTATGGAGGAGGTATTACAAAAAACCGTCTATTGGTCATACCAATTATATTATAATTGGTGCTACCGTTTATATTATTGGTCATCTAAGGGTCGCTGCCATTTGATATTCCTTTACATTTCATGGTCACACACTTCATGGCGTTCTTGTCACGAGGTGTTGCTAGCAAAGTTCTGATACACCGAGGGAGATGTTGTTTTTCAGATGCGGATGCTGTTTTTCACCACGATGCTGCATATTGCAAGCTATGCGCATCTACATATTTTTCAAACTGTACACGCATTAATACGTAAACGATAAAACTGCTGATCGTTTGATTATTTATCAGCAACGGAGATAAATTGCAGACTTCAAGTTCTGAACGACATCATATTCAATTGGTCTGAATAAAATAAAAACAATTACTGAATTCGTCATGCAGTCTACAAGAAAGATTTGAATTATCATTGACCTTGAAAATTTCCTTCAATATAGATATCTGTCTGAAGTTTTGTTAAGTATTGAATTATCGAAATTTGAATGATTAGGAGCGGTAATCACGAACAAGCAACAATTTCAAATAATTGAGCTTTCAGGTATTTGAATTATTTCATAAAGGAATAATGAGACCGGGATACATAGACAATTCATAAAATCAAAATGCCCGTAAACTGAATTCAATTCTTAACATGTATAGACCTAATTATACTATTATGAAAAACAGAGAAATCGAATGTTGACAATTGGGACAATAATAGACGCAATATTATGTTTACAAGCCTATCTAGGGCTGATTTGATCGAATTGTAGACTTTTTTCGGTAGTCCATATGTATATCATAGTTGTCCTACTATATATAGATCACAATATAGGCCTATATGCATGGAATCTATAGGCCTACTGCTGTAACCAAAAAGTTCGTTTACTTGTGATCTCTATATACTTCCGATTCCAATTTTATAAATATGCGTTTCTTGCAATAACATTGCAACCAGTTTTCTTGTTTGTTGTTGTACAGCATGCTGGACCGATCGACTGTATACAATGCGTGTTCTTGCTTCTGGCGTTGCTAATTGTCAGATGTATTTTGCGGCTACTTTCTTTATAACTTTAACACTAGAACAGTCAAGTAGTCATTTTTTACTACAGTCCGTTTCATAAAAAGTGGATCATCCTAAAATTTGACTAAATAAAACATAAGTATGATACAGAAAGCATTTTTCATGTTATTTCATGTCCCTAATATATTTAAATGTCCTTATATAATCTGATAAGCTATGATACAGTAACGGTTCTTAAGAAGCTAATATTTTGTGGCCCTACCCTTATTGTCAATGACATTACCAATTCGTCTAGGCATTGATTCGATGATATCGTTGATTTTTGACTGATCTAACTTTCTCCACTCTCTTTTTAACAGTGACGTAAGTTGTGATACGCCATCTGTAGGTAGCAGTGAACGACGAACGTTACGTTTTAGAATACTCCATACATTTTCTATGGAATTCAGATCAGGACAACGAGCTGGTCAAGATAATGTCCTAAGCCCTAATTGAGACTTGCATAAGTTGACTCTACTACTCCTGTGACACGTAGCATTATCATCCATAAATAACCAAGTCGATGGATTTCGTCAGTGACAATGACTCATTGCCATCTGAGACGTCTTTTTGTATGCTGATATGATAATTCGATGTGAGAGGGCCTCTTACAGCTCTTGAAATTCGACTCAATAAGTCTTCTACGAATAGTGGACTTAGAAATAGGCGAGTCTAGTGCAGCCATCTCAGTTAACGAGAGACTTGGATCAACTTTAACAAATCTCAAAATTAGGCGGTCTCTACGTTTGGATGTTTTGCGTGGACGGCCAGAGCCCTCTTTACGACAGAGTCGAAAATCATCATTATGCCATCGATGCACATTTGTGTAAGGGACATTTAGTCGCTTGCTTGTAGCTCGCAAAGAAAACCCTAGTTCTAGCAAGGCTGACACTTTGCCTTTTGTGAATGCGATCTCGTTGTTATTCATTTGTGCTTTGTACTGTTTTCAACCGGTAAGAGATAGATTTCTAGCTGAAAGCGATCAGGAGTGCTGCCAACACCACCGCAACGAAGTCAGGAAGCTATGGAACATGAAGTCCAGTTGATCACATGTAGCAGTTACATTATTGTTGATGAATAATGGTGCTATACTGGCTCTGATTGACCGATTTTCTTTATTTTTGTTTTGCTTGATAGCTTTTGGCTTGTAGAACAACACATTACATAACAAAGGAAACAAATATAATTTTATAAGAGTGAGGTATGATTTTGTGTAACATTGCTAAATGAAGATCAAGTTATCTACTACTTTTTTTATCTATAACTGGAAAACAACTCAATATTCATGCTTGAAATTTCCGACAATGATATTAGTAAGCATAACTGACATATCTTCCAAATTTCAGAGAAATTCGTTCAAATTTGGCGGAGTTAGACAAAGTTGAAGTTATGGCGATGTTTAAGGGTGATCCATTTTTTATGAAACAATCTGTACTTGTGTTATTCGAATTTGCAGAGTATTTTTACTAATTCTTCTTTGAAGATGTAGTCCCATGACTTCGTCTATTTTAACTAGCTTGTAATGTAGGTAAGACGATTTGACTGTATGTCCATGTCAAATAAGCTAAATATTCTCTTTAAATAATTCATACCTTGTATGCATATTTTGTAGAATTCTATTTCACGTTTTAGCTTAAGGAACTAATATTAATTCTCTTACACACTTGGTAGATTTTAGATAGCGTAATCCCGCTGTGTTAGCTAGATCTGGTATTTTGATTGGAAACAGACCTGTCCTCTTATCATCTGAATGGGCAGACTGTTAAATAGGATCTTTTCAATATATAAGTGATAAACATAATTTTGAACAGAACGACTTACTCGACAATTCATTACACATGAGGAGAAGCGTTGTTTGTCCTTCTAGTAAGTATTTTTAGAATTTTTAGACATTTTAGGAAATAAAAATCTTTTAAATCATATTTTGCACCTATTGAAAATTAACTAGTCATTAGCTTGTTTTTTTAACTTTGTTACCTTGACGCACTTTGCTACTTTGAACTAAGGAATGAAATATGAACAGATCTTGACAATCTTGACCCTTCTATACGAAATGAGGCTGACTATTTGAATCGAAGTCATTCATACAGAAGTTAAATGCATCATTCTTGTTACTCTTACTTGCTACGATTTTAATCGTTTTAACTTAAAAGGTGATCTAGCCTATGTCCAACCAGGGATAGCCTCTATATATCCCTGTGTCTAACATTTGGTAAATATTCAAAATTGTAAAAAAATAGGTTAGAATTTGTTAGGCTACTATAAATTTTGAAGTGCTAGATTTTGTCTCAAAGATTAATGAAGCCGTGAAAATGAATTAGTCGACCACCATTAGAAAGTTCACACACGAAATATGCAGTGCCGTGAAGCAATCAGCCCACTTTAGAAATTAAGGCTAGGGATATGGATGCGGTTCGGAGCCCATATGCGGCATGGGACAATAATTGTCTATAGGGTAGCAGGATGATTAAATAATTGATTGATAGGAATATAATAAGCATGGCTGTATGGATATCCATGCTGTTTCGCATGTAAAGCTGCCTCCTCCGGCTGCATGATTTACTGTTCATATTTAGGCCAACTTGCAAATGATTTGATCACAAAATAGAAATTTATTGAAGGGAGCACGGGAAACAAATTTGAAGTGAAGCCATTACCTCTGCATATATAAGCCCATAGGGGTATACCCCTATGCAGTAGGCCTAACATATGCAGCAACTATGCAGCACACATGCAGCGAATGATGGAGTAAGTTGTAATAACTCTGCCAGTGATAGTAGTTTTACAATCACGCAAAATCCCAGCTTATGCATTGATAAATCTAGGTGAATAGGCTATGATTATTTCAACTCGTGTACAGCTTTCTTCGAGAAATTATTGCAGCTGAGCCCATTTAAGGGAACATTAATTTATAGTAATTATTTAGAAAATCATATATTTCCTCTAATCCTTGTTATGGGTTACATAAAATTCGTTATTCGGGAAAATTGTTGCTGAATTCATTGTCATCGTATCACTTTTTTAATATTTGTCATGCAAGCAATTGAAATTCATGATAGATCATTTTGGTAGCTAGACCTAACAATTGAATAAAGAGAAAAGTTGAAAGATGACTTCAGACTTGAACACGTAATTCCGTAGTAGTCGTAGACACTGAGTTTCGTGCTATACGATGTCTCATCAGTCGCCTACGATTCGGAATGACCCAATAACTAGCTAGTAGCTAATTATAAGTTTCCAATGTCACTAGCGGTTTTTGAAGAATAAAGTTAACCGAGGAATCCGCGAATGGATTGTTCCAGATCCTCTTGAGCTGCATTCAAATGATTGCCCACCCAAATGTCTTTTCAGATCTCTGTGCAACTAGAAATCGAATGGAGAAAAGCCCGGGCTGTATGTATTAGGATATGGACAACAACCGCTAAACCAGCATCAGTGATAGCATGCTGCACGTGCTGACGATACCGGATGTGTGCGCAAGGATGTGTTCAAACAAGGCGTTAATGAACAGGGCTTCCGGGTGGCTACTGGAGCTACCGATGCAATGGCAGACCGTTCTTCCAAAAAAGTCAATAAGCACAATCTCTAGCTGTTTCGATGAAAGAAAGTGAAAGAAATCGACGATGATTAGTTCTCGATCGCATCTTCCAAGGTTCCCCTCGGCAGTTCTCCTCCATGCGAATGATTCCCGTTTGGATTGTGTAAGGTGGATTGTGGATTGTATAAAGACAAAGGAGCTTCATCGACAATAAGAAAACACAGGGAGTCAAACGTTCCCTAAACTCTTCTGTAATGCCCAAATTCGTACAAGCATCCAGTCATCTTCGACGCATGTCAGGTGCAAGAAAAGAAAACTACAAGCTGACTTTTCGACAACCATTTTCCACGAGGGTCCCCCAACACTTCCGTTGGATACATTCAGCTCCTCAACAAGAATATTAATCGTATGTGCGTCGATCCCTGTTCAGAGGCTTTTCCGTCGGCTCGGACTTCGTGGTTGTCACAGCCCGCGGCAGGCCTACTTTCAGATGGATCATTATTGACATTCTGTCGACCTCGTCTAAAATCTGCCGCCCAAAATAAGATAGTCGATAGTGAAGGACATTCGTCTCTGCAAACCTGCCATTTTATCCAGTATTTCGTGATTCTGATTGATGGGATCTAAATGATTTCACATCGATAGAAAAATTCACTTCCTGAACTTTTCAACGATCAAAAATACTTCATTTTTATCATCTGATTCATAGAATCCTATGAAGTTGTATCTAACCGATTTCAGACTTAAATTTTCAAACATTTTAAGTTGATGCAACAAACTGCATTTTGGAACGCAACATTTTGAACTGCGTAGCCACAATGGACGAAGACCGCAACCGCCAGAAAAATTCCCAATTAGTCTATCATCTTTTTTAATCAGCTTGCTAAGAAACAATGGGCGCATGGTAACCGTCAGTCATGAAATTTGTGTCTGAAGTTTCGAGCAAAGTCAGTTAGAATAATTCAGGTAGAATTCGGCAAAATCAGGTAGAAAAAATGCTAGCGAATCAAGGTCGCGATCTTTCTTGATTCAGAGAATGCGGTGCAGTGCGGCAATGCTACCTCTGTATTGGATTGAACGATTGAATTCAACCTCCGCACAGTGGTCGGGCCAGACATTTTTGCATTTTTTTCGCAGGCCTACTAACAACAGCGAATTATACCATCATATTTCATGATGAAACAGGTTGGTCGCCGCTCTTTCTAAAACTTGACCAAGAAAGCCCAATATCCTCCTAAAGAGACTGTGTGTTACATGCAATTTCCGCAAATTTTGATATAGCTACAGCGCACTAATTCAACCGGAAACTATTCACTTGCAGTGATGCAAATGGAAAATTTTCCATTGGAAAATTGTGAAATTTATTTTTTGGTGATTGACGCTTTCTCCTTTGTTTTGGAGACTTATGATAGTCGTTTGAAAAGACTATGTAATATCCAAAGACCGAAAACTTCTCTATCATCCCTGTATGTTAACTTTTGGAACCTGCAACTGCACCTTTTCCATGTCTATTTCAGATCTTTTCAAACGAATTACAGACTTTAGATGGATTTCAGATTTTTCTAGCTGAATTTCAGATATCTGTCAGAAGCTCAACTTTGAAAAGATCTTAAATTCAACCGGAGATCTCCAATTCACCTGGATCATATCTGAAATTCATTTGGGCAGATCTGAAATCGATTTGGAACTGTCTAAATCATATGAACTAGAAATGGAGGATGTGTATCCTCAACGAAGATATCGGGAACTACGCCATAAGTTAGAAGCTATCATCGATATTCTTTTACTCATCACAGATATCTTTAGTTTCCAAATATTTCACGAGTTTACAGTCTTTATATCTTCCAATATGGTCGCTCATGAATGCTGCGTGGACTGTGTGCTTATACTTCATATGTTCATCAACACATGGAGAATTTGTATGACTATGATCAACGCTGCATAATAAAGCTTAACTTTCAAGCTAACAATTAGCAAACTCCAAATGAAGTATATTATTTTTGCTTCAGATCTTTTACATTGCATGAAATTATACCCCTATTGCAAAGCAAGATTCATGTTATCCCAAACGGTGTCTGTGTGATGCTAACAAATTAGCACAAGCCAACTGGCGGCAAAGGAATGTTCAAAAATCCGCGTACGGAACTCGTATTGCTGCGATCGCTTTAATCGAAATAATGATGAAATCAAGAGTTTTAGACCTAGTACGTAGCTGCCTCGGCAGTGAAAGCGCTTAAATTATAGGGGCTATCAAAATATCAAAACTTTCAAAATTTTCCAATTTTTCCATAATTTTCCACGAAAAATTTTCATCACTAATCACTTGTAACAAGAGAGATTTTCCGAAAGCAACTGCGCTTGGTCATTGATGACCCTCGGAGAAGATTCTTCGTAAAGATCTGATTACATGAGTTCGCAATATCCGCCATCAATGATTGCTTCTGAGGAGCCATTCTTGTTGATATGTAAAATATTAAGCTGGGATATTGTTACCGAATCTTTTCAACAACTACATGTGCCAGGTGCATGTAACAAACATGAAAAAAGTCACCTATCTTACAATTAAACCAACTACAAAAACTTTGCTACTTAAATTGTGTCACTAATTTAAGACAGGATCTGTCTGCTCCAGTTGATATTAGGCGTCGACAAAAGGGTCACAAGAAAAGGAAAATATTCTTCAGCAATAAATAGAAAGTAAAAGGTCTCATCAAAAGAGGAAAGCAATTAATAAATGCGAACCAATTGAGAATGGACGGATGATGAGCAAGCAGAAATTTCAATTCGTAAGGATGCAATAATACTTTTCATGATAACCTTGAAATGTAGTTACATATGATATTCTTCTTCCTTTGATGTCTCCTCCCACAGCAGTCTTGCTTGGTTTTCCATCAATATTGCTGGAAAAATACACTCTGCTAAGCTTGAATTAGTATTGGTGGACAATAAGTTTCGATCCAAGATCTTGGTCGCATGCAGAGGTAATGCTTTGACTGCATTATTTCTGCACTTGATGGAGGCTCCACTAGTGGCTTTCATTACATTGTGTGTTTCCTTTTTCCGAAGTCTCCTTCTTATATCTCTCAATATATTCTCAAGCATCGAATTCATTTTCATCAAGTTATTTTCCCTTTATTGCTGTTACTTTTTTAAAACCTTTTCTGATGGTCACTTGTCGGCTCATTCCTCATTCTTTTTTTGTAATTTTAAATAAGCCTTGGAATGTTGATTGGCCAACCACATACTTTCACGAAGACTGTCTGTGATTGATATTGTGCGGCAGAATCGATTGTGAAATTAGTGAAACATGCAATAGTTGTTGATTCGGTCCTCTTACATAATTTCATCAAAGGAGCAACCGTGAATCTTTACAAAGAACATTGACAAGGGAACTGTACCTAACCCAAAATTGTCAGTCACAGGGAGTCATTCCTTAGGTATTGCTGTCATGGCAACGTGTGTCCACTGGCACTGCGTATATAATGATGTTTCCAATGTGCATGCCCATGCTAGCCCTTTAACATATGCTTATTGTCGGATTTCCATTAATGTATGTCGATGACAGCTTCTTCGAGAATTTCATTGTACATGCCTCGAGATTCGGAGATTTTATGGACTTTGCATCATCACTTAAGCGAAAATTCTGTAAAAGTATATTTTCAAACGTCAGATGAAGTTGATTTTTCTGTTCCATTTTTCGCAGCATCCACTTCTAAAGAATGCTCAAATTCCGAATTTGTTTATTGTCAGGTGAGAACTGTTCGTAAAATGTGGGGAGCACATCAGTGGCTTCTTTTTACGGAGCCACCGGCGACTTCTAAAACATAGAATTGAAAGGTTCACATGTGGGAATTTGATACATAAACACTGATACAGCTCTTTCAGCTGTATGAAAGAGCCACACA
The DNA here is from genome assembly GCA_907163375.1 of Prostheceraeus crozeri. Lineage (NCBI taxonomy): Eukaryota > Metazoa > Platyhelminthes > Polycladida > Euryleptidae > Prostheceraeus > Prostheceraeus crozeri. The sequence goes on along the minus strand of CAJQUW010002175.1, from coordinate 65,641 downwards.
AACTCAACACATTAGTCCGGCAGCCAGATTGAGTTTCTGCAGGGAACGAGGCCGAAAATAAGACTTTCACAGAATGATGTACACCCTATGCCTACTACGAATTCGCGCGTCTGCCGAGTTCTAGTGAGTTCCTCTTCTTGTCAGACAAGATCAAAGAAAAACACATGTTAATCCAATGGGACGCAGATTGAAGTTTTTGGCTAAAATGAAATTTTTTATGTTTTCTCTGATTAAACGAAAAGTATTAAGCCCAGAGTCATAATTTTTGACATGTAATGTCTTCAGGTCATTTCCTATCATGTTCATGCACTCCTGTCTATAAAGCTAAACACATTTAGATTTGGCGAGCCTCTTAATGTCGGCAAACACAAACATTTTGAGCAACTTTATCCACATTCTCACATACATTTCCGATTAGATGCATGATAAAAGCACATGTATATCATAGGAATTGACCTGAAGACATTGCATGTCAAAACTTATGACTATGGGCTTAGTACTTTTCGTTTAATCAGAGAAAACATAGAAAATTTCATTTTAGCCGAACACTGCAATCTGAGTCTCATTGGATTAACATGTGTTTTTCTTTGATCCTGTCTGACAAGAAGAGGAACTCACTAGAACTCGGCAGACGTTCCGATTCGTAGTAGGCATAGGGTGTACATCATTCTGTGAAAGTCTCATTTTCGGCCTCGTTCCCTGCAGAAACTCGATCTGGCTGCCGGACTACATACTAAGAACCATCGCTGCAAATTGTCTCTTTTGCTGAACCTGTTGCAAGATGTAAGACGCTACGAATGCCATGAAGCATAGTAATTAGCTATCAGCTAACGCAAATTTATCCTCTAAAGCAGCATTCGCTACATTGAGTAGCATAGGTCCATTTAAATGCACAAATAACAAGACTTCATTTTTCGCAGGAGTACGCTCATTTTTTTCGCAGCGAGTTCATTTTTATTAACACCTTCGCAGCTGGCCCGACCACTGCCTCCTCATTGTGTAATTAATTCCGTCACGTTCCTTGCAATTGGTCTTAATGGAAGTAAAATTCGTAAGATGACGAAAAAAATGCGAGTACAATAAATTGAGAATACATAGCTTTTGTAAGTATCGCGTATCAGACGGCAATTTGCTACTTCAGCCTTGTATGCTTGAAAGTTGAAGTCTGAAAAGCTGACTAGAATCAAAAATTTTATGAGAAAAGTTATAAAAAGGTCAGTTGACGAAAATGAAATGTTTTGTGACCATAAGAGCGCACGAAAAAAAGAATCCTTCAGTCGTTGTAAAATCATTCAGATCTCATGAATATCTCCACGGACTGCAACTGAATGAAGACTTGATCATTTGTGCTTGTTTGAAAAAAATCGCTGATCGGCTAAATGTGATTATATAGACCAAGTTCAGTTAATTCGAAACTTTTATGATTCTGATTACCTTCAAAAATAATAAATAGGTTTAATAATATGAATATCATCAAATTTTAATAGGCTGTCAGCCAGTCCTGCTGTCTTGCAAACTTTTATTTGACCATCGCTTAGTAATGCGTTGTGCGTTGAGAAATACATACGTGTAGGCATATATCGTGGTTAACCGGTTAAAATATGCATCCATCTCGTAAATAGCTAGGCCTTATTTCTAGACATATGGTATAGTATAGCTAAATTTACTTGATTTGTCATTTGGAACGGTTTTTATTGATGTTTTTTGCCTTTATGGTGCAGTTGTGGCCGGAGCAAAGAACAAAATCTTTTTCGCTAGGAGCTACAGATGGTGCCATATATGTACTAGCGACCCCATTATGGGTCGCGATACCGATATTCGGAAGCCGTGGTCTATACATAAGACCCACTAGCTTGATGGCCTTCTTGACACGATTTACTGCGAAATTTTGGAACTCATCACTTAGTTAGCCGTTCATTTTTATTGAAAATGCCAACAAAACTATTGTGCAATTTTTTCCTCAACTTGGTGTGGATGTAGGCGTATAACTCACGGTGTTTAGTTATTCTGCTCTTGCTCAGATTTTTTATTGCTCAAAAAGTTGCATCATTAAAGGCTGTATGCCAATCTGAAGAACACACAAACGAATTGCACACCAGCATTCGATCTTTTCAATAAGAAACTCAGTTAAAGATATTGCTGCAGAGTTGTGATTGATTTTACATCGAACCTCATTCGAGAATGGACGACTGCGTTGTGAATGGAATTGACTGACAAAACTGAATACTCCATTCTTATGCACCTGGATAGTGCCTATTATCCAACATAACATATTCTATTTGATGCATTGTCTTCCTGTGTCTATCGATTACTCTGAAAATTCATCAAAATAACCAAAACATCGCATATTTTCTAAAATGGGCCTGCAGGCTAACAAAAAGAGCGTAAACTTCTTAAAACTTGGCATATCATCAAATTCCAAATTAATGATCCATCATGTCAGAATTGAATGATTTGCAGTTTTCTACATTTGTCCGGAAACTTATTGGACACACCACGTAAATGTATTATATGGCTTCCCAACACTATTTAGATTAGTGACTGTAATTGTCCCAGTGACTGGCTTGATGTCTATGCGATATAACTCTATCTTTCTATTCAAGCCGGGAAGACATTAAGAATACGAGATGAAAATGACTTGTGTATTTCCAACGTTCAGTAGTCAAAAGTGCTATGCTGCCGAACGTGTTTGACAGCTGTCTTGATTCTCCGATATGCACAATTATCTGCAGATATGTGACGAAACGTTTTCAATATTGCTGAGAAAACATTGGAATGGTCAGGTTCAGGACGGAGAATGAAGGATAAGACGATATGCTATGAACAGTGAATATAAGCTAATAAAAAGCGGACTATGGGCATTGAGAAACTTTCCATGCACATCAATGACTGCGTTTCAAGAAAACTGTAATTCAATACAAAGTTATTGCAATACTACAGTACATCAGTCTATTGAAATTTTACAGCAGGAGCATTTTATTTATTATTTACATGCATTTGTTTTAAAAATTAGGATGCTTTTACTTAGTGAAAACTCAGCAAGTGCATGAAAAGTTTCTCGGGGATTCTCATCAGGAGGCATCACCGTTCAACATTTGGATTATTGTTGTTCACACGTCGCTGGGAGAGGAGAGGCAGAAGACAAGACGGAGGACCCGCCAGCTTGATGAATTGATGTTGTAAAAGTTCATCTGCTGTCGCTCTTTCATGAGGATCACGTACCAGAAGACGATCAAGGAATCCCTGAAGGCGTGGGGAAGTCTGAAAGTGGAGGAGTAGATGAGATTACACAGAGCACCTAATGATGCAAGTCTCCTAAAAATATTTACTCTCTAAGCGATGTGTCATCAATATCAAATATTTAACCAATGATGAAATCGGTGTTAGCAAGAGAGTAGTGACGATTCATGACAGCCAAGTGAGACAACTATTATTTTACTCTTCACTATCTTCACGGTTTGAAAGAGAAAATGTAATAGCTACTATGTTTCATGTTGGTAGTAGGTAGCAATAACCAATCAATAACAGGCAGATGATTTATCCCAAGCTATGGATAAAATCCCTTAGCAAGCTTTCCATTCATCATAATCATGTAGACTGAGTAAATATTTATTACGAATAACTGCCTCAGTTCTTCTTCTTAAACACGACTGATGTCAATCGTTGGTAGTTCAATTCAACTCATACAATGCGGTCAATGAGTCTCCTCTGCTCTGACCATTTTTCTGCCGTCCTATTTTGACGCTTGTCTGACGCTTACAATGTGTTCTCCGCGTCGCCCTGCCTCCTCGTTCGTCCTCTTTCACATAACTGACTTCCTCCAGGTTTTCTTCACAGTGTAACGAAGCTCCTGCTGCCTAAGCTCATGTTGTCAAATAAGGAAAGAAATGTCGAAGAAGCTGATATTAATATGAAATCAATTTCTCCTGATAGTGACTGAAATTTGTTGCTCTAGGAATACAAATTACACCATAGCATGAATAACCGCCATATCATTGAAGTTGCAATTAGACAATTCACGTACAACGATGGTGCAGCATGTTGCTATTTTACATGATGATCAGTCCCCAATGCTTTTGTGAGCATCTATTCATATCTGTTACACTTATCAATCACAATATGCGATATTCCGTTGTACTTAATGTGTGAGTATACTTAAAGTATTAAGAGTAATTTGCATTAATTGAAGGCCTTTTTAATCTGAATTACCATATAATAGGTTGTTTAAACAGAATTTCTATATTTCATCAAATCATAGCTATGCAGGCCACGGGACATTTCCTACAATATGTAATAAATTCATAGAACAACGTGACACAAGTAAGGATAGAGAGGTTAGTTCTAGCAGTGTGAACTTCGATCTAAAAAAATCCAGATTAATATCCCAAGTATTCGGGTAGGAAAGCCAATGCACAGATTTTCCTTGAATATACTGCAGTAAAGCATATCGTCATCACGTAATGAATTGCCAGGAAACTTTGAAGACATTATTACTCTCACTGTGGCTTGGACGCTGCTGAGATAGGCCTAGTTAAACATGGAGAGTTGTGATATCCTTATTTTGACCCTGAAATACTGTTACTTGAGCGTACAGTAAAGGAATATATTTGAATGTCTTATACAATTGTATTTCGGCTATAATCATTTTTGTAATTATACTAAATATCTAGTGCATACGAATGTTATAAGTAAGTATTGTATATATGATTGAATGAAAATCATGAACATCACGAGACGTAACAGACATATTAATATGAAACATATACATCACATACTCACAAAATCAAGACAAATCAACAGTTTTTGGCATTTATCGACACACGGTGTATCGACATTAACTCTGATTTAGAATGGTACAAACTAATGCAATCGTCTTGAAGTTGAAGATGATGGTAGACAAAGTTTTCCACTAGGCCTTATGTGATAGACGTTTAAGAATACAAGTACGATAAGGGTGGGATGGAATGGTTTCACACTTTTCGAAAAACTTGCTCGCCCTTTCGGATCTCTTGATAGATAATCGGGGAAAATGATCTGCATCACAGAAATTCCCACATATTAATCGATGCCCTTGCCGATGAAATTTCTGAAGTTTATCTTTGATGGTTTTCGGAATATACGCAACCAAGGGAGCCGCGTATAGAAAGAGGGGAACTATTAAAACTTCATATACCATGAAGAGTGCCGTCCGATTGATGGAGTCTTTGATGTTCTGATTATAAGCAGACGCTGACAAGCCAGTTAGAGCATTTCATTAAGATGATAATCCCAATTTAGAGCATCATTCTAATAAACACCCGAATCTCAGCAGTTTTCTGAACAGGTATGTCACTGTAGCTAGTATTTACGGACGTCCTGCTACTAAATTCATACCTCAATCGCAGAAAAGTTTGAAATTTCTAAAAATCTCCAGCTTTCATGAATCGCCTGCAGTCCGCATGAGAATTCCAGGATCTGATCAAGAAGAAAACTTCAAGCGTTTACACGAAGTCCGAGTCTATCTATGAAGCAACTAGACCAAATTATGGACAAGTTGACTCCTAATAGATGTGAGTAACATAATCCAAATAATGCGTTAAGTGCATTGCGACACATCGTCAAGGTCTTATTCTTCTTATACTTGTGCATTGTATCAGCAATGGAATTAACCGCCAGGTGAATAGATGCTACCCAACAAAGCATGAGGCAATACTCGTACAGTGAATGAACTTCATTCGCCTGCCTACCTTGTGGGAATTTTGAAATCGCGGAGGCGGCATATCTCGTATTCGGCGCATCGCCTGCAATGGTGGTTCATTGAAGAACGGAGGTTCACCATCCACCATTTCCATCAGCATGATACCGAACGACCAGATATCAACAGAGGTGTCGTAAGGTAATCGAGTGATGATTTCTGGACACATCCAGTAAGGGGTGCCCACCAGCGACTTTCTTTTCGGGAGTTCGGCAGAAATTTGGGCGCAGAACCCGAAGTCAGAAAGCTTGACACGGCCATCGGAGGCAAGCAGGATCGAATCGGATTTGATATCACGATGAATGACTCCATTGGCATGGAGAAAGGAAAGAGCGCGCAAGACCGATTTGCAAATAGTCGCGATTTGTTCTTCATCCATTCTGCAAAAAAATGTAGTCTAAGTCTTTCATTCACCACTCTGTATACCGTAAAACCTCTAATTGAACGTCACCTCTAATTTAACGACACTTTGATGAATTCATCTCCTACATCAATTACATGACTGAAATAATCTTCCGCAAAACGTGTAAAACAGGAAAATAGTTTTTTGTAGAATGCTAACCTGATGATTTCTAACCAGTGATTACCGGTAACCTGTGTTTGTTAACTTTTGTCAAATAGATATATGCAGAGTTCTTATGCTACATGTTTTCGCTTTTCATCTATAAAATTTACAGATTTAAGATAAAAATTACTGAAAATTTCATCTCTAAATTCTGATCAGCTAGTCGAAAAATAGAACGGCACTCTCTAATTGAACGGCAGTGCGGGGAAAGGTTTGAAAAATAGAGCGGCATGCCGTTCAAATAGAGGTTTTACGGTATATTTGCAAAAGTGACGCTACCTTGGACGCTACAATCAATTTCACCCTACACATTTTACTGATCTAAAAGTAGGGTTTAAAAAACCATGATTTTTTGTTTTATTTGTGTTTTTGTTTTTCTAAAGGTCATCTTTTTATTACGTTTTTAAGATGTCCAACCTATTGAATGAGTTGTCAACCTTATGGGTAGTTTTAAAAATGTAATACATGTATATGAGAACCCTGAGCTGTGATTTGTGTGTTTATATCATTAGATTTAACCTAAGAATCAATTGTCAAATAACACAAGTACACAATTTATTGACATACAATAATTTAACAAATTGACTGATTTTGTTTTGAGAATTGATGTCATCTAACGAAATTCACTTATTTACTTTTGTCATTTATTATCAAGATGCGGATTCGATATCGCATTATTTGATGCTACTGCTGAGAACTTGAGAATCAGTCCCCTTTCCGAAAACATGAAGTATAATATCGAATCTGAAGACAAACAAAAACATATCTATTATTATCTAATATTATCCAAAACATGCTAAAAATTCTATAAAAGTTCAAATTTCATGAGTTCAAAAATCACAAATAGTCTAATTCTCTCCATTTTCTTCTTCCCCCACGTTCCCTCCTTCTTCCTCCTGATACTCCTCTCCTTCAAAATCTTCTTCAGTCTTACTTCTCTCTCCGAAATCCTCATCAACAATGAAGATTTGTCGAAGTTTTGTTGATTAATTGGAGAGTTAACTGACGAGGGTGATGCTAATGGAAACATTTAACAATTTCTTCACTGTGATGATTCGGAGTTTTGCATAACAACTTGTTACAAACAAAACCTAGTCATCCCGTTCCTACTGTATTGTCTAAAATTTCTCTCAGATTGTATGCGGCGTTATTACCTTTCACTGACGTCGGATATCCAACTCGATATCTGTAGATGTCAGCTTTCCCTGTCATAAAGTAATTGGGAAACAGTTGGGTTATTTAAGTCGCTGATTTCAACAGTATGACCGGTTTACTCCATATAGAAACACGTGACTGATTGACAAGAAAGAATGAAAGACTGCTTCAGTCTACCTACTGAAATCTGACCCGATTCGTTCTACATACTGTACGTAACGAGTTCCGACTTGTCGTCAATTGCTATGCTGATTATTCTATTAGATTTCTGAAAATTTTGGAGAGTCATATTGCGTCAAACATTTACACGTGGTTGAAGTCAGACTACCAGACATTTGGAATAAATTTCAATGAATCATAGAAACATAACTTATTAAAATATCAAAAGGTGGCAATCGTGTGTTATGAATGATGATGTGTAGTATGAGTAAAGTTATTAATGAATTGCGACCGCATGAGTTTTGGAATTAGAGCTAACGAATGCTAATACCAAGCGAGAATTTAGAATTTAATTTTATGTGCCGAAAGTGCAGCATACCTCACATTAAGTGCGTTCTCTTCCCATGAAATATGATCCCAAATACCAATAAAAACACAAATAATACCAATAAAACCACAGAATTAAATATTTTGTTTATCTGCATCGGTTTGCTAGAAATGTGATTAATTCGAAATGGACGGCACATTGAGGAACCTATTAGGTGGGCAAAAAGGAATTCCTCATAGCTTACAGAGATAAGAAAAAAAGTCGTGCGTCGGTTGCGGGTTAATGTGAGTTCCAGCAAAGTGCTTCGATTGCCAAAATTCCTCCAGATTCGAAGACTTCAGATCATTGCGAACAAGTTTTCTCCATAATGTTGGCCCTTCCGAACATTATTAAAAAAAGTAGCAGGCGTACGAAAATTAGTTCACTTGATGTTTTCACATCCTCTCCTCGGCATTGCTCACTGTATAGTGCATACATTGAATCGAAGCCAGGCATCGATGTGCGTTTTAGTGTATGCGGAGTGATATCACAGCACGCACGCTTCTCTCATTGACTTTGGTGTCCTCTGCTGACAGCTTATTGTTTGCCATTTCCAATAGCAAGCGATACACGAATTATCCATTCAAGAAGAAGCAAGCTGTATAATTCTAAGATATGCCATTTCGATATTGAGGTTACATACAACCCTTCCTTTCTAGGAAACCGAAGATGCACGCAGATGAATCTAACTCTGTGCACACAACAGTTGATACTATGATCTCTATGATATCTAGACTTCCATCACTAGCTTTTGTAATAGAAAACTAGATTATATGTTTTAGGAAACCGCTACAGTGAGAAATTCTAAATAAAACAAACAAAAAAAAACACGTTTTATAACCGTGTACTTTAACCCTATTTTAAAGCACCTGTCGTTTTCAATTTCTTTACTAGAAACAAATATTATTCAATCTACTTTCAAAAACAAATATTCAGTAATATTACACTGCAGATAATAATGATGAGAAGTTGCATAAAATCAGTTGCCTTGTCCGGAATTTACACGAAACACAACTGTAGGAACAACTCACTTGACATTAGTGACGATGTCCGTTAAAGCTCCACCTTCCAGATATTCCATCACTACCCACAGTTCATCGTCTACAAGATGGCTGGTGAACATCTCCACCACATTGGGATGTGGATAGTCTCGCATGATAACAACCTGAAAGAATTCATCACACTTAAACAATGTATCCGAAATGTCTCATGTAATATGTGAAAATCGAATAAATAAATGCGAATGCAATAGAAAAGTCAAAAATAATAACGAATATCGATATCTCTTTGTAGTTCGACACGTAAATCAAGCGACCGCTTAACAAACATTTTGATACTATATTTCTTATTTCGAATACCTTATCGCTATCAAACTCCTTTGTGTCATTCACCGTCTCTGCGAAAAGTAGGAAAAGTTGTTGATATAAAGTTTAAATTGAAAACCTTTTTTTCAGGTGGTTTACATAAAGAATGCTATTCGACCAGTCATCTAAAACACTGGAAACTTAAGGGGGAAAAGTAGAAACCCAACGACCTATTTGAGAGCAAGGTTAAATAGCCAAAAGAGAATGTCATGAAATGCTTGTCAGGCAAAATATTTCAAGTGACAAAAATGTTCGCGGATGATCACAATATGATTGCAAATATCTTGAAGGAGTAGTTGATGGGAACCAAATTATCTGATTGGAATAAAGTTCACCGAAAGATTCCTACAGGGTACCAGAAAATATCAAAATTTACGAGAAATACAGTAATTACAAATACATAGAAATGAGTGAATTTCATACTTTCTGTATTCCCCTTCTTTTGATAGACAAATAGCAAAAGTCATATTCAGGGCTGCCACTCTCATCAAAAATAAAAACCGGATAGTCAAATCGGAATGGGCCCCCCTAAATTACGCAGTCGTGGGACCCTTCAGAATAAGAAACTTACGATCATCAGATATCACACAACCTGGTAATTTTTCAAAGCGTTCAAGCAGAAGTTGGGTCTGTTCTAATAAAGATGCTTCTGAATCCTCACAGTTAGCAAGTACATGTACAAAATTATTACTGATGCTTATTCAATCATCAGCTTCAACAAGGTGCACTAGAACACGTGACTCGAACAGCTGCTATTTTCAGGAAAACCGTTTTCGAAAGTTGGACTGAGTATACTACAAAGACCCGTCTACCTGCCCCAATGCAAAATCAGCATGAAGTTATTAAACGATTGACGATTTCAGCTTGATATAAAGACTGCATGTGATCGAAGTCTACATGTAGGCCTATGGATGATTTTGCTTAACTGTTTCAAAGACAACTTTCTTCAATTCGTTCAAAAATTTTACATTCAAAATTATAATGCACTATTCTCGTGCAGCTTTGTCATTTTCTATTAATCATGCCATGACGTCAAACGGTGCAAGATCCCGTCCTTATTGTAAAGAATTTTCATGAAACCACTAGGAAATTGTTGTCCAGCTGTTCTACGTTTGGAAGACTGCTTCAGCAGAGCGGTCTGGTCACAGAAAATGTCTTCATACAAAATTAATGGTCAGCGCTGTCTAAATGCTTGGGCAGGCATTTCCGTACGCCAATTTCTTTGGGACAGCCATTATTCTTCCAAGAAATCGAGAATGTGTGGTAAAATCTTCCTTACTATGCTCTATAAAATATACCGAATGTCATGAAGGATAGGAATATCTTCATGCAAGATGTGATGCCAGCGCACTACTACAGACCCATCGTAAATTATTTAAACAGCAATTTTCCTAAATCTTGGATTGACCGTCATAGGAGACTTTGGAATGACTTCCGATACCACCAGATTCAATGCCTTGTGACTGCTTTCTTTTGGGCACGCTTATGAAATGGTGCATTAGAGTCATCCTATACATTCGGATGAACTGGAAAACAAAGCTTTGCACCGTTTTCTGCAGATCGACGAGCGATTGCGTGGAGATATGCTCTTGCGCTGTAGACTGAAGAATTAGATTGCGTTTGGGCAAATGGTGAGCAAGTAGAAAAATGTTATAGTTGTACTCGTGTTATCAACTGTTTTCCTTTGAATTATAATTAACTTACAGAAATTAATCATTGAGTCGCTAATTGCTATTGCATCAACAACTTTGAAATTATCACTGTTAGAATCCGCCACGTTACATAAACAAAATAATTTTGAATCAATGTCACACAATAAATTGACGACTAAAAAACTGTTTCATTTTTTCAATATGAGAAAACGGAGTTCTATATTGTAATCAAATATTACATGTTACAGAAGCCATGCAACTTAATATACTATTTACTCTGAAATGAGATGAGAGCAACATTTGATACAATCCATTACGGGAAATACTGACGTTTCTGTATTTCTAGCCTTCATCAGTGCAGCATGCCTGTAAAGAATCAGTCCCGTACAGAAAAAATTGGTATGAATCATACTATGAAACATAGTATGAAACAGACGTATGTAACATAGTATGAAACATACTATGGACATGTAACGCTCTGTCGGGCCATACCCTGGCATACGTATGATTCATACTATGACTTAACATAGTATGAAACTTAGTATGAAGCATACCCTAAATCATACTGAGCAAAATCATACTATGAAACATACCATGAAAAATCATATACGTATTCACGCCAGACACACTGTGAAAACGTAGTATGAATCATAGTATGGAACAGACGTATGAAGCATACTATGAAACATACTATGAACATGTAACGCTCTGTCGGGCCATACCCTAACATACGTACGATTCATACTATGACTTTACATAGTATGAATCATGTTATGAAAATAGTATGGATACTCATATGGCACACGCTGTGAAAACATGATGTGAAACATAGTATGGAACAGACATACGAAACATAGTATGAGACGTACTAAGAGCATGTAACGCGTTGTCGTGCCATACGCATGAATCATACAAACATACTATGAAAATAGGTACGTATACTCATCCTAAACACACGTGAGTTTTCAGAGTATGTTCCTGACATAAAAATGCAACATATATGTATACAGCAGCATATCGTACGAAGGAATATCATACATAAGCACATTTGTTTTGATGTTGTACATATATTCTATAACAGCATGAATTCATTATTATATGCACCACTTATCATATGAATAATAACATGCATTCTGTATTCAATATGTCGTATTTTAATCTGAAAGGGAACAAAGTCAAAAGCACCTTGTCTCTCCGGTAACATGTCAAATGTAGCAAGTCAACTGATTTAGATAGAGAACATATCATGAGGGAGACAGCTATTAGCATCATTTCAAGATCAAAATAATTACAATTTCTCATACGTTAAAATCACATATATGGCATTCATTTGTTATAACACACGAACGACGTACCCATTTGATCAAAGATAAACGTTTTTGTATGATTTTTTAAAATCAAAGTTCGAGTGAAGAGGACGGTACCATAAACTCTTAAGCAGAAGATAAAAAAAAGAAAGTGAAGCAACTCGCTAGCATTCACTAGCATAAACAATCTTAAAAGAATCCGTTACCGTTACCTGTAATGCAATCAGCTAATAATAATGCTCCCACGTCAGGACAGTGTGAAGTTTATTGTTTTGACGTTCATACAAGTTCATTTATGCTTTCAATGGAAATAAACTAATGCTTATTATTAGAGAAGTGAAAGGAACCAGGGGCCTTCTGAGTTAGACTGGACAACCCTGATGGGCATGATGGAAAACTTCAGATAACAATGACACACTAATAAAAGAATTGTACACGTTTATGATAAGGTGGCAATTTCTCAAGCAATAATAGAAAAGATAAATAATCAAAATAAATATCAACAATATTTTTCGAAACTAATTGAATTAGCTTTTATTACTTTCATGAATCATGTTTGATAGAATCTATTATCTTAAATGTGTTGGTGTTCAAAATAGCGCTTAATCAATGGCAACTCAAGGAAATTATATTAGTAATACTTTCATATTTAACTTTTGGATTACTCAAAAATGGACTTTCAAATTTTTACTGACATTGTAGAGATCCACAATATACATGAGACTTTTCAAAACTAAACTCGTTGAATAATTCTTTGAGCAAAAGAAAGCTACAAGACACGTTATTATTTCGTTTAAACAAGAATAATACCTGCTCTTATATGCATGGTAATCGTTAATCAAATTATTATGATATCATCATGTTATGTAAAAAAATGCATGTAGGTCATGCAATTATGAGATGAGAAGGATCCAACTCGATGAATTCTTGGTTAGACTAAATATACATAAATGAATCATTTATGCATTAAAAATAAAACAAAATCTATGTGTTGGGCATCATCAGTAGGTTTTCACTATCATTTTCAAAACACGTTGAAATATTGTGGAGATAATGTGGAAGCTCCATAAATATCATTATTGCATTAATAATCATAGGAAAACAATGAGTAATATTTCAGAATTGTATGCATTAAGTACCATACGTGTTTGATAAAATCGTCTCATATGAAATTTTCAGCTTGTAGCAAAGACGTTTTGTATAAAGTATCTGAAAAGCATGAACAATATATACATATGTATGAAAGAATTTCATTATCACAAGAATCAGAACTATTGACGAATTCGTTATCTGCAAATAATGTCATTATATGATAGCAAAATAGTTATTTAATACTAGACAAAGATAATTAAATGAAAGATAATTATTTCCAATGACCTGAGATAAAAATGGGTACGTCATTCATCAGAAAGTTGAACAGCAACATTATGAACATTATGAAACATATTCAACGAAAGTTATATTTGATATCACTCATTAATTCTGTATAGATGACTGATAATCACCAGCATCATTCAGCATGGGTACAAAATTCGGGTTACGCATCAAACATCATAGTAGAAAAAATTGTCGCTACCCGACATAGATTACTCCTGCACAATAACATGTAGTATGTGTGTGTACGGTATGAATTTAAATAATCAATTATGACTATGTTTCACAGTATGTTAATACATACGTATGCGAAATTCATACTTATGCATACTATGTTTCATACTATGATAATGCATACATATGCGTAATACATTTTTATTCATAGTATGTTTTATAGAATGTCAAGACATACGTATGCGCTATTCATATTTATGCATACTATGTTTCATAGTATGTTAATACATACGTATGCGCTATTCATATTTATGCATACTATGTTTCATAGTATGTTAATACATACGTATGCGCTATTCATATTTATGCATACTATGTTTCATAGTATGTCTATACACACGTATGCATTATTCATACTTGTACATACTATGTTTCATAGTATGTTATTACATACGTATGCGTTATCATACTATTTTTCATACCTTTTCATACTATGATTCATACGGACTTATTTCTGTACGGGTAACTCACATGTAAACAAATCATCATCGAAATACAGACATCTACAATTAATGAAATACATGCAGTTAAAATCTCATTCTGTAGAGTTCGTTTCCAAAATTTGAAATCTGCAAACACCAATACAAATAGCTACTTGGTGTTTGCAGCTCATACACGAAACTGAGCTGCCGGATTCCCAAGCACATCCACCTACCGATGGGTCTGTGGAGTGAGTTGCTGATTTACTGCACTGATGGCGGCTAAAAAGTCGAAAACGATTGCAGTTGAAGTTGCCTTAAGAAACTTCATCAGTACTTGTAGCTCCGGCAATGATTCAAATCAAACCTTGCTCTCATCTCATGTACTTCAAACATAATAAAAAACAATTACAACATTACAACAATTGCATTACGAACAACTTTTAGCTTTCAAACAAGATCATGACAGCTATTTGATAAAGGTTGATCCGTCATGGCATAAGTAAACGCAAAGTCAACACGAAAAGAAATCATTGTCACTTCTGCAGTTGTTTGCGAGATTTCAATTTTCGCTGGTGTCTTCGCCGAAATTTAGCCGCTTTTGCAACAAGTGATCTTACAAAATATTCATTCGTCACTCCCTTGTGTTCTCGAAACTCTTTAGTAGACTTTCGAAACTCTTACCGACAGCGCCTTTTGAAAGACACGTTTTGGAGAGCATCAAAGCAATCAGAACTCAATTCATAATAAACTCCGTAATTACGCATTATAACTTCGCATTATATCGTTCAGCATTCCCACCAAAATTTATTTCTTATTTCAAAACCTTGATTACTTGCGTTTCGTCCAGTTTCTTAGGATTGACGAAAGGATCACTGACTTCCTTGTAGAAGAATCTTCTGCTCAAGAGTCATGCGGATCTTTAGACAGCATTTGCTTTGAATTTGATCACCCTTAAAAATTGCAGGGTGAAGGTCCCCCAACAGTCTGCATAGCACCGCTCACAATTTTAAAAGAGACCTACATAATCTAGAAAGGACCCACATGCTCTAATCTTTAAGGGTCCCGGTCTCAATCCTACAGACCCTTTACAATCTCAAGAGGTCTATTCATATATAAAAAGTGCTCTTCAAAAACTAAAACAGTTGCCGTTCACAATCTCAAAGGGATGCTTCACAAAATCTCATGGGTCCCTTTCAAAATCTAAATATGACCCCTTCACGATCTTAAAGGGGCCCATTTCGCTATCTCAAAAAGGGGCCCCTTCGTATTCTCAAGAGGGCTCCTTCGCAGTCTCAAAAGGGCCCCTCGCGATATAAAAGGGGTCCCTTCGCAGTGCAGTCTCAAAAGGGTCCCCTCACGATCAAAAAGGGGCCACTTCGCAGTCTCAAAAGGTCCCCTCACGATCTAAAAGGGGCCACTTCGCAGTCTCAAAAGGTCCCCTCACGATCTAAAAGGGGCCCCTTCGCAGTCTCAAAAGGGCCCCTCACAACCTCAAAGGCCCTCTCACGATCAAAAAAGGGGACGCTTCGCAGTCTCAAAAGGGCCCCCTCACAATCTCAAAAAGGCCACTCGCGATCTTGAAGGGGCCCCTTCGCAGTCTCAAATGGGCCTCTCGCGAGCTTAAAGGGCCCCTTCACAATCTTAAAAAGGCCCACTCGCAATCTCAAAAGGGTCCCCTTCAAAATCTAAAATAGTTCAAAATCCAAATTATTTGTTCATTGGCAAAACATTTTCTCACTAATTACTTTATTCAAAAAAAAAACCGGAAATCCGGTTAAAACCGGAAGAGTGGCAGCCCTGCATATTGGTCATTTTCATATTGACAAGCAATAATATCTGATGGCTAAACATGAGATTGTACACGATAAAATGTAGGCAATTCATGAAATTCCCTGTAGCAGTCGGTCGCATCAGTAAGCTCTTCGGAATCGTATAGTTTCGCGGAGACTATTCAAGCATTCAGAGCAAATGGTAAACAAAACTCGAATCGTCAGCTGAAAATAAAGGCAAATCTCTCCAAGTTAAGATTACGAACGCTAACTACGAATATTAGAAATTTTCACAGTTTAATTCCTAGGAATATTTTCAGTTATATATATGTCAATGGTGCTATGATTTGCAACGGTTACGACCTCGATATTGAATAAAGATTTAAATGAGAATGTTCGTGCTCTGCTAGACGAATTCCACATCCTCAAACTAGTCAGCCTGCACCGTCGAGAGTGTTGATGAACTTCTATCAACTTGACAGTTGTCAATTCACATACTGAGAAACTACTGCTTGTTGAGACAATGGAGGTGAATTGAAGAGCTTGCATGAATGGAGTCTTCACGTCAACGATGACTTCATTCAAAGATCTGATTGTCGTGTCAGCTATTGTTGCTGTCTTTATCTTTTAATCGTTCAGTTTTAAGCGATTCCTTTTCTTAGCGAACGGCATAGAACTCACAGGATGATGTAATCCGACCGACCGACCTATGTTTCTTTCTTGTTCTGCTCAAACTAAGAGCAGATCCTTGCCAACATGCAGATCACTGGATAAATATAGGTGTTGCAATTTGCTGGTTTAAGAAAGCAAAATTGGGGATAAAAATACTTGCAAAGTTGTTGAAAGTTAACGGCAGAGTGCTGAATCAAACACATCCCTATTTTCGAAAGATATGTTTCAAATTATTAATTCACATGATCGCAAAGATAAGAAAGGGATTCAAACTCCATCTTCCGGTGTCATAAAAAAAGTGCTCCCGATTCCAATTTCAAGGAGTAAAAAACTTCCGCAGTCCGAAGTGTACCGTTATTTCCAGATCGCCTGATGATGATTCATTCATAATGAATTGGATAAATCTCCTGGAGGTCCAAGAATTTGGTTACCTCGGAGATGTCCTGGACTCAGGTGCAGGTGCAAAAGAAGCCGTTCAGATTCGCATCGCGGCTTCGTGGACGAAGTGGAGAGAATTGACCAGCCTTCTGACAAACAGATGCATTTCATTGGAGTGTAGAGCCCATGTGAGATGTGTTTAAGGTCGGTCTTAATCTATAGCGCGGAAACGTGGCCACTCAGCCTGAAGCTTGTCCAGCTTCTGAGAAGTGCTGATAGAAGAATGATGAGGTTGAAAGATAAATTTTCAAGCAAGGAAGTAGCGAGAAGTTGTGACTTGTTTGAACTAACGGTTCGTCTGCGGCAAAGACATCTACGCTGGTTTGGCAATGTGAACAGGGCCATGGATTAACTGTACCACTTGTCGATAGATGGTCGCCGGCCACCAACAAGACCTAAGAAGGTTTGGCAAGCCTGTATCCAAGAACACCTGGAGACGCTGGAGGTGTCGAAAGGCATTGCTATAGATCACTTGAAATGGAAACGGGTCATCGCAACTTCGTCAAGCCCCGTGAAGTGAGGAAGTAAGTATAAGTTAGTAAGTAAGCAAGCAAAAATCACTGAAGCAAATTCTTGCCAGAATATTTACTTTATGGAATTTACAATGGAGAAATACTTTTATAAACGACTAAAACTCAATATAAAAACAACTGCAGAACACAGAATAGACGTTTTTGAATCAGCAAAATGGGTAAAGAGAAATAGAAGCACTGTGAAAGTGCTTGAGCACGACCGACGGAGAGATTGCAAGGAATTTCTAGTCCTCACTCATCGAATAAAACAACAGAAGAGCTATTCCTATGGAATAACAGACGCACATAACCCCTCGACTGAGAGCATTCATTAGAAGAAACATGATCTCAAAACTGTCACCACCACATTGTATCTTGTTCCATCGGTTATGCTAATGCGCACTTGGCAGCCAATGCACAAGACAAGAAAACCGGCAGAGAATAAATCGATGAGTAGCAATTGAAACGAATGTCATGGAGACGTCATCTGATGTTTTGAACTTTTGATGTGTCCATGATGATTTCAAGAAGACGCTACCAAAAGTGTGTAAATTTCTGCTTGAAATAATTGACTTAATCGGCATACTTATGCTTGCTTTCTTTTCTCGCCTACTAACTGACATGGACTGCGACGAAGCTCACATACATTCCTTCGGAATCAATTAATGCTTGGTTCTTCGTCAATGTTTGGTGAAACGGCTGCTGTTTGATGAATTATCTCCATGGTTGACGATCGTAGACTGTCAACGCTGCCTCTGCATCTTGCAAAGTCTATTATGATCTCGGGATCCACAGTGCATATACGCTATTTTTTTGCCTGAAAAAATCTGATGGCGTATATTCAGTCCAACATACGAAACTCTGCTCGCTCTCGCATCTACCGTATGCGTATGATTGTATAAGCCGAACCTAAGATTTTATCCTGTCACTGGCATAATATATGCTCATGCCAAATAAACAAATATTGCTTATCTACAGTTTATTAGAATGGAGCTTCTCTCTCAGACATAATACATCAGAAGAAGTAAGTTGGGTCAGAGTGGTTATTCTTTGTTTGTTAGATCTTCCCGATTCCTTCCGGCTAATCGGGGAGGCTTCATTAAAAGCAATATTCGATAGAAGGCCTATTCAGAGGACTGATCATGCTGTCTCCGTTGTTGGATCAGGTTAGGCTCGCTCGTCTCCACCACTGTCTACAGCATAAAACAGACAAACCATGAGAAGAAATCTCTGACTCAGGACGCTGCCTTTCACCAGCAACTCACTCCATGACATGTTCAACAGACCCCAACACCACCTAACCACACCTGCGACAAAAACCGGTCCCATCCATCCGAATCCTCTTCCTGTGCGCCCCCCAGTTCTAGAGAGCGCCCAGACCTCAATTGAGCCATACTGAGTCTCTCTTCCCCGGACCAACTGCTCTCCAAAACATGCCTCACATTAGGGCTTGAGTCGTGGGCAAAATGACTTTCTGTAACATTTTTTACCGAACGCGTTCGTGAGTATATTAACTTCATCAAAAGAAGGACACTTAATTCAGTAAAATTCATTTCTGACCTGACCGGACTTTTGGCATTTTTAAAAAATGGCTAGGATGCCTGTTGAGATACCTGTGAAATACACATAGGCTACATTATAATTATTGTGGAGCATTAAATGCCTCTAAGAGAACTCACTGCGAATCATTGCTAATAACATGGATTGTTTTACATAACTTCCTTAACCTCTGCACATTTAAGTAACACAACAAATAAGTAATAGGTTACAAAGTCTCATTGACAAACTGTGCTACAAAGGATACACAATCAATTACACACATGTTGCGATTAAATAATAATGTTTGATATTATAAAGATTATTATTGAGATGATGAAAATAAAAGTAATTTTCTTAGAAAAATATAGGCTTCTAGGCTTGCAATATTTGTGAAGAGACATATCTCATATTACACGAATAAAATTTGTAACCGAATGAATCTAATCAATTATAATTTCTTTACACTCCGATTATTTTCATAATTCATAATTCGCTGTCCACTTTGCAAACTAGTTAAAGGTGTGTTACTCCCTGACTTTTCTAAAGAAAATTATGATATCGGGTACATGCCGAAACAAGAAAGGATATAGGCCTACACGCATTTCACCATGACTTCACTCATCACAAAGAGATATCATATCGCCTGCTATGTCAAGTGTAAGTTGCAGTGGCAGGCTGGCTGGCTAATCGAATTTTGAACTTGGGCATTTTTAACCCAGCACGTGGGCAATCGACATTACTGTATGGGTCACTGTCCACCTACTTTATCAGCTAAACAAAGGCCTTCTTTAAGGCAAAGATAGAATCAAGAAGCGGCACGCCAATTTGTAAACATTATCGCAAAAATTGTTTGACGATAGTAAAAATTGTTTAACAATAGTAAAGTCCAATTTAAGAGATGCAACCAAATTTTGAAGGTGAACGCAAGCTACGCCAGGGGACTGCACAATCAGCGATCAATGCGATTTAGCAGCTAGCGAGGCCTCAAAGCAGCAAAAATTAACAATCTCTGGTGAAGGGAAATTCAAAACGACTTGAATGTACGTCCTGCTGCTACTGACGGTCTTACCTGTATCATGGCCGAAAATAGAGACCAACTGACGATTACCAACTAAGGCCAGATCTTCCAAAATCAGATGACTCTAACAGATAAGTCTATTATGAAGTTGAAGAGCGAAGTGCAAGACAATGTATTGAAAGAAAGACTATCAAGAATAGAAAAATGCAAGTTGATAGCAATACTAAAAGGGACAAATTGTGCTGCCCGGGCTCCAAAGTTTCGAGACGGGATAGCCCGGGCTCTAAAATTTTGAGACGGAATTGCCCGGGGTTGATTTTCATTCGGACTGCGAAGCCTACTTCATACCCTCACCTCCACACCTTTCATGCGACCACACATCAACTACCTCCCGCTTCTTCCACCAACTCTTCACCACCTCGTAAAAACACTACTTCTTCTTGGTCTTTACTCCTAGCCCGATTAGCTACCTCATTCGCCCATTCGTTGTCCACCAAGCCACAATGACCAGGGACCCACATGAACACCATCCTTTTCCCTGCATCGCTCAACTGCATTCACAACCGCACATCCCTCAGGCAACTGTTCATTCACCAGCCCTCATCGTCCAGACTGACTGTCAGCCATCACCATCACTGCTCGAATCACCATGATCAAGTAGCCATCTTATCGCCTCCAACAGCACCATCAGGTCCCCTTGAAACGAAGAAGCAATCACATCCGCACCCTTCAACACCTGACCACCCCAGACCGACTCGACAGGTGATCCGTTGGTGATAACCACTGTTGATCCTCCTCTTCTACACCCATCAACCACCGACCGACCCATCCGCATACCGCGTCACATCCATCTGATGGCGCTGTTGAAAGCGTGTTTGACTTACTGTGTTGAAGAATAGGAAATTGAAATTTGTGATCAACTTTCGGAATTGCTTCATAATAAAAATGAAGATATAAATTTCGACGACTTTAGTGACTTGTAAATAGCAATAAATATACTGACATCAATACCGTGCAATAGAATGACACTGAGTACCCCATTGAATTTCTCATGATGTGCGTCATTCATAACACCTGTACACAATATTCGGTGGATTGTACATGTATTACTTCTGTCTTATGATTATTCATTGGCGTACCACAACCAAATACATGTATAATCCTGGATGCTATTAGCCTTATAAATATCAGTTGCTTAGCTTCCTTTAAAAAACTTTTTCAATTTTCTGCTATACGATTGAGATAATCACGATCCAAAATAAATCAATCTGATATTTCAGTTTGTCAGTGATTTAATCATCATAACATTAACAAACAAATCTGTAGCATATCAAGTCAAAGATATCAAGATCAGTTTCTCATGTAATTCCTCTTTACCTTAAAAATCTAATTCGGTTTAATCATTCGTGCATTGAATGTGATTTTCAAAATATGTTTTCACGGAAAACGATTTTCAAAACTGCACGACAACCAGAAATAAGAAAAAAGTTTGAATGAATGAAACGATGACAAAATTCAACATGGAATTCACTTTAAGAAAGAGTGAAATGTTGCTAATGAAATATTCTAATTATTCTGAAGTCTATGATGTCCGACTTGACCTTAAAACGTGCACCGGGGCCATAGATGTGTCTGTGTCAGACATGGACACCCCTCTCCTCAAAGTGACTGATGTGGAAAGGCAAATGTCAACGAAGTACATGTCAATTCAACAGGACCAAAACTTACTTCATTGAAGAGCAATTCTCGTCGTTGTTGTCGTCGCAAGTCCATTCTTTTCACTGCCACTGTCCGGTTGGTGTTGGTATCCCGAGCAGTGAACACAACACCTGTACTGCCTTCGCCTATCTTGGCTAAGTCCATGAGGTACTCCCGAGGATCATTCGGATTCACCACCATCGCCAATGCGTTCCGAAACTGCAAAACAGAAGCTCAAAGATGAAACTGCAGTTGCTGTCAGGATTGCCATTTTCTTAGCCAGAAAAGAGACCTATTAGCCTATCGTTCTATAATGACTTTGACCTATAGTGTCGTCCCTATCCGTGGGACGGGGTCGCGTAAACCTACCACCACCAGCATCGATGGTGTCCTCTTCTTATGCATCTGGCAATAGAGTAAAAACGTTCAGATAATCAAATAATCATTAAACGACAACATGGGTAAAATGAGCACAATTGATTCGACCACCGAAGTACAAATTTACCATCACATTAAATAGTTAGCGCAATGTGAAAGATTGAAACTAGATTGAAACATGTTTAAGCAATCGGTTAACAGAAAACCCATGCAGGTGGCATAAAAATGATACTGTGGTGTCACTGCACTCCTGAGAGCTTGGACGGTACAGATATATGCGGAGTATTTTGATGCCTTTATCGTGGATATACTTCGTGACCACTTCCAGTGACTTTCGGGACTCGCCCTCCGTTGTCACGGAGACCACATTCTTGTGATCGCTTTCTTTTGTAATTTACTTAAAATTTTCGAAAATTACTCTTCTATATGATGGGGACTTTAGAAAATGAATTTTAGTGCGCTTTTATTCACACCACCATCGTGAAAGCATTATAAGATATTCCAAATGCTTTGATTAGAGCCGTCTTGTGCAAGCAGGTTTGCACAAATATGTACCTGAAAAAAGTCAATCTGTATGAGGCACGTCTGTAGCAGAAAAATTAAGATGCAGCACGCTACAGGGTGGCTTGTGGATCTCAATTTGAGAAAACATCGAGATACTGATTTTCTTTGAAGCCGAAGTTGATTGCTTCACATCATCCTGCAATTTTTTCGCATTAAGGTCACGCATCTGTTTTACAGTTTCGAAAAACGCTTTCCATCTGAACTTTATTTATTTTAAGTTAACTCTTGCCGCTTACGTAGAGATAATTTTTCAGCATGCATTCTGATTTGCCGAGACCAATTTCTGTGATTCTTTTTGCCATTTGAGCAATCAATTTCTATTTCATATTCAATTAAAACGGATGGGGACTAAGGGGCTAAGGATTTTACTCCCATGTTTCCTGATATCGGAGCATCAGTCCAATACCTGGACGGCAAAAGTTCGCAATGTGGAATAACTGCCGGGTAAAAATGCACTACTTTAGTCTGCTGCGAAGTGATTATGGAGCAATTTGGTGAAGTGCTGATTTGCGAAGTCTTAATCCCTCGTTTGGTAGTGAATGAAAACGTTTTTGCCTTACATCGGATTGCCCAGGGTCATCCCACGAATCAACAGAAAGCATGCTTCAATCAATACTTATTTGATCAATTTTACGTCACTACTCCCCATACTTGGGGCTTGGACGGTGCTGACATAGTCAGAATCTAATTCTGTGGTTGTAGCACTTTTAGTCCTACCGACTTCCAATGACACCTTCGGGGCTCGACCTCTGGACCAAAAGATCGCTAGGCCAAGCACTTAACCACTGTGCCACGAAGACCACGCACCTATTTGATCAATTGAAAGCAAATATTATTCATTATGGACGCTGAAGCACATAGACATAGCGTCTGGGTGAAACTGACAACTAGAGCATCTGAGAACAAAAACCATTTCAAGAATCGGAGCGCATCGCAAATCATAACACGAAAGATTTGACGAATTATTGACATTTGCCATTGCTCAGTGGTCACTTGATCTGAGGCCTCGGAAGGACATTCGTCATCCCTGGGTTATTTCATCGGACAAATTAGCAAAACCTGACAGAAAGCAAATTTCGCATGTGAAAACATGAAAGAGTCTAACTGATATTGTGAAATATCACACAAATACGTACATGGAAGGCTACATAAATTCTTATCTTCTATCAGTCATGGACATCAACTTCATCTAATTTAAACATACTTCACTGTTGTCATGATAGTAACTAGTGAAATAAAAGACAGAAACCAGATCTATGAGGCAGATGGCTCAATTTCGAAATTAGGAAAACAATATTTGTAATTTCTAAGAATGAATATCTAACTTCATATATCGACACTACTTTGTTACATTTTATGTTACACACATTTTCTCATTGCTAGCAGTAAGTTTCTGGAGTCGAAGTCGGAAATCACATGAGCCAAAAATCCCTGTTAAATGATGCCTGTACATACGCAGCTACCGCCAATTATTTTGAAGATTTAATAAATCGCTGTTATGAACAATGTCAGTTACCTGTTCATGCGATAGCCGTTGCTGATCTGGACGACTTCTGGGCAGAGTTCCAGGGGCTGGAGGCATTGGTCCAGCAAAAGAATCGGTTTCCGATGATCCTCTTGAAGGATGTTTCGGTGATTGCGGAATCAGCTGATGTGATCTTTGAACCGGTGGAGATTGCGGATGACTGGGCTGCTTTTCTACCGGAAAGTTTTGCTGAGGCGGGTGCTGCATATACGAAGGATTTTCATGTTGTTGAGAGTGTGACAGATAAGGTCGCTGATGTTGTGGAGACTTCTGAACTTGTTGTGAAGGCTGCTGAAGTTGTTGATGTTGAAGAGCTCTCTGATTTTGTTGCAACGGCTGCTGATGTTGCAGTGTATGTTGCAAAGGCTGCTGTGAATATTGAGGATGCTGTGAAGGATGTTGCGAGTGCTGAGAAGGATGTTGAGAGTGCTGAGAAGGATGTTGCGAGTGCTGAGAAGGATGTTGCGAGTGCTGAGAAGGATGTTGCGAGTGCTGAGAAGGATGTTGTGAGTGCTGAGAAGGATGTTGCGAGTGCTGAGGATACTGTGAATATTGAGAAGGATGCTGCGACTGTTGGGGATGCTGTGAAGGATGTTGAGAATGCTGAGGATGTTGTGCAGGATGCTGATGATGAGGAACTGATGCTTGAGGATTTTGCTGGGATCGCTGAAGCTGTGGAGACAATGGTTGCCCAGGTGATTGTTGTCCGCGAATAATTGAGTGCTGAAAAAAAGGACGCATTGATAAAAATCAGCATAAAAATCTATCATGACTTCATTGATTTCACATGATAACTGCGCTTTAACATATTTTTTATTTTTCAATAATTTTCAAATTAGTCGATAGTTCTGCGTCCCCAGTACCATATGAAGTATTCAATAACACGTCAATTTTGACTTCAAATGATAGTGCCAATGCCACACTCCCGCTAAGTAATATTTTTCCTCTGAAGCACGTCGTTGAATGCCTTAAATTCGATGAAAACCGAATGCAACCAGATTATACTCTCGGTTACAGTGATACATCTTTCTGATTCCTTCTTCCGGGGATTCCTATTTTCTTCAAATCTTCTGAGACACATTGACGCCATGTTCTTCTTGGTCTTCCGACGGCTCGAAGCCCTGGGACTTCCATGCTTTCCACTCTGCCTATTCAATACTTCTTTCATAATACTCGTTGTGTGAAGTAGAGTTATATCTCCAAAGTCAACATCAATGTGTGTGCTCAGAAAGAAGCTATCTGCGGTTGTTTGATGAATGAGACATGCACCCTAACTCAGTTTACTCCCTCCCTACAAATAATGCATTGTGTTGCTATGACACCACAGATGATACTGAAGTTCCGTGCACTGCATACTTTGATCTTTCCTCTGTTTCACATTTGTAGCAGATGCAAGTTTCATAATGCCATCCGAATGATCTATGGACAGAAATGTATTTCACACATTAAACTCTTCAAAGTCAGAGGAAGGAAACGCTATGAAAGTTACTACACTCAAGTAATTATGCCGTGTAAGAATTTCACTATCTTGGTGATGCGCTTTGATGCGAGGGTGGCACCGAACGCGTGCTAGAATCGCGTCAGCCTGGCGCAAGTGGAAGGACATCGCCAATCTGCTCAGAATCCGCCACATTCCACTCTGGTGCCGAGGTAACGTGTACAACCTTTGCATCAGGCCTGTGCTTCTTTACGGTGCTGAATCCTGGAACCTCACTCAACATCTGGTTCAACAACTCCGGTCATGTGAAAGCAGAATGCTGCGCTACATCAGTGGCATTTCACTGTCTGATCGGATCGACAGCGCTACCGTGGCAAGCAGGTGTGGCCTCACACCGCTAGACGAAGTAATCAGAGAGCGAAGGCTTAGGCGGTTCGGTCAAGCGTCGAAATATAGATGAACCAATCAGACAGGTACTCGAAGGTTCCCGTCCTCGTGGAAGACCGAGGAAGACATGGCTCCAAATCGTCGATGAGGACATGTTGGACCTGGGAATATCTGCGAGTGATGCTCATGACCGGTCTCGATGGAGAAGTCCTACATCGATCGTCCAACCATCAACAGAAGAGGAAAAGAAGACTTTAAAAGGAGAAAGTTAAGTAAGTGAATCAATAAATAATGCGGTCACTATATGAAAGCAGTATAAAAAAACAATAGTATTGACAGTGAGTTTCGAGAGTGACAGCCTTGGTAGTGATAGCAAAAGCACTAAAAGAGAAACGTCAAATATTTCCCTCAGGAAGTATAACATATATAACCAGGGTGAGTAAAGGGAATATATTAAGCAAATTGTTTAAACAGTATGAAATTTTGAAGGCAATTCCGAACAGAGACTGGGTCATATTTAATTAGTTTTTCCTCTATGTTTTTAGTTTTTCTTAGTTGCGATGTAATTAAAAAATAAAAAACAAAATATCACTTGCAGCTGGATCCTTCCGCATATTAAAACTAATTTGAAGGTAATATTTTCAACCCAGGAACTAGGTGGATGGGTTTAGATATAAAACTCTGTCAAATCGCAAAAGGGTCATGCTGCACTCAATTCAGCTTTGCAGCTCTCGAATATCACTTTAGAACAATTAGATTGGTTTACGGAAAATTGAAGTCGAGGAAAATGGGTTTTCTTTTCAAGCAATTGAAACAATTAACTATAACCATAGATAGTCCGCTCCGATTGCTGACTTCTCTACATAATCCTACTTCGATGATTTTCACAAATTCCTTAGATAGGGGCCATTCCATTCATAGCGGACAACTGCATCAATAAAGCTGACAATAGACCTGCCTTCCCAGTTACAGTGTGCTACAATTATCTGTCTTAGATGCCCTGCATAACAAATTGTTTTAATTATTTGAGCGAGAAATCCTATAGTATGCTTTCGATCATTGAATGATTGAGACCATTTATGCTTTATAGAAATTAACTTGAACATTCTTATAGTAACCATTACTCGCTCTAGGAAAGATGATAACATTTAAACATGTCAATCTCTGTTATCAGCAATTTTATTAGAAAGCTTTTTTCAATTTTTAAAAGCATTTTAAATCGTAATTTGTCATTTCAATCATTAGCAAATATGTTTTGTTCTAAAATGCCTAATGATGGATGCATTATGTTCATTCCGAAATACATGACAGGATTTATATGCCTACCTCTTGCACAAATCGAATGCAAAAACCAGATTTTTGAACTAATAAGTCCTCCCTGTACTAGACCGATGACTTTCACTTGGTCACCGGCTCTAGTCACACGAGACTCAATACAACTTTGTCGTCAAAAGAATCTTTGAAAAATGCCATAAAATAACAGCAGCAGACCTCTGCGGGGATCAGATACTCGCAAACATTTGATGTTATTCCAAGGCCTGAGTCTACACATTGCGATTACTGTAATACATACAAAGAATTAAGAATTGGAGATCCTGAAAACAGTAAGCCATTGAAACTGATTTTCAAGGTCGATTTCTCATGCTTTCAGACAGTGCTCATTTTCCTAGACAAACAAGTGAAGTGATTTACCACGTTTCGTACTGAAGCTTGTTCAAGTATAGACTCTATCTACGCAAACACAAAAACAAAAATTTCAGGGTTGCCAAACTCGTCCAGAAAAAAATCCGGACGCTCTAATGTTATATCATCAGAGTAATTATAATATGATGAATTCTTCAAAAACCAAGTTCTCTTGAACTATTTTATTGCGAGCTTTAAATATAAACATTAATTGCCTTCTATACTTAAGTGTGAATGGAAAATAATCATTATGCGTAAGATTGTCATCAATATCATGCGTATCTCTTTTCCTCGTCATTCATAAATGACAGGTGATTTTGAATGAAAAATCGCAGCTTTTATGAACCCGCAATATATTCAATTAACAAATACATCAATAAATCTCAGAAGTCTTGAGAATATTTCACAAATCCTTTTAACAAATATAGGCAGTACAAAGCTACATAAAAATTGATCAGCGCGTCTATGATTTCGTTAAATGACTGAATCAACAAATCTATAAAAATATACATTAGTGCGCCTATGATTGTGTTAAGAATCAACAAATCTATAAAGAATACAGCCGTATATCTATGATTGGGCTACCAGAGAAACAAATCTTTATAAAAGTACATCAGTGCGCCTATGATTGCGCTACCAGAAAAACAAATCTATATACAAATACATCAGTGCGCATATGACTGCGCTACCAGAAAAACAAATCTATATACAAATACATCAGTGCGCCTATGATTGCGTTACCAGAAAAACAAATCTATATATAAATACATCAGTGCGCCTATGGTTGGGTTATGAATCAACAAATCTATAAAGAATACAACGTTGCATCTGTGATTGCGTTACCAGAAAACAAGTCTATATAATAATACATCACTGATAGACAAATGATCACTATCGATAGAAACACGTCAAGTATAAACAATCTAGCTCACTGAAATCTGTCCACAAAAAAATATGATAAAAAATTCTTTTTTGGCAAAAACATTTCTTTAAATAGTGTAAAATTTACATTCATGATTCTTCATCATCACTAACACTATCGTGCTCATATGATTGGAAGTATCGCCGGGATGAGCTTCGAGCTAAGTCGATGAGGGACTGAGTTACTGAAAAATGTTGTAATCCATCGATACTTTTCAAGTGAGATCGCACTCGCCGGATACCGTTCAGAGTTTCGGGTTGGAGACGATTTCTCTCCTTTGTGACTACAGCTGCATTTACACTAAATCCTCTTTCCTCAGCAGCATTGTGTGGCTGAATACAAAGCAATGCCTGCATAAGAACTTTGATCAGCGGATATTTGTGCTTTTCGAATATCTTTCTCCAATAAGCATCTAGCCGTTCTTCTTTGAGTGGCTGAATATCATTGTTGATTGCCAGCTGTTTCCATTCCTCGATTAATGGTTGCATGTCATCAACTTTTATTGTGGGAATGAGACCTGCAAAAACGTCAAGTTTTTCAATTTTGTTGTCTTGTCCTTATCCGACTGAAACGGGCGGTTTTGTGGACACAGCGATGTCAACTTTCGCCACAAACGCATGTGTCCTTTTTGATCAAGTTTGAGATTGCTCATGGTTGCGTGGAAAGCCTCAAATAAAAAGCCTTCGCTTCGAGTTTGAAATGGGTCATTTCGGCAGACTGCAAATTTTTGCAGACATAACCGTTCGGTGGCCAATGTCAACGTCTGATGAGTGATTTTCAGGGGCCGTGCTTGATGTTGAAATCTTCGACACGACGATGTCTTCACAGACAGAAGGCAGCAAAAATCGTCCGCCTAGAGAAGCCATCATACCACAAATTCTATACATACTCCGACCCAATGGGATCGTCTCTCTGTAAAAATAATTGCATTTCTTGAAATAGGGGAAGTGCTTCCGATAGAAAAAGGAGGTAGATGTCTGTCTTCTTTGATGCAAATGCGCTGTGAAGTCGCTCATACCGATCATTCTTTGCCAAATCTGCCAATCCTTTTTTGGGCAAATAGTGGACGAAATAGGTTCGAAGCGCATCAAGGAGCGTGAGAACTCGATTCACAAAATGAAGTAAGGTCAAAAACTTCGTCCCACTATGATCAATTGGTTTCAAGTTCGGTAAATCCAGCTCGTCCCGCAGAGCAGCGAATTCTTCGGATCTGAGAGTTTGCTCTTTGAAGAAATACTTCATGTCGAGTGCAAATTGAAGCACATTGAATTTCAGTTTGCCCATAGCTTTTTCCACGCAGTTGTGCAATGTATGTAGCTTGCAAGAACCAAAGTCTATAACATCCGGATTAGAAGATGTGAACAGTTTTATGAAGGCTGTCATAACATGCGACCCGTCGCGGTTGATGGCAAGTACGTTTTTGGCTGAGATGTTCACGGTTTGACAACAGCATAGTGCATGTATAAAATTACCCAAATTGGACCCTAGTAGTCTGTGAAATAAGCAGTTTGCAAAAATGATACGGATGAATCAGCTTTAGTCCAAAGCAAGTAGTTGAATGATTTTAAACGGGTAAAGAAATAACTGACGAACATTAGTATGGATTCGATAAAAATCCGGAAATTTGATGGTTTTGACAAAAAATCCGGACAAGCCGGACGTCCGGATAAAACCGGACGTATGGCAACCCTGAAATTTGTACAACAGTTTTGCTTCGCTTGAGTCATAATTTTACACCGAATCTGTTAACGATGAGATTTATTAGATATCCGCCTGCTAACTATGAACAGATTAGTTGCATTATGAGTGGATGACTGAAAGCTCATTTTGCTTGATAGGTTCGTTTTTCAGTCAACATTTTCCTTTGGATGGGACTTGTGCCATTGCACTCACCACAACTAATAGCAAGGGGTCATCAAGAATCAGCTAAAGAGATGCCGTGAATTTCTATCGCTTGTTTATGTTCTCTGCGGCACAGTGCATAAGTGCTTGGGCTGACGATCATGAGGACTAAAAGGATAATCGCAATCGGACTATGTCAGAACCGTCCATTCTGATAGTGCCAGAGTAGTGACATTCATCATCATCTTGAAGATTATTGTACATGTAGCATCAAGGGAGAATCTTTGATATAATTGTGGATTAATGAAATGAATAATAGAGTAACAACGACATAACTGGTGAATGATCAACTCATGTGATCGTGCTGAACTATTTATCTTGGAACCATTTTTCAAATGACAAGAACAAATGCATCGCCGATAGCAGTGCTTTTGGGAAACGCAAACACTTTTCTCTTCGACGTTACCAGCATGCATGAATATATTTGGCTTTGTCCCAGAAGGCAATATTTCACCTAAATCAACACGAGGTTCCGCTGCGGCATGTTCACTGGTTGGCACTGCATGTCAGATCAATAAAACCATAAAATTGCAACATAAGCGGACAAATTTCACAGATGTTAGCTTTGAGGAGAAAATATGAACAGATCATTCTACCCGTCACATGCCGAGGAAATGCGAAGTAAGCAAAATAGTTAATTCAGTCACGGAGAATACGATTTGTTACTCCATACTGTTCGCGATTGAACACTTTGTAATTTGCAAAAAACATTTTTAGGACGACAAAGTAAACATTCACATGTCAAATA
The DNA here is from genome assembly GCA_907163375.1 of Prostheceraeus crozeri. Lineage (NCBI taxonomy): Eukaryota > Metazoa > Platyhelminthes > Polycladida > Euryleptidae > Prostheceraeus > Prostheceraeus crozeri. The sequence continues at coordinate 34,115 of CAJQUW010002175.1, read as the reverse complement.
ATGTATTAACAGCCATTTTTTTGTGTTCAACCTAAAACAAAGCCGAAACCCTGAATCAGTAGCTATCACTGAAACAAGATTGGACTATCATTTTTCTTATCTATCAAATATCGATACAACTTTATAATGCCATAATATCTGTAAGAAATTCTCTCTGAAGTCACTAATTTTGGCAGTCTGCTAGTCTCATATAGCACAATTGTATCTGAATAATCTGTAGTCAAATATCGTTATAGGTGGTAACGTATTCGTAACTCAAGTTCGCATACAAAGAAAACGATGAAATTTAAAACATGCATCATGTAAATTCTTTACGACGAATTTTATCTTCTGGGCGTAAGGTGATCGTGAAGACTTATCACGGATGAATTATGAAGATTTATCAATTGACGTACTGTATTTGGTGATCATCATAGGATATTTTTGTTTTGGCTGCTAAGTCACAATACATCTCTACAACTATCAAATGAACAAACAAGCGTCTGAATCAAACGTGAACTGCAAGAAATCATAGAACATTTCCAATTTTCCATAGAGTGCAATCACATACACGATTTCGTAAAATCTAAATATAAACATCATGCAGTCAAACATCAAAAGTAAGTAAGACATTAGACTATTTGCTTCATCAGTCGTCATGGCAAAATTGTAACAGATTCAACATCTTTGCAGGAGAATACAGAAAGCGAGTGTCAGATGTTGTGATTAAACACAGATTCACAAATTCACAGACTAATTGATTTATTCCCCCTGTTTATCATTGGAGAGCAGTTCCGCTAAACTTCCGTATATTATTGCAATATGACACGGTTTATTGATGAATATGTATGTTGACTAGTATAGACAGGGTGTCCACAGAATTTCCAGATTGAAATTCAAGGTTTTTTCCCGGTTTTCAAGGTTCTCCATTTTCATTCTTAAGGTTCATACCAGAGCCTTTGTACCGGACTTTCGCATTCTCATGCTGTTTTTCAAGGTGAATTATTCTTTTTCTGAAGGCGTGGAGCCTATCAACCGGATTTTCGCACTTACACTATGTCGTTTAAACATTGCTTATGATGTGCATACAGATGACATAACAGCTATCACATATGGGATTACTTTCATGAGAGAACTTTGTGGTTGAGGGGGTAGTTCTCTTTCATAATTCTACATTGTTCTGCACCTTTAAGCCTGGCTATAATGAAACTATTTATGTCTATTTTCTTGTTTGATATCTGTGTAGTTTTGAGACATACAGTGTATTTTCGATTTTTGCTCACCCTGTACTGTAAGAAATTCAAAGTCATGTATGGTATTTAGACTACAAAGATCAAATAGGCAATTTCTGCAATACATGTGTCCTTCGATGACATAAATAACATCCCCCGATTTACCCAAGTAATCCGACAATTCATGAATATGGAGAACAAAAACCAAAAATATTCTGTTCATCTACATGTATATTTGATGAACTTCAGTACAAAAAATCAAGAGATCCAACTAACAAAAAACTGGATTAAGCATCTATAAAAATTCAAAGACTTCTATAAAATGATAAAAATACTTGAGGATTGAGTCGATTGATTATCATACTCAGGACTTGTGAAGGAATGGTGCTATAATGAGTCTAAATAGAAGTGAAACAAAAACAAAAGCTTTCACAGTCTGAACTGACTTGATTGCATATAATGCATATTGCCGCACATACTCGCCTATAAGTCGACCTTTTGTCCCAATTTTTCCCCTTAAGTATGGGTCTCAACTGATAGCCCGGTGCCATTTATATTCGAAATATTTTTCTTCTACCGGTATTACCGTCAGAGAACTAAGGGTAGACCGTCTAAGTCCTGGACGGTAAAGGAAGGAACTTAGTGCTGAAATGGGCAGAAAGTTTGTAGATCAACACAGTGAATTGGAGATATTGTCCTTTCCCAATATACATGTATAATCACTGCAGATTCTATTCAGATGGTCTCAGGTTTGTGACATTTTCAGCTCGTCGCCCATAGGCGGGCAGAGTCGGGGGGGGGGTGTCCACCAATAGGGCCCAGTCGGTACAACATAAAGGCGAATATATACGGCATGCACGGGTTCGTGAGCAAGTACAAACAAAATTAAAAGAATTAAATGTGATCAAGTTTTTTTCAAGGATTTCCCAAGGTTTTTCACAACCTTAATTAATTTTTCCAAATTCCAGGTTATTTCCCGGTTTTTCAAGGCGTGAACACCCTGTATAGATCGAGTAAGCTGAGCTACTGAAAAGAAATGGCTTCAAGAATTGTAGGGATTGAGAACTCACGTAACTTTTATATGAAGCAGTAAATGCCTGATGATTTAATGGGCACTTCGATGCAGGCCTATGTATGTATGAAAATGTATTTCGGGGGACAAAATGGATTTCTTCTGCAATGGTCGACTGGTAGAAAGTCAGCATTTCTATAGGATTATGTCACGGCTTAAGTCTAGAAAATGGGACTATTGGGTGCCTCGAGTCTGTGAACTCAAGCAATTACGCGCTAGCAATGAATAGCAAGAGACACGTTCACGCCTTTTGCCTCTCATACAAGACTAACAACTTTAACTAACAATTGTAGCACTTGGAGGTTTCACAAAGCATCCGAAAGCGTGAACTGGGATCCGGAGTAGCAACAATCTAGCCCAATCCACCAGCACCACTCTTGGAGGTTCTGATGTGCTACAATGGATCCAGGCATGCAGGAACACTCAATTGAATCGAAAAAGGACATACGTATGTAGCTGTTCTTATGGGAAGATCCCCCAAAAGCTCCTTAAACCCCGATTCGTCTGTACCTGTGTCATGCTGACTTCCAACGAAAACAACCTTAGGTGAAAATGAGACATATACATTCCTTTGTATATTATCGCGCGTTTTCAATCACTTCATTGGTAAGAAGCTTCGCTTATTTTCCCCTGCAAACCGACAAAGTAGTCACTTGATCTCAGATGAAAACTTTTCTACTGGCAGTACTGAGCACTGTTGACAAAGCCGTGCCGGAAAAAGAGCAAAACTGTGTTTGGAGCCAGAGCCACAACTTGTAAATGACTGAAGCCGCACCAGGAACGATCGATACCTTATAAATCATTACTATCATGAAATATCGTTTCCGATACATCACGCATGCTTCAGCAGTTCTTAAGAAATGAGAACATTCTCCGCTGCGTTAACATATTGTTTACTAAGCGAAAGTTCCGTCTTGTTATACATCGAATTCAAATTGACGGACATGCAAGACCTAAATCTACTGAGACAGCTGTTGAGATCTGGTTCTGATGGTGACGAATAGACGTCCGATGTGGGGCTAATTCAAAGGTTGTAATCAGCCAATCAGTGTTGAAAATGATTATTAGCCCTTCAACGATTCTAACCGAATTTAACAATCATCTGTAGGTCTGAATTGGAATTCCTATTCAATACTTCATTTGGACTGAACCAGTGTGCCATAATCACGTGATTACGTTTTGATAACATTGTTTAACTGTATGTAGCCTGTGAATGATCAGAAATTGTTTTACTATCAGTCTCTCCATACATCATCGGTTTCTCTCTACGAAGACGAGGAATGCAGCTACACGCACGGTATTGTTTCTGACTGAGTGGTATGCAAACCCTTGACAATGCTGTCCGCAGAGCCCGTGACACTCGACTCCCACACACCGCAACTGACACATCAAGCGTTACATTGTTTAAAGGCTACTTTGCAACTGGTACTATGGAAAGCAACGGAATTGTGTCATCGTCACATGGCCCGCCAACTGATGACCCAACGACTCGGGCCATCGACTGATTTGTTGATGCCTGGTAAATTCAATGACAATAATTCTTGGAAGTCGGTGAAGTGAAATAAAGATACGTGTAGTTTATTTCCATAGGCGCAAGAAAACTAATCATCACAAGAATGTAAACAGGCAAACTGTAAATTTGCTTCCTGGATTGAATATTTACTTAAGACTTCGGTGCATGAAACATCAGTGGTCTTAAAAAGTGAATCAATGCTGTTGTGTAAATTTCAATTTCGATCTGCTACATTGCAGCTGATTCCGCATCGACATCATCAAATGCTACAGCCTGGACAACATACACTCGGCGACATAAAGTTTGCCCCACCTGCAGAAATCGACAATATTTCAACTTTTTTGCCTCTTATTCGCAAACTACACCTTCGATTGCCACAATTTTTGCAGACAAACTTAATTAGCACATGGGCTTTCTAATGGTGGTATCTGCATTCTGCCATCGAATAGACAAGTTACTATAAATAGCAATTTAAAATTTGAATGTCTAAACATGCATATGAAGGACTTCAAGCTGTTCATGTAATCTGAATTGAATGATGGAGGATCGTAAGAATTTCGGTTAAATCTGATAGGCAGTGTCTTCTATTTATCATCCATGCATAAAGGAACATTAAATGGCGTACTTTTAGTCAGATATAGCGTCATTATCCCGTTGTTACTACTGATAAAGTTAGTAAGCAGTTTTTTAGACAACCAAATGCCCATATCCTCATACCAAGTGAAAACAATGTTTCCATGACACACATAATTTTTATTAATGAACATTAGATGAAGGAGGAAGTACTGCCGAGATGCAACTGCACATTACATGGTAGTTTGAATTCAAATTCACAGAAGCAATCGATACGCAGCTGAATCTAATAACTGTGATGTGCACAATTTCAAATCAGAATCCTCGTTGCAATGGCTGAACGTGACAATAAGCGATTGCAAATCATTACGCTGATGGAACATGGAGACTTGTCCATGAGAGAAATTGTTCGAAGATTGGATTGTGATCATAGAACAGTTAGCAGAACTTGGGATCGTTATCAATCATCCGGCGATTATCGTACTCAATACAGCCATCACACCCGTCCTCCCACCTTTGATGAGAGAGACAGTCGACAAATCCGACGCCTTTGTGTTACAAATCCGCGATCCTCTGCATGTAAACTTTTAAATGAACTTGGCGCTTCTGGAGACTGTTCCGTGCGAACAATACAACGCACTTTGAATAGAATCGGTTGCAAAGCGATGAAGCCTGGACGAAGGCCGTATCTGAGCAACGATCAAGTCAGGCGTCGACTTCTGTGGGCGAGGCAGTACGAAGATTGGACAGTTCATGACTGGAAGCAGGTATTATTTACCGACGAGACCGTGATTGAGCTTCGGGATAATGCTCCCCAGTATGTGCGGGTCGTCGATGGCCACGATTTGACGCCTGATCATTTCGTGAGGACTACAAAGCACCCCACCAGTGTCATGATTTGGGGATGCTTCAGTTGGCAAGGCCCTGGACGCACACACGTCGTGGAGAGAACCATGAATTCCGAGGTCTACATCGATGAAATAACTGATCGAAGGATTGTGCCGCAAATGACTGACTGTTTTCCAGAGCAAAATGGATGGCTGCAGCAAGACAATGCGCCGTGCCACACAAGCAAAAGAAGCATGGCCCACTTCAACAGAAAAGGAATTCGTGTCCTGCCATGTCCTCCGAGCTAACCTGATGCAAATCCGATAGAGAATTTGTGGTCAATCGTGAAGCGTCGCCTCAAGACGAGGGGCTGCAAGAACAAACGAATTCTGATCAATGAATTCCTGAATGTGTGGGCCAGAGACACAGAAATTGCTCAAATCTGCAAGAACCTGGTGGAATCAATGTCCGATATAGTGAAGGCTATCATTGACAACCGAGGTGGATCTACGAAGTACTAACTGGTGAGCTGCTTTATCTACCTTTATCTTAATCAAATGTTCATTAATAAAAATTATGAGTGTCATGGAAACATTGTTTTCACTCGGTATGAGGATATGGGCATTTGGTTGTCTAAAAAACTGCTTACTAACTTTATCAGTAGTAACAACGGGATAGTGACGCTAAATCTGACTAAAAGTACGCCATTTAATGTTCCTTTATGCATGGATGATAAATAGAAGACACTGCCTATCAGATTTAACCGAAATTCTTACGATCCTCCATCATTCAATTCAGATTACATGAACAGCTTGAAGTCCTTCATATGCATGTTTAGACATTCAAATTTTAAATTGCTATTTATAGTAACTTGTCTATTCGATGACGGAATGCAGATACCACCATTAGAAAGCCCATGTGCTAATTAAGTTTGTCTGCAAAAATTGTGGCAATCGAAGGTGTAGTTTGCGAATAAGAGGCAAAAAAGTTGAAATATTGTCGATTTCTGCAGGTGGGGCAAACTTTATGTCGCCGAGTGTATAAGGAACAAACTACTGACTCAAATGATGAGCTTCTGGTGATTCGTTAATGACAATATTAATGAGCGGTATTTCTGGAGGCGATGACAGACTTTCATAACTAAGATAACGTCAATTTGATAAACCGACAATAAAGGCTTCAATAAATGTACAACTAGCTTCCAGAAGGTCAGGAGAGAAAGCAAAAACTGAGAATTTTACTTTTCCAAAGGAAGGGACAGTCGACATCATGCTGACCTTACCATATACTTTCTCTACACCAAACCTACGTTAATTTCAACTGATCGAGTTGTTGCTATTATCCAAGTTTCGACTCGAATTATTAATGTATCAGATTATCTAACTAACTGCTGAAATGATCAGATCCAAGGTCAATTTTAATATAAGATTGAGTTCTGTATTTACTGTACATTAACGTGCCAGAGGATTCAACTCATCACTAAGCTTTGACAACCACTGGACGGAGCGCCACTCCCTCTTTAAGCAAGTTATTCTCGGTAAATGAAATTGACAAACGATGAACAATATAAATGTTTCAAACAACTGACTTGATGACTTATTTTGCATTGAGGAATCCTGTCAAAACAGAACGTTTGCTTCGATTATGTTGCTTTAATACTGTGAGATATTTCAAACACCATCCGTATCATCGTCAGGCAAGTAACTTGCCGGATGATTTCAAAAATGTAAATCCAAGTCTGGGCTGAGTTTCGACATGCATGCTCACTGATGAGGACGCATCAGCGCTTAAGAGCGCCACAGATCTCCGTGGAGGCGCCGTGGATCTTGAGGAAGGCACCTAGGAGACTAGTGTGGACAAATTTTAGGTAGATTCGGCTTTTCACGACGGCGTTTTTGAGAATGGGAAAGGCTACCTCCCTTAAGCTAACATTTCTACTATTTGAAAATGATTTTCAGGAAATAGATTTAAAATAGAAAAAATAGAGGCATCGAGGGAACTCCTTCAAACGAAAAAAAATTTACACCTCTGCTAGATACCTAGAGTGGTATTCAATATGTGTTCAATGCAGCACTAGAGAAGTTCTGATGTCATCAAGTCAAAGCTATTCCAGAGCACTAGCCATGCGGTAAAGTACTCTTCCGCCATCAGATCATTACCAGTTGCTGCGTCCACGAGTCTTGGAATTAATCCTCAGTCGATGTTCAAATTTCACCATTTTTAGAATAGCAACTCTTCGAGTTTCGCTGAAAAAGCCAAATATCAAAAAATGAAGGATAAACAAAGTTCGGTAGCATAGAAGCTTTGAGTCGACTTCTTCCTATATATACTTCTGTGAATGAAAGATGTGGAGAACCTATTTTAACTAACATAAGCTCCAGCCAAACATTACCAATGACATCACCCTGGTCATAAGACAATGAGGCAGGAATAATAATAATAAAATTTGAGATGACCATGCGGGCGCATATATTCTATGAAAGATGTCGAACCACATATTTAAATGTAGATTTTACTCGCACATAATTTAATTTTAGAATATTCTGAATTGAGGTTAAGTTTTAGTTCAGTTACTAACCCTACTTAGATGGGAGTTGCTGGTGTAATTAGGCTACCCACCCTGAACTTGCTAGCATGGTTTCATGTCATGAGATGGAGAAGGATAAAGTAGACTATAAGAAAGTGAAAATAGAAAAATGAAAACACTTTGTTCGGTTGACTTTGTCAGAAATTCAAAAATCTGCGTCCACGGAATTCTAAATGGAATACCCAAACACAGTCACGTAGAAATATGGCGAATAACATCTCCCTGACAATGACAATGGAAATCCGTGAGAAAATCCTGTGACTAGGAGAGACGAAGTCACATTTCTCACTCAATTGAGTTGAAAATCACTTGAAATTTTGGAAGCAAATCCCTGCCACCAAATTCCAAACTGAAACGGACCTCACACGTCTATCTCCCATTTGGAACACTCACCACGGGATCGGGAGGCAGCTGATTGGCACTTTTGACTGGAACTTGTGTCGCGTCGATAACCATAGCAGGAACACTGCCAGCAGGAGGCTCAACTCGGAGACCGGACATTCGAGCATTTACATCATTGGGAGGCCGGGAGAGGGTGGGCGGGTTTGATGGACCGTCCATTCGACGCATCGGGGCGTGAGGATTCACAGAACGTGCAGCAGGCTAAAAACAAGAAGGGAATGTTCAGTTGTGTGCCAATGATGAAAGTCGTCATTTCATGTGTCCAACTTAACAAGACGTAGCATATGGTAGCAACAGAAACAATATCACTCACTGACATCTTCAGTGACGTAATAGAGCCCGCACATCTGGTCAACATAACTTCTTAAATATCTGAAGAACTTAACCAGCACCCCTCTTTATTAATTTCTATTCAAGCAATCAAAGACCATCATTTTATTAATGGCATCAAAGTTGACGGCTGAAATGACTAATTGCACAACCATCATCATGATAGGCAGTGATGGTCAGTTTTACGAGGCAATTAGACTAAAAAATATTGAGAGCATCATGCTATAAATCATCAAAGTCTCACATATTCAAATAGAAAGATGGATGCCGGAATGTGTGATGTGCTTGTAATTCTAATTTCTTGAATAATAAAACTATTAAGCCAGTAGCACTCTACAGAATCGTAACCTGTGACCTCTTCACACTGTAGCATCGCGGTGAACAGGAAGCCGCAAGTCATCTATATTTTGTTGAATAAAAATTCATTCGATTTTTCTCTCATTTGTATCCTTCGCGTCAAGATGAAAAGCTGATGGTAAAAACATATATACCACCCACTGTCTCGAGTATTCAACCGTCCTCAAGGTTGTCAGCGGTAAAATCCTCATAAGGTATCCATCCTTGTTCGAGTGACTGGTTGAAAATAGCGCTACATCTGCAAAACATCCAATTCTAAACGAAAAGAAGCTTAATATAATAATTGAGTGTACATCATTCTGTGAAAGTCTCACTTTCGGCCTCGTTCCCTGCAGAAGCTCGTTCTGGCTGCCGGACGTTGCATTATATAGTTTTTAGGAAGCATAATAATAACCAACATTTTTTTCTTTTGTACAGCACAAAGATAGCTGAAGTTATCTCAGGGAGCATGACTTTCTAGTTAAAGTTTTGCGCACAAACGGTATTACTGATCTTCTCTATTTTACAGCGCATGTTGTAGTATTGATTTTTACGAAGTACGTCAGCACATAATGAGGACTGGACAAAAGCCTACATACCTAATTTACACAGCAACATAATTCCGAATTTCAAAGAGAAAGTTAAGATAAAGTTCATAAATTCAAGTTTCATGAAGTTCCTTTTGAGTGTAGAACATTATGATAGCTCTAGTTGAGGTTGAATTTTAGGACCGATTCAAGCATCTGCATAAATAGTTGAAAATCTCTTGACTAAATAGCATATCTTGTTGATAGAGAAGAGTCAAGAATGATTTGATTCTATCTTATTTTTATTTTATTGATGCAATCAATTTCAACCACTACTCACTGATCATTTTCAGGAATCTTCAGAGTGACCCATCAACAGAATCTGCATAACTTTCCACGATTTATACACTTTTCTGTAGTTATGCGAGCTGTGCTTTCGCTGTCATCAAAGTTTCAGGGAGGATGATCAGTCCATACTAAGCAGTCTATATAGAGCAGTATCATCAACGGATGAGGAAACAGGGAAAGAAAACTATGACTGAAACCGATGACTGGAAACACAATTAAAATGAAAAAATTGTAACAGATAACAATCATTTCACAGAAAGTTAGATTACCGCAAGATGCAGTTCAGTCAATGTATAGGTAAAAACAGTACTGATCAGGAAATCTGAAAAACGCGTCGAATCAATGAAGCGCTATCTTACTTCGCTTCAGTTTATCCTCAAAAAAGTATGATAAAAAATGTAATCAGAATATACTTGAATTAGGCAGGTCATCTGTGCTTGTCATTGTGCAAGTATCTCGTCATATTTCAAGTTATTATATTCTTTTAGTTATGAAGATTTGGTAACAGGTTTGCTAAAACATCAAGGGTATCATTACTATCAAACTGCTTGTCGAGCTACGATAAGACTTAATCGAATTAGAAACACTTAAAGCGATGCAATAGTCAATGTCAACAGCGGTCAGTTTCACCATATTCACAGTATTGCTGCGTGTCTTTATCTATTGATATTACGTCGACTTACGTTGAAACGTAACCTTCAGGAATGCAAAGTTGTATCTGCGTTTTGCGACCGACTTATCTTAAAAACGTTCGAAATCAGAATAATGATGTACATCAGTGGTTCTCAAACTTTTCAATAGTTATTAGTTGACGGTCTCAGAATTATTAATCAATGATTCGCGGTCCCCGCTAGCATTAAGGATAGTGAAACAAAAATATTATTTGGTGAACAATCATTTATTCCAAATCGATTAATCTCAACATTCATCAATTTTACACTCAGTTCAATGAGATTGGTTGCACCCGCTTCGTCCTCAGCAGTTCTTCCACGTTGGGCTGTGTTTTGGATAATGCAACTCATGTCATGAGTCACATCTAATCTGTTTCGAGATTTGATTTTCATCGCAAGTAGAGTTGAAAACTCTCACTCACACTCATATGTGGTTGAAAATAGAATCAGCACTCGAAGAGCCATCTTTCCGTCATCGGGATTGGATTGAGCCGTCTCAATCACAACGTCACTGTGACACATTCCACGAAAAACACGCTTTGCACCCTCACCATGCACCAAGTCGATAAACTGTGCTAAGAGAGTGTACACTTCCATCTACAAGCGATTCCAACGTATCGTGCTCGGTTGCTGGCTCCAAACTCTGTGAAAGACATCATCCCACTTAATCTACAACCTCGCATTATCTACGACTTCAAATGCTCTTCAAAGAAAAGTGAGCTCCTTCATGTGTTGAAAAAGTCAAGACACATCCTACAGCTTGCTATCACCCAGAGTGTATCTGCAAATTGAATCCTGACTTATGTGCTCAAAAGGATAGACTATTTGTCCTTGGTCTCTGCTAGCTGTTTACCTTATTTTCTGACTTAATCACTTTCTCTCGCAATATTTGTAGATTTGTATAACTTACTGCCTCTTTTATTAGTAATCTACTTAGCAAGTATAATTTTAGAAGATTTTATTTCATCTCTATGTGAAAGTATCCACTACAGTTAAGCATGACGTATTTCACTTTGCCCATTCCATAATTCATTGCCTGTGACATATTCGTATTGCATTCTTGTTGTAAAACCACTCAGAGAACAAGTGTGGTCATGGACAAATCATTGAGTTTTCACTTCATCAAATTTATCTTTAAAATTGTACCAACAGCTAAATTATTCACTCCTATTGTTAATTTCAGGTTTCAATTAATTGATGTAGACGTAACGAAGACGTTAATTTGCATTGTCACTACAATGTTGAACCCTATTATGCTATATCTTCACAACGCTACAGAGTAGAATTTATCACACGAATTAGTACACCGAATGGAGAGATGATTGCTAATCACAAAAACTGAACCGCTGAGATTTTTAACCATAATTGCGCGGTTATAACCGCACGTATCACTGCTAGATTTTTTATCCAACAAATCTATCTATCACTTCAATAGAATGAAAGTTACGCATTTTTCAATTTGATAATACCTATTGATACGGATATCATCCGTGGGTGTGGCTGTAACAACCATACTCAAAAGCTAATGAAGAACATCCCTTTACATCGGGTTCAACGCGTCATAGTTGATGAAACTATTACACTGCGAATATCTGTAACGAGTGAGGTTCCCTGATGTTCAGTTTTGGAGCCCTTCGATTCATCCTTCTTATTAACGACCTAGCTTCGCTTCTGGAAACGCGAATTATTAGGTATGTAGATGATATAGCATTTTATGAAAAATGATGTTGATGCATCTGATACCTAATCAATGGTCGACAACTTCATTGAATGGACTGACGTCAAACAATTATCGATAAATTAATCTAAAACGAAAAGCATCACGTTTTTCAGACAATTGATTGGAAAAATAGTTCTCCAGTGATTGGCAACAACACTGTCATTGAGGAAGTTGACTCTTTAAAAAGTCTTGGTGCATTTCCTTCAAGCAACTGTGGCTCTTGGGACAGGTACTTAAATTGTGTTTGCGACTAAAGTTATCGTTAGTGAAAGATCTAAAAAATAACCGTACTCACTGAACGATTATTTGACAGGCCTATTCTGAATTGGCATTCCGCCACATTACATGCTGCTAGTCGGCTGTTTGAGACGTGAACAATAGAAGTTTTCGAAAACTTCATTGAATTGATCGCCTCATAAGGAGGCATACTCCTGATCTACAGAGGCCCCATTGATTGACATGTTCAATTCTATCTGCATAAAACTAGAGTGCAAAGTTGCACGCGATACTTCTGATTATCCTCTGTCTCAATTCCTTTTTGCAAGAATTGTTCAACAAAGAAGAGTGCCATTGCCTCGTAGATGTAATCTAGCATTGCATAATAACTGATTCATTAAGTTTTTCTACACATGAGTAATTGCCCAATGAATTGTACCTTGATGTTTTTTGTCATATGCCTCTAATTGTATTGACGGAATAAAGCATTCATTATTATTGTTAATAGATATTAAACGGTGCTGGGAATAAAACCAAGGAATTTTATTGAAAGCCGTTTTTTTCAATTTAGTAGAAACTGAGAAAATCGATGAAATGCAATGACATGCTTCATCCAGTCACTGATAAAGAGGAGAGTATAAAAATTTCTGACTGATGAATAGTTGGGGACAAAAATTGTAAAATTGTAAAGCTATTGTCTTTATTTAAATTCGGTTAAAAACAGAATCCAAATTTTAAAATTTGCTTGATAATTTTTATTGTTTGGAACAACGGGCTGGATCTACTATTTTGTTTTATGATAACAAAAGCCCATGATGGTTGATGTCACCAATTTTTATCAAAAAAATCAGACAAGTTACTATACCGGAGATCTTTCGTGCCACTTTCGGTAGACATCATTATGCGAATGAGACACAACTGTAATCATGTTACCGATCAATACAGTTCAGACATTCACGAAGAGAAGCGTAGACAGATTTTCAACTGACATGAATACCAAAGATATCGGAAATACGACTATATAGTAGTATGGAGGACATATCAAGAATAATCATATAGAGTAAAGAAAGTAATCAAAATAACACTGGACGGAATGTCAGAGAATAAAGGACATAAAAAAAGGATTTAATACAAAACCTAAAACTCCCAACAGTCACCTATGAAGAACTTGACTTTGTTGCACGAAGAAAATTTCCTAGTCCACAAAGCTTCCTTGATCTCACGTCGCTTCCATTCGCACTCTCTATCAATCACAGTGGTGTGTGAAATGTCAACATGATTTCCATCAATTATACTATGCTTTGCCACTTCAGACTTGTGAACATCTTTCTTTACAAATGCGTTTTGGTGCTTCTTCATTCTTGTCTCTATAGGTCTGGTTGTTTCTCTCACATAAGACCACGAACACGTTGATTCATTACAAGGAATGCGATATACGGAAACGAGGCAAACTGTAGGATCAAGTCTCTTTTGCACTAGTAAGGAGCGAAGTGTACCACAGGTTTCATAGAAACATCTATGTCTACCTGTCTGAAGACAGATGCCAGACGCTCCGAAACTCCACGACAATACGGCAATGGATGTCGTACAGAGATCGTACGCCACCATTTCTTGCATTCACGCGCTGAGTAACCCATGTTAGAAAACACCTGTCGTAGGTGCTTGTTTTCATGTGGAACCATTTCCGGCGAACACAATTGCATGGCTCTTAATGAAAGAGAACTCACAAGACTCCTAAATGCAGATTGTGGATGCGACGATTCACTCTGCAAGTATTTGTTAGTGTGTGTTGACTTTCTGTGAATTAATGAACAGATACCATCACTGCGTTTCTGAATCGACAAATCCAGGAAAGACATTGCATCATCTACTTCAACTCAGCCGTAACTCGGATCGTCGGACGGATATTATCAATGAAATCCACAAAGGTCATGAAATCATCCCGTGAGCCCTGCCAATGGAGGGAAATATCGTTGACATGCCTATGCCAAAACGTTGGAGTGGGAAGACTGCCATGTAATGAATTCTGCAACACCATGTGCTCAAATCTCACCATAAAATATTTGCCGCAACAGGACCGACATTGCTACCCATGGTCATTCCACTTGTCCGTATATAGAGATTTTCCAAGAATCGAAAGTAGCATATAGTCAAGGTCAATCTTGGTAAATTCATCGATTCATTCACAGCTGGAGTGATCCTTTCTTGAAGAGTCGTGTCATCCAGCAATAATCCATGAATGATATCAATTGTCTTATCAACAGAGATGTTAGTAAAAAGTGATTCAACATCTAAAGACGCATAAAACCATCATCGACAGGATCAACCCTGAGCTTTCTCAATGTATCAGATGAGTTCCTTGTGCACGAGTCTCCAGTCACGACAAACGGCTTCAAGATGTTGAAGTTCCTTGATACATTTGACCACAAACTTCCAACCATACTGATAATGGGACGCAACGGTACACCTTACTTGTGAAATTTGGGGAGACCATACAAATGTGGAGTCTGAAATTGGGTTGGACGCAACCTCAGCATAAAACTTCTGGTTATGCGACCTTCAGAAGTAGCAGCCGCAAATGTTTGATGGAGCTCCTTGCGCATCTTTGACCAGGATGTGTAAATGATAGAATGTGAGGACCACTGGAAATTAATTCTTGCAATCTTTCATTGTAATCTTTTCTGTTCAAGACAGCAGTAGCATTGCCCTTATCTGCGGACAATATAATATAATGTCTTTATTTTGCCTGAGATTTCCTAAAGCACGCATTTCACCGGTAGAAAGATTAGGTGACGGAGGACGAGCGTTCTTGATAATAGCAGAAGCTTTTCTTCGGACGAAGGATTTCTCACCATCGTTAGATGAGCTGATGCCAGATTCAACGGCGGAAATAAGGTCAGCACGAGGAACAGATTTGGGAGACATTGCGAAGTTATGAACACGATTCTTAACACTAAGTTCGTCGTCACTGAGAGTCGCAGAACTGAGGCTGTGGAACCAATTCCTTGAGATGAGGACTCACCAGAAGTTGCAGAAGTGTCAGCATGTATGTCTCAGTAGGTGACTGTTGGGAGTTTAAAGTATTAAATTATCTTGATTACTTTCTTTACTCTATATGATTATTCTTGATATGTCCTCCATACTACTATATAGTCGTATTTCCGATATCTTTGGTATTCATGTCAGTTGAAAATCTGTCTACGCTTCTCTTCGTGAATGTCTGAACTGTATTGATCGGTAACATGATTACAGTTGTGTCTCATTCGCATGATGATGTCTACCGAAAGTGGCACGAAAGATCTCCGGTATAGTAACTTGTCTGATTTTTTTTGATAAAAATTTGGCAGTATTTGGTTAAATTATTTATAAAAAATCGGTGCTACTCACGCTTGGATTCGGACGGGAGCGGTCAGATGGACCCGTTCGACTTTGTTGGTAAGCATCGTAGGAGGGTGGACCAATCTCACTACCGCTGCCAAAACCGGATGAGCCAGCGCGAATCGGTTCGTGGGCGCTGTGTCGTGCTGGATGTTGATCACTGGGCGGACGCATATTAGTGCCCGGATGGTAGCTGAATGGTCGATCGATGATGCCCGAGTCAGAGTTATTATCAGAACGACGCGGTGCTGGCCACTCGTCGGATATCCTTGATGAAGGAACATTGACATAATTTCGGAAATCTGGATGATCTCCTCCACTGCGATGAGAACGATCTTCAGCTACAGATGGCATATGACGATCGTCCATGGGACGCCGAATAACAGGTGGACTGGATTGTCGCAGAGAGTTCGATCTGTCAAAACAGAGACAAGCATCATCCATCCACAGCGAATTCAGTCACCTATGTGCGTGAGTATCAGTGGGAAAATGAATTTACGAAGTCTGTTATAAATTGCAATATAATTGAAAATTCAATAACGTTATGAATAAAATTATCTAATTATCTACCACAAGTACTACAACTCATGGGCCTACTAGATAGGCCCAATGTTTCGAAAATGTATACTAAAATTAAAATTCTGCATGTGCAACATGCGAACACTTTTGCAACGATTTCAGCACCGTAGCAACCAACACAAAATGATCTTGCAAAGATCACCGACGATGTATGTTGGACTGTCATACTCCAATCCTGGATACAATCTCTTCTGAAAGATGGTCTCTTCGACCCTTTGTCTTTTTTCGGCAGTGATATACAATAAATTGTCTGTTCATAGATGCAAACGTCTTCAAAGATTTGAAATTATTTGACATATAAGTTATGTATTATTGCTCATTTTATTTTGTTTGGAGGATCCCAAAATGATAATGAAACAAAAAAAACTCTACATCTTGATCATACCAAACGGTGCTGTGGAGAAGAGCTTCGGCTGTTAATGACAGCTTTTTCTTTGACATTACGAGGAAAAATGAATATCAATGAAAGTTTACAATAATTGTACATGTCTTGACTTAGGATGTTCATTTCGTAAGTGATGGAAAAAGTCAAGCGCTTTATGAAAGCTTGCAAATTGGGAACTCTTTGAAAATTCACATTTTATTTACTCATCTATAATATCGGATGGAATTATCAAAAGATTAGTTAGTGTTTCTCAATAATACTGCACTTTCTTCCCTGTAATGTTAATTTGGTGAAATTTCTACGCTTGATCCAAAACTTCATTTGACAAATAATTGCAAGAAATAAATCTGAATACGTAATAATAATAATTCTATCATCAAAAGTTTTAGATGCATCACAAAGAATCAAACATTTCTTAGTGGATTTCTTACCGTGCCACGGTTATGGAATGCACGCCATTTGGGGGATAACTTGGCTGATTTGGTGGTCCACCACGAATTATTTTCTTCAATGGAGCAGCTTCTACTGGGGTGATTTTTGATGGATCAATAATCGGTACAGGACGCCGTTGCTCAGTGTTGACTATGGACTTCCATTGAGGAGGTAAACCGACGAACTTTTGATCCGTCTGATCATAAAATGTATGAACCCTGTGCTCACAATTCAAAGGACCTGAAATATCTTTCTTTTTTCTGCTTTTCTTATTGAACATAACGTGCTCTGAAAATAAAATGATGACTTTTGGTGATAATGCTTCCTAAACATGTATTACACTATAACAACAATAGCAAATAAATTTTAAAAATAATTAGACAATTTCAAAAATCTTAAATCGGTGATCGATCATTATTTAATGATCGATATTAAAATAATCGATCATTACTAAAAAAACATATCAATTAAAAAAAATTAGAATTAAATATAATTTTATTTCTAATTCTCTAAGAGAATATCTTAAAACGATGAACAAATCAGCTTCAATATTTCAAAGACCTACGTTTATTCCGCTTATGATGCCTTCTCAAATCTGCTTTACAGGGTTCATGGACCTAAAGGCTAACCTTAGGGTTAATGGAAATCGAAAGTATCACTTGATTCTCATTATCTTGAAATTACGCACACTGCACTGCTGATGGTAAACTTAAAATGAAATTGTAAACTTAATAACAGAACATTTTGAAATCCAATTCACGACAATCGATGCTGAGAAAAGTGAAGTTGAGATTTATTTATTTCAAGTTAACATGCTGCAAAACTAGCGCAATCATTGAATTGAATATATTGCTGATTTAGAAATAAAAATTAATTTATGGGTAGATACACCAACTAGACTGATCTCGAGAAATAGATTGATGTCATAACATAAATCAGCTTTCTATAACAACTGCTGTTACCTACTACTCATGTGCTGTACGAGTGAAATAAATATTATCATCAATTATGTTGACATGGAGGGTTTAAGTATAAAAATTGACTTTTCGGCCTTACTATACAGTATAACACTATGCTCTTAAGAAATTTTTTTACAACGGTTAAGTATCATTATGACCTTGACATATAAATGCCCAACATATGCTCCAACTCTCTCAATCAATTCTCTCAAAAGCTGTGGTCATACAAAATGCCAGAACAGATGAATAGCTTAATCGGATCACAACTTCTGCTGAAGCCGCCACGAAAGGTTGCATCAAGTGATGTTCGTTCAGGCATACTGTCCGTACAGTCGTCTTCACGCCCCGAATGACTGTCGGGACAATGGTCCTATGAGTTCTAAATTCAACGATTATCGACCGTCAGCGGAGAACTTTATATCTCAGTTCTTCTCTGTGCGACTGAATCATGTCGTTCTCCCTCATGAAAGACCGTATATCCACAGCATTGATTAGTGTCAACACCCTCCGTCGTGTAATGTCAACCACGCCCTTGTGTGGACTTCTGAAATCCGAACCCTACGCCAGTCTCTATGCATCCTGTGGATGCTACGCCGTGATCCTTCCGTAATTGCTACCTTTTCCAACCCAATCGTTATGCTGAAGATATAGTCAAATTGAACAAGCAGAAGACGTCTTTTACCGTCCTCTATCATACTATTCACTACCAGATATTTACTTAAAATTGATGAACGTCGCCTCGCGCAGTGAGGTAAAATGTTGACATCATTTGTATAACAGAAACATGGTTTGATAAGAATGCTGAATACCGACCTTCAAGAGAGCGCTCGACTCTTTACATCATATAACTTTGCATAACAGCCCTAGCACGTTTTTCAATAATAATGCACCGTTGACTTAGTAATGAGTTTTTACCTGATCGCTGTCAACAGGTAGTAGCATTTAAGCAAGCTACGTCAGAGGAGTGACAGAATGTCGGTAAAATAGCGAATTATTTATGACATTCCAGCAATTGTGCACAAAACTCGATCGTTTGCAGATTATCGTCAAGCACTGGGGACTCATCACCAGTAGCTTTTGCTTGAATTCAGGCTTGATAGATGAAGTGAGTAGATTCGAAAAGTTACTTATCAAACTGTTTCCATCCTCTCACATCTTTTATTATTGTTTGTGCACAGAATATGCATAAAGGGTGCTTCTACACTTGCAACTTTAAACACTAAACGTGTTGACACTTTCGATCCATGGTGAGTTAGAAAAGAATGGACAAGCAATTGAAGCAAAGGCACGTCTTCAAAAGAGCAACAGCTTAAGTTAAACAAGGTGCAACTTTACTGACTTATTTGATATAACTCAAAGGATAATAAGCTGATAAAATCAATGGATTTCTCTTTATCACCATTTACTTTCTTGTGTATGCCTACATTTCTCAACAAATGGCGCTCCTATGTATTTTGCTTCATCGATAAAGCATTGTTAGTATCTTGCAATTTCATCCGAGTTCGCTTGATTTTGCTGTATTTTTGCTAATTCTTAGATTGATAAATGCAAATATTGGCTTGCAGCTCCTGAATTTATAGGGCATTTATATTGTATATGGTGCACAAATTCATACAAATGACACTTCAGCGACTGTCAAAACTCAGGTAAAACAATAGCTAATAGCTGAAACTAGTCGTCCATAAGAAAATGAAGTTCATTCCATCAGCAGAATTTGGCTCGTTCCAAAGAAAACAAAATTAAATCATGCATTCGCCAACTGCAACTATTCATTGAACCATTCAGCATCATTCGCACACCTGTGGAACGATAGTGTAAGTGCATTAAGTCAGGTTTCGATTATTGTCGGTGTAAGTGGCTGTAAGTGAGAGAATTGTAAAAAGACTTAATTGTAAGTATTCGAAGGTAGAGGTTTGAATTTTCAATAAAGGAATTGGCATTACAAAGTTAACTGCTTTTACAATTAATTGTAAGTGCAATAAGTCGTCTTCGACATTCATCGTCGTCATCATATGGGCGTGAACCGGACTTGGGAGCTTGTCAAGAAGAAACCGGGCCCCGAGAAAGTTTCGAAAAATGACGTCAAGAGAGTGATTGGCGCTTGCGATGATTGCGCCAGGATATGTCCTGCCATTGATCCACATTTTACTAAAGGAAATCTATCTTGTCCGCAGATTTGGAGGCGGGTTTCAACCGACGTGACACATTATGGCGGGAAGACTATCTGGCCATGATTGATTTGGGGTCTAGATATTGCGTCTGGAGGCAACTCAGGACTGAGTCAGCTGAAGAAATCTGCCTTCATTTGAATCAATTGTTTGCGAATTTGGTCCTCCCGACTGTCTGCTGTCTGATAACGCACCGGTTCATAAGAGTCAGAAGGTGAAAGAGTTGGCTGATGGTTGGGGAGTTATACAGGAGTTAAACAGGCCTCAAGGAAACGGTGTGAGCGAGCGGAATCACAAGACTATCAAGGTGATGACTTCGAGATCAAAACGGAGCATAGAAGAGAGCGTGTTTTGGTACAACGTGACGTGTAGTGATAGTGTGAAGATACCTCCTTATCATCTTATGTTTCACTGTACTTCTCGATTGCCGTACATTAGTTGCTTTAGAAAGAAAATATGTGAAGAAGTCGATAACTGAATAGAATTATCAAACGCTGAAGGGGAAGCAGGGTTCCCAGCGCAATTACTGAAGAATAATAACGGAAAAAACGGAAAAATAAAGGAATACGTTAAGTTTGCTGCACAGCGTCATTAATGTATTTTCCACCAGTTGACGCTTTACGCTCATTATTTGAATATATGAAGCCATCCATGGTTGAAAATCTTGTTAATATTTCTTGTCTAATCCCATTGATTCACTTCATCAAATCACATTGTATTTCGTGTATCAAACAAATTGTACATAAAGTATCTAACGAAAGGGTTATGATTTGCAGTTAGCACATGAAATTAGAACACAAGTGAGACGCTACAAATCAACTGTCAACATGAAGGAAGAAAGTACTCTTCAACAGTTCGCGCCGACTTTCATAAAAATAATACTATTTGTCTTTGCATCACCCCTCCTCCGTATTATTGGCCTCCGTCAATCTGAGGAAGTGGAGACACTTACTGTAATAACAAAGCAATATAGTGAATAAAGATATAGATATGTATAGTTGGAATCTACTGAAGAGCCATCTTTGAGAACCAAGGGCGCGTATATGGAGTCTGTGTGCGGCAAGCTATGCTTTATAAGTTGCGAGTCATGGCCGTTGCTTTCATCCGATGAGAAGACGAGCGTGAGGAGATGCGAATTTGATCGCCAATCTATTGAACGTCGCTGAATTTCGTAGAATAACGATCGATGATATCCTACCGAAGTTGGAAGTAAATATTTCTATCATGTATGAACCAATTCTTCTTATGCAATGATTCAACCAATGCGGAGTGGACTTTGACTTCTTCGACTGACCAGCGTCACATACCTTGTAGAACATCTTTCAGACTGTCACTTACAAAACAAAAATGCAACATGATGCATCTGCATGTGCAATAGTTTTTATTGTGGCAATCCTTCACTTGACCAAACGAACGTTGACCGTTGTGACCCATAAAAGAACTTCCGTAAAATGTTCTCTCAGACAACTAAGCACGCCTGGCACTCCGAAAATCCATTTTTGTACATTAAGTACTGACTTATGCAAAGGTATACAGTGTGCCGAATATGATTGCAACGCGTGTTTGACATGACCGAAATTGATTTTAGATCTGAAATTCTAAGGATAGTATAATACTTAAAAAATAAGCATGGAAAATAAATTTCATCAAGATATCACTATTTTTGAAGAAGTTACAGTGTTTCAAAAAACATGTCCTCGACACAGGTAGACAGGTGTGCCGATGAGGGTTAAGATGTAGCGAAGGACTTGATACAGCAATACTGCTATAGACCTATTGTTCACTAAATGTGGATGCATCTGTAAAATGCACTTTTGTACTAAATGATAGATTATATGAACATAAAAAAAAACAGAAGTACCACAAATATTTGGTCCATGAAAGTACAAGCGCAATATTTTAACGGTGTGTTCAGAAATGATAAAAAGCTAAAAAGTAGGATTACATTGAGTTTTGCACCCTTAAACGGATTTGAAGAATTCAGAAGAAATTTGTGCATTCAAAGCTTGTCCTTCTTTTGTTGAATTGATCTCCATGTTTCTACAAACAGCCCAGATTGTGATGATGTGATGCAGGAGCAGCAAAAATAGAAAAGATTTTTCGATTTCATCAGAAACATCCCATACGTATAAACGCATACGTTAATATTCCCTTTGTAGAACCTCCTCAAAATCAGATTATATTCACACTTGAAGCGAGAGATCAAGATTATCATCGTACTTAAGCGCATTTCACTTTAATCTACTTATTTGAATGTTAGTATGAAAGTTCCAGGAATATGGTAACAAGATTCAGTAGCATTTTGCAATATACATATGACAATGTGAAGAAAAAAGGAAATAACGGAAAAATTGGTAAAAAAACGAGAAATAAAGGACAATTTTCGAAAAAGCGGAAAACAACGGAACTCTGGGTACCATGGGGAAGTCATAAAGACAGAAGACAATCCATTTGTAGTGGGAGACAGGGTGCATCTTCGAGGCGACGAGAGATGTGATACTGAATGGTCCGTCCTCACCGTGTGACGAAGATCAGTTCGAGTGTTTCAGTGGAACTTGATAACGATGATGTTGTACGACATGTGTCTCATATCAAACGCGTATCTTCAGCAACGAACGCATCTTCAGATTTACCCGATCATGGAAGTCGAAGTTATGACAGTCATCACTCAGAAGAATCGCAATCAATCGAGAATTCGTCTGACTCCTTCAGTGATAGAGACTTTGGTGAGGATATTTCCGATCCAACTCATCTTTCAACTCCTTTATATCGTAATCGCATTCAACGCAGAAGAAGACGACCAAATTATTTGGATGCTTATGTGACGTGATTCTTTTTTAGTGCATTAAGTCAGTTTTTGATGATGTACAAAGTACATATCATGGGGGAGTGTAAGTGCATTAAGTCAGGTTTCGATTATTGTCGGTGTAAGTGACAGCAAGTGAGAGAATTCTAAAAAGACTTAATTGTAAGTATTCGAAGGTAGAGGTTTGAATTTTCAATAAAGGAATTGGCATTACAACGTTAACTGCTTTTACAGATAGTACGGTATCAACATTAACTGTTTCACAGAGTGGACAGCATGGCAAGTTTAATATGATAGTCAATCAAACTAAATTGATGACGGTGATGGACGCTCCTATATTACACCCAATGGATCCACCTATACATCGCTCACAGCTGAGTATTCAGCTTCCTTGATACTCTTCACAGCGCTGCCAGCGCTGCAACTGTTCAATTAACAGAATATCCTCAAATTGAAGACAATCATAGGATGCTAATGTAATATTTTTGACATCTTTTTGCCCCCAGTTTGAGAGAAGAGGACAGGCTCGACGCATCATCCAAAATTATCCTATGAAATGATTTCATGGCAACAATCTGAAAGTATACACACACACATATATATACATATATGTTTTGAATAAAGACAGGATTTTTGCTTATGAGCATAAGCGCTTTCTTTTCCTCAGATGATTTATAAGTATACAGATAATACTTATACCTTATAAGTTCCTTATAAAGCACAACTTGTTCAGACGAATTTTAGACCTGATCCAGTGTCATACGAAATATCGTCTATTAATTTTGTTTTCAATTCATTGTTCTAGTCTTATTTATCTCTTGGAAATTTAACTGACTACAATTTATATAATAGCTGTATGATTAATATTTGTATATATGTACATGTATGTGACTACGCTTCATATGATGTAGGGTGATGTGAATAACAAATTCAAAAAGTCTGCCAAAATGTTTCTGATGATGTTGTCAGCAACCCCAAGTAGTTTTGCTGTCACTTCTAAATAGAAGATGAATGAAGTATTCAGATATGTCATGAAAATCGACGGGGATAAAAATAATGCGCTGATAGCCACAGCTGACTTTCCGTTGTCCATGACTAAAATCAAACTGTGACATAAATTTGAATCTATGATAAATAACCTATGCATTATCATATCCATAATTAAACAAATATTTGTCTATTTGTAAATCTCCTCAAAAATGTGATCTGAAGCATCTCAAAACCACGTTGCCATAGGTACATGTTGGTGTAGGCAGAAAAAATGTGCTTCGCACCAAATTTGAAATGCAGCAAGGTTGGCATGAGCTCGCTCAATAATTATATTTGTGTACAATTTCATCAAAAACAGTTTTCAGTGCATTCAGGTTTCAGTCAATTGCCTTGAGCAAAGAACAGGATGATTTCACCAATGAACATACAACTTTGTTGTACTGGGATTGTGCTAGTCAAATTCTCTTGTTCCCATGGTCTTTTTTTGGTGCTCCTAGTTTTTCTGAAACTAGGAGAACTTGCTCTTTATCCAGAACGTGGCAATTGAAGAGCATTGATTAAATCGAACAAATTTTCGAGATTATAATCACGTAGATGTGAACAAGTAGCAAAGTCTAGCACATTTTGATGAACATCATGGAAATCATGCCAAGAATTTGTGAGCAAAGTAAAACTCTACATGGAAGAAGAAAAAATAGCATTTTTCAAGTGATGAAGTCGCTAAATGTGATCTCCACACGATCTTGCAACGCATGCTTGCTTCCGATGATGGAGGGAATACGAGCTGCTTTGACATAGCTTTAGTATTCTGATGGATTTTGATGTTCAATTCGGGTATTTTATTGTTTTACTCCTGCCATATTTGACAATATTCGAAGAACTCTTTTATTGACACAACCAGCTGAAAGCTGACAATGGCTAACTGCGGTAATCAGGGGATGGAGAGGTTAATACCTCTAGTAAACAAGCTTCAAGATGCATTTGTAAAACTGGAGCAACCGCTTGACTTAGATTTACCTCAAATTGCTGTCGTTGGAAGTCAAAGTGCTGGAAAAAGTAGTGTATTGGAAAACTTCGTTGGCAGGTACGACGAATCATAATATCTTCAGCTCTTGTTATCTCTTCTGCTTATGGAACGTTGTAAAGTGGTTTAAAGACATTTTACATCCATGTAGGAGTTGCATCTTCATGCTTATAAAGGTTACAATCACCTGAAATGTAGCAGCTAGCAGTGCAAGGTTCTGTCAGGCATGCTTCGAGCTGAAGACTAGAGGACTTGCTGCTTTCTGCAATGCCTCTGATTTACTTTATTTTATTTGTTTTGTGGCTGTGACTTGACTGAAGACGCTCAATGATCATTATTTACTCAAGTTGTGAATTCATGAATTTCTTTTCATCAAAACTTTGGTACTGTTTCCCGACTCATTTCCATCTTCCATTATAGATAGCTATTGGTATAAATGATCAATTCAATGCATTTATGCTATAGAAAGACTATGTCTTTTTCCATGCAATGATATCCTCAGCTACTATTGTTTGAAAATGTTTTCGTAAACATCCGTTGAAATGAATTGTCTCCTTTCCAATTTTGCTTCCCCAAAAGAAGGTGTATATCGCGAAATTTGGGAATAAATTTGTAATAACGGTCTTAGAAAAGTCGCCATATTTTTATACACTCAATCACCACAGACCGATGGCATACTTGAAATATATTATTCTAAGGTATTTTTTCATATTATTTTTGAAAATGCATTATTTTTGGAAATAGTAGATGAATGCAAGTTCCCCTTGCCATTGAAATGACGTGGCAAAATCGTGTAGACACATTAAATTCAAAATAGTTAAGAACTAAAACCAAGATATTGCCCTAATCAACTGCGAACGGTGCGTTGCGACGGCAGATTCACCCTCGGATGAGGCATACATTTTTAATCATGATTTAGACATCTTGCATCTTTCCGTGGACGGTTGCAGAATTACCCACTCAGCTTGAGCATCATGACAAACAAGATAGCTATCTGAAGGGAGCGTGTGACTGGTTGCTAGTCAAGACGTTATTTTCACGAAGTTATCCAAAAAGTCGATTTCAACAAACCTGTCCCAGGGAAAGTCTCAAAAATATGAATAACATAGACGGTCTGAGCAGCATCTAAACTACGTTTATCTTAATTCCTTAAAATTCTATTCGGAATTGCAATGGCCTCTGACTGCCAGTGGAAGTAGGTCTACTTCGACCTGATTTCAAACTCATAGGCAATTAATTTTCACAAAATTTAATGTCGCTTAGGAGGTTTCTGCTATTTGGATTTTATCTCTAGAATTTTGCTGTGACAGTTTCATCAAAACCATTTAAGACAATTTCGCTCGGGGACTAATTTGACTTGACTGCGTGACTTCTGTGCAGCACAACATTACTAGGGCAATCCATGAACTTATTTCGAACAACTTCGAAGATACTACTTGTAATATGATTTCGGCTTTGCTTATATGGTATTATGGCCTCGACTTAATCTTTCAATTCGTAGACTTTTTCTCATGAGTAGCCACTACCCGATTTTCATAGCAAATCGTGTAACGTTGCTACGACGGACTTTAATTTTTATTGATTCATTTATGAAGCATGCGAGCATTCGCTTCAGGGTATCCAAATAAACTGTATGCATATGTTTGATTTATTTTATGCGCTAAATTGATACCTACCTATTCTATATACTGTACTACAAAATAAGTTATTGGAATATGGTATTTACGTGCGATGTAGCGTTATGCAAAGAAGCGGCCACTTATGGTTATAGAAAAATTGATGTCAAATATTGTCAACCTCCTGGGGAAGTGTTCTATGTAAATCTCTAATCTGATAATATGCAATATCATTGCGGAAATTGTTCAAATAGTATTGATTGATTCCATAGATGACCGTCAATTCTATGGCTTTCACTGTAACATGATGCTTCTATCTATGGTATTATCTACTTTGTCCATAAAATTGGATCCCTATTTTGATCCCCATTGGATCCCTATTAATCCCTATCCTATGCTTCGCATTCGTGAGCATGGATAGAGATCAATTTCAAGAACCTTTTTTCTTTCGATTATCACTAGCGGTTGATGTTGCTTGATTGATATAAACTGTTCCAGAAAGGGATATCAAATTATGCTGTATCAGCTACTTTGTCGTTTAGCGTCGGTTGACAACATCGTTATAGCTAGCTTTGAGGTACATACTGTTTTTATTGACTAATGTAGATCGTGCCATAGCTAGTCAATAAAAAGCAGCATAAACCTCCAAAGCTAGCTATAACCATATACACATGACAAGATTTGAAATTTATCAAAATTTATGTCACGATGCTCCCAAATTTCCTCATGAGACCTTGGATAATTGTTTACAATGATACATAATAAAGTTCGTGTAACGTTGTTACGCCTTAAACGTAATAATGCTGCGCTCTATATAGCATTTATGACGAGAGTGAAAATCAATTTCACAGTTGTTCCATCATAAGTGACCAACAGTAACTTAGGATATGAGATTATGCCACGCGACCGCGCTATAAAAATCGCCTTCATCACGTGACCGGTTAATGAACTCACTTATAACGATACACGGACGATAGATAGGAAGCCTTATGCCCAAATGTGCTGTTCCGCATCAACGTCGCAATTCTTGTGCCTCTTGTGTTATGTAATTGCGTTCACCGAATGTATGCAAATACCTGTGAACCAAAGAATAAAGGTTATTATTATTATTATTCGGCTCAATAGGTCAATAGGTAATCCTACAGATTAAAAATCGCTCTGAAGCGTAACGTTGCATTTACAATGTAGAATTTCTCAGCAAAAATTAATGATAGAATAAATCTGCATATTTTTCTATTATATTTGATCTGATTTGAAATCATAAATATTGAAAAGAAAAATAATTAGCTCCCTTGTGCATATAAATTGCATAATGAAATTCACGTACAAAATGTAAATTTAAAAAAAATTGAATTTTGAAGATTTGAAAAATTCAGCTGTAAATCGACCTCAAACGTAAAATCCGACATCAGATTCGGACTTTTGGGGAAATTTTGATGTGAAAAAGTGTGTCTGCGATCAACCTCCGACAAATTTATTTTTTGACCTAAATGTTGACAGTCGAGTGGAATTGCCCTAATACATATCTTAGCTGCTTCTTCTCACTCGGGATATGGAGGGGATGTGTTATGCATGAATCAAGAACTATGTTGCACATTGTCCAAAAAATTAGACAATGTGGCGGTAGCCGATATACGGTTTCATAAGTTGTCGCATAACTGAAATATTTACTGATATTTTTTGACCGTTTGTATCCCATGCACCTGGTGAAACTTCGAACATCATTTCATATGAACTTAACATTGAACAAAAGGGAGCTACCTAGTCAATAATGTTAACATGTTGATAAATTTCTTTATTAGGCCTGCGGTACCTACGACTTAACTGTTTCATCGCATTGCACAGCAATATCATGTCAAACTTTTCTGCTTTTCGTGTCATTAGGAACGGCCAGTTGCAGTTGGTGACTGTTAATTTCGAAAACGTCCATATTCTCTGACCTCGGTCGATCGGGTCTCAGAATTTATTGGTTTGAGTGGGAAGATAACTATTTCGCAGTTTTCCAGAGAACAGATAGGCTAATTTTTATGAAATGTGCATGTTCTAGGAGTCAATGACGATAACACCAACATTCCTTTATTACCTCATTTATGCAACAGTGTCCTCCATGCCTGGACTTCGTCATGCCGAAATCAGTCCTTCTATGGCGACAACCTCAACAGACAAAGCCATGCTTCTTTGCAAGGAGTTTGCGAATAATTCAACATGGGACGATGGAGGTAGAATTTCACCTCCAATTCCCGCGCGCACTGATAAGACAGTTAGTCCTCCTTCAGTCACAGTCTGAAACGTCAAAAAAGATAATCGCAGGTCTCGATAGCTCTAAGTCTAGTGGACCAGATGGTCTTAGTGGTCCACTTCCGGTCTTCAAGCATCTCTCGCCGGGACTTTCCACTTTTATCCATGCTATTCTGTAGATGTGTGTCCACCGGTGTTACCTTGTTGGAAAGCAACTTCCGTGGTTCCAGTTCCAAAGAAAGGTTCTGACTCATCTCTTCCATCTAGTTACCGTCCTATCAGGCTGCTTCTAATTGCTGGCAAGATTGTTGAAGCAGTGATAAACCAACATATTGTTAACTTCCTTGAAACTCAGAACCTTCTCTCAGAAGAACAGTATGGTTTCAGGCACTCTCAATCAACTGCAGATCTTTTTTCATATGTCACTGAAAATGTGAGTCGTGTTCCTGACAGACAAGGTGAGACGAGATCAGTTGCTCTGGATATTTCCAAGGCTTTCGATAAAGTCTGGCATCAAGGAACTCCTTAGGAAGCTTGAGTCTTATGGAGTTACTGATCAACTCCACAAACTTCTTTCTTCTTTCCTTAGTGACCGGCAGATATCTGTCGTCTTAGATGGCCGAAAGTCTTCCACCAAGGTTTTCAATATAGGAGTTCCTCAAGGGTCAATTGTGGGACCCACTCTTTTTCTGCTGTGCATCAACGACCTCCCAGACTGTCTAGTGAGGAAGTTGGTGAAATATGCAGATTATACGACACTTCTCAATTCCAATGAGCGACTAGCTAAGAACACTCAGTAACGTCATCGGTTGTGCGACGCTCTTAATGAGAATTGGCATGTATCTTTCAATCCTTCAAAAACTCAGAGTATTCTGTACTCACGACTTAAAAGGAGATGATGATCATCATAGCATCAAGATGTCAGATAATGTAATCAGAGAACAGGATTCCATCTCCTTCCTTGGATTGGTGGTTACGAAAGACGTGTCATAGAAACCGTACATCCAGTCCATCAGCAAGGAGGCAGCTCAACGCATTTGTAGTCTCTAGTGTGCCAGCAGCTATCTTCCACCACAGACTGTTTGCTATCTTTGCAAGTCCACTATTCGTCCTCTGATGGATTATTGTTGTCATCTGTGAGCCGGCGCCCCACAAACACATGTTAGCCTCCTTGAACGGGTTGAGAGATTTGCTAACAAGTTGCATCCGCTCTCCGTCAGACGGGATGTTGCTTCACTCAATTTCTTCTACAGATGCTATTTCGGTAGAAGCAGCTCTGCATAAATGAGTGCGTGCCCAAACCGAAGATCTTCTCCAGAAGCACACCCAGAGCTAATGCACTCACATGCCATCATGTGAGCTTAGAGCGCGCACGTGCCGTGAGTCGCTCGAAAAGCTTCTTTGTTTGCACGGCAGAGCTTCCCCAGACCACTTTCTCTGGCCAATACAATTGTGATGCTTTCAAGAGGCGTGCGAACAAGTTTCTGATGGGCACAGCTTAATCAGATTAGAAAGTCTGTTTTTTTCTTTTATTTATTTAGAATTATCCAGTTTATTACTTTTTTGATTGAATGACCCTTAGCTTCGTTCATGGCTCATAGCTGTGCTGGGGGTGAAATTTCTTTGAAAACATGAAATTCCAACCTTAGTTCGTTGTTTTGCATTTTGCTCTCTTAACAGTACAGATAGGCCCCCAGGGCCATTGTGACTTCCGTTGCGGTGTTGATGAACGCAAAACTTGTGCAAAACAATTGTTTGATTGAAACTGAAGCAGGTATTATCAGAATAATAAGAAAGTCAGGGGATGGATTCATCTGAAAGCTTCTGGAAATTCTGATTCAATGGTCGTAATTTAGATTTCTTTAGGCCTATAACACAAGGTGTCTGCAAATTCATTAGTCCCAGATTCCATTCCAAAGATTATAAAAAAATTCTTCTAAATGATTCTAAATGTTGTTTTTTTATCAGAGCTATGAACCTACATTTTCAAGTTGACAAAATAATTGTTCGTTTATCTTTCATTTTGAGTTGTGGTACTTTTGGTTGTCGAAATGATTATGTAGAAACTGAGAGTGGTCGAAAAATCATCATACGTAAAGAACTAACTGAAAAAATATTCATAGTTACGGACTGTGATAAGATCGCATGTTTCTCGTATAGAGAATTTTTTATGTTTGTGATTTATTGTATTCTCTATATTTGATTTCAGAGACTTCTTACCTCGTGGATCAGGTATTGTTACACGACGGCCACTCGTTCTTCAGTTGATGACAGATCCATCAGGTATTTGAAAAAGCTTAAGTTAACGGCCAAGACTCTTATTCCTCACCTTATTTTGCAGAATATGCGGAATTCCTCCACTGCAAGAATAAGAAGTTTACAGATTTTGATGAAGTAAGGAAAGAAATTGAATCAGAAACGGATAAACTAACTGGTAGCAACAAAGGCATATCAAATATTCCAATCAATTTGCGAGTACACTCCCCACATGGTAAGGCAAATTTCAACAGTTGAATTTGTGAATTGTGATATTTCGTTCTTTTATTTCAGTCCTAAATTTGACCTTGATTGATCTGCCTGGGATGACGAAAGTGGCTGTAGGAGATCAACCACCTGACATCGAAATACAGATCAAAAGCATGGTGATGGAATTCATCAAACAAGAAAACTGTCTGATTCTCGCAGTCTCTCCTGCAAATACAGATCTTGCGAATTCTGATGCGCTTAAACTCGCCAAAGAAGTTGATCCTCAGGTAAGCGTGCTGATACATTCAAATAGAGGTGAGATCAGAACTCGAAGCTCTCCGGGCATTTGCAGGATTTTCACAATTTTTTTGCGAGGTCACGAGATTCGTTCAAATATTCATAAGATAAGACTCTATACCCCTGTACCTTACACAGTGTCTGTTCGCACCTGTGCTTCTTATTTGAATTTTCATGGTAATGTACTTCATTAAGATACGTATGGATGTCTTGGTGAAAGCGAGATATATTAAATGTCAAAAATTTTTGAAAAAGTAAAATCTAAAAAAATTGAATGTTTCATGTACTTATCTTATTATTTTATTAATATATTAGCTAATGAAATGATCAAGGGTCATAAAGAAGTCCTTGGATTTCAAGAACTAATTGTGATACTACATGAATGCTGCAAGACATCAGTTGCGCGATATTGTTTTACTTCATAGAATTAGCTGATAGCCTACATGATTTGATTTACTATTTGATGCAGGATAAAATAAGTTGTATATATATTTGCACGTAAGTCAAAGACCATAAAGGACGGTCAGCACAGCACACTGACAGAAACTAAGTAAATAGAGCGAAGGAAGTATGCTACGAATTGAATAGAAAGCTACGATATTGCAAGCAGGGCTGCGATGCAGACCTTTTTAACAATTTTTGAAAGGCTGTGGCTACAATCTAATTTTTAATTACCATTCAGAGAAAGTCTACACAAAAGTTAGGAAAAAGTCACTAAAGGAAACCTACAAACAACTATTCGTTCCGGCATGAGGCAAAAAACGAGGGGTCATAATGCTACTCCCCTGAGGCAAATAGGGAAGATTCCTTCTCCTCGTATATTTTATTACTGTAAAATTAGTTTATCTTGTTGGGTAGACCTAATGAACTGTAATAGTGATATTGGGATTATCTGTCGCACTCCGTTATATAATCGATTTTCTGGTTTTTAAATGTCCTCGACTGTATTATGACAGCTTAATCTGAACGTTAACTGCACATCTGATTACTTTTAGACCTTGCAAGGCAAGTTGCATGTTTTCGCACCATTCTTCATGGAAATCAAAACTTATGATTCTAGTTCACTCAATCAAAAATGATAAATCGAGTTCGCGTATGACAGCAATTTGTTATACAACTCCTCGATAGTGTGGAGACTCATTTTCTTTGAACAGTGAACTCTTGAGTGCATTCTTTCATTTGAGAGTTGTAAGTACATGAAATTTATTGTGACATTAGGATAATGACATGAACTTTAACTCCAGATATTCAGTTGTTGTGAAAATGAATACAGTCTTCAGTTCCTTTCACAAACAAATGAACTTTGAACATCTACAATCGGATTTTGAACATTTCAAAAGTTCTCGTGAACTTTTTTAGTATGAAGTTGCATTGCAGCTCATATTCATGTTTCAAACCGATACTTACGCTTCCTATTCTTTGGTGTTAATGTTGATGAATTGTCTTATTCAGGGTATTCGAACTATTGGTGTAATCACAAAACTGGATCTTATGGATGACGGTACAGATGCACGAGACGTCTTGGAGAATAGACTTCTTCCATTACGTCGTGGTTACGTTGGTGTTGTCAATCGTTCTCAAAGAGATATTGAAGGACGCAAAGATATCAAGGCTGCCCTTGCTGCTGAGAGAAAGTTCTTCCTGTCACATTCATCGTACAGGTGAGTCTGTCAGTTAGTAGTAACCCCGTGGCAGGCGCAAGTCCAAAATGTGCAAAGCCCCACCCCTTTGGAAGGGAGCTGTGGGAGTTCGCCAAGGATGTGTTGGGAGGAATGGGTCCGAGAGGAAGTCCCCCCCCCCGACGACTCAACCGACCAAGTTGGTCGATTGGTCGAAAAGACCAAAGTTGTTCAGAATCATATGAAACAAACTTCTATCAAGGCTTCAGGTTGAAATGCGCCCAAAAAAATTTTTCGAAAATATTCGTCGCTTTGGGTCTCGACACTTAGGATTTTTTCGTGAAAAAAAATTTTTTTTCAAAATGTTGGAATTCAGCTCCGAGACCCATCCCATCGTGTTTGTCGTCAAAAGTTGGGTCGGTGAAGTTTCGGTGAAAAACCGCCCCCCCCCCCCCAACGACTCAAGCGACCAAGTTGGTCCATTGGTCGAAAAGAGCAAAGTTGTTCAGAATCAAATGAAACAAACTTCTATCAAGGTTTCAGGTTGAAATGCGCACAAAAAATTTTTTCGAATATTTTTCACTACGGTGGTCGAAAATACTTAGGATTTTTTCAAGTCCAAATGTGAAATGTCGCTTTTTTAGCCAACTTTGACGATGAATAGCGGAGGATTGGAAGTGAATGAAGAGCTCGGGCTTCTTTCAGGGGCAAGACCGCACTTTGTTCTCTAGGATCCACTCTTTTCAGATGCGTGGGAGGCTCCGTTTCCAAATGAGAGCCTGTTGAAAATCGAGTTTTTGCGCATTTTCCAAGATTTTGGCACT